>OZ010579.1:9364662-9482162 GCA_963932145.1 Acanthosepion lycidas
ATTTCATTCCATATTTCATTTTCCCTCCATTATATGATCAGCCAAGCCTGATTTCATTATCTTATTCTTAATCATCACTTTTTGATGTTCCCCCAGTTTTACATTTAGTAGGCAGATAGTTTTACTTTTGTATTCTTTGCCACAATTGCAAAGATGAAATACATATCAATCTTGGTTAAGTTATCCTCTGTTTCACACTTGACTTGGAAGATTTTTCCATAAATAGGTTCAGTTTATTTATGGTCATGACCTCCAGAAAATATGTAAACAGTATCACACTATCAAAGCACATATGGTGTCTCAAAAACATAAACCAAATCACACAAAAAATATAACATGGAGAATAAGAACCAGCTTTAATAATAATGGTCATAAAAAGTGTTTCATTAAGACAGATTATATATAAGTGCGTTTCATTAAGATGGATCAAAGTCAGCAGTAAATAAATCAGTGTTATTGGTGAAAATTTATTTCTCTATTGGATCATGTTATTTAAGTCATGGCAATTATGTATGAAAACAATATCACCCAAATGTCTGCCATCTAAAAATAAAAAATAAAAATCATTAGACGTTTAAACTTAATTCACATTTAAAATCGGTCCAAGATATTGGAATACACTTTATTAGCCATTTCCTTATAAGGAAACATTTAGCATTCATTAACCAAGCAGTCAGTGCAGTTGTTGGTTGAAATTTGTAAAATCTCTTAAAACAATTCTTCTGGAAAATACATTTCTCAAGTCCAGTGGCTCTTTCCAGTAATGATTGGGGAGGTGGGGGGCTTCTTTCTTAACTATCATTTTAAGTAGTGTGGAATGACAAGATCTTATGTCATTATTTTCCTTTCAAGTTCCATGTGCTATCCATCTTGGTGGTTGTGCAGTGATGTAGTTTCTGTTATCTGGTACAATTCCTTGTTTATGATTCTGTAGCACCAGTCAACAATGTTTGAAAAAGGATGGTGGTTGCCAAGATCCACAAGCTTCATTTGTTCAAAGCCATTTTTAACTATTAATCTGAGAAATTGGTTGTACAGCTGACAGTTTATATATTTCTGAAAGGGTGTGGTGCTATGCAGGACATTTAAAGCAACTCAAAATGATGTAACCATTGTTTAGAGGAGTACATTACAATAATTTTCTTCCCAGAACAAGATAAACTCTGAAACAAAAGATCAGAAATCATTTCCAAATGAAGATATGAAAACAAATTACTTCTTTGCTACCTACAACAACATTATGACCTGTGGCGAACATGAGACAGAACCTGGGACGAGCACAACTGGTTGCAACTTGCCTTGTCCTTACCAAAAAAGAGCCCATATTTGTTTAGCATGTAAAGCTACTGCAGTTAAAATGAGGGAGAAAAAAGCACTTACCGATCTGCCGTAATCCGTCCTCGGCCAGATAACATAAAAGAATGAGGGGGGACTTGCATTGCATTTTTATGGAATAAAGATGCAATGCATTATGGGACATGGACGCAATGAATTGTGGGATCGCATGAAGACACAAGGGATTATGGGTATATGGACAAATATAAAAGCAACTACTTTTTCCCAGTGCGGGGAGTTCTTCGAGTGACGTTCACGGTTGGCGGCAAGAACAGTCTGTTTGTGCGATTTTGAGACAGAACTCAGGAAGGAATGACTCAAGGTTGAAATACCAGCTGGGAGAGCTTGAATTTACTTGCCGGTTGCTGTTTTCTTTATTTGCCAAATGAAGATATGAAAACAAATTACTTCTTTGCTACCTACAACAACATTATGACCAAAATGGTAATGGTAAAATCACATAGGAAATATTTGGCATTCATTGACTGAATAATTAGCATTACTGATGGTTGAAATTTATAAAATCTTTCCCTGATAGGTCAGCTGAAATCTACAAATTCCTGAAAAACTTACCTTTCTTGAGTTTGTCCAGTATAATTTCTGAAACTTCAGTTTGTACTGTACTGTTGCATTTTTTTTATACAATGAAGGTGATTGTGTCATACAACCAAAAGTTTTTCTTTTTTTAAACCAGTAAATGAATGATTTTTTTTTTTTTTTTTTTTCACGTGATGTATCTTTATAAATAATGATTGGAGAAACCAACATCTGCAATTTGTTTCTTGATTAAATAGATTTAAATTTTATTTTCTATTTTCCTTTGTAGGATTTCTCAAAATAAAAAGAATGGAATCAAAATTTTGCGATAAAACCAATCAATATCTGTTGGATGACCTTGAAAAATTATCAAATCCTAAACTGCCAGTCCTTTTCACAGCCGGAAGCCACTATGATGTCGGTTATACAATAGGACATCAGTTTAGTAAGCAAATTCAAACATTCTGTGCTGATTTTCCTGAGATGAAAACCAACCTGTTGCCTTATTATGATTGTCGAGAAGGAAGAGGTGTTTATGAAGGTTTTCTCAATTCTTGTTCCGAAGTGTTTCCACAATATCTTGAGGAAATTCGAGGTATGTCGCTGGGATCTGGTGTCGCATTTGAGAAACTCTTTCTACTCAATTGTCTTAATGAAATGGTTATGTTGGGAAAAGATCCGACTAAATTCGAAGACAAAGTGGCCGGCTGTACAGCTGTGTACATCAATCAACCTGACCTCAAAATATTGGCACACAATGAAGATCATAGTCCATATATGCAAGCATTTGCCTATGTTGCTTCGTTAAAAATTGATGATGACAACGTACTGAAAAATGCTGTGCAAGAGAGTCGGGAATACATCACGGCATATTGCTACCCAGGTTTTTTACCTGGGGGAACGTTTGGCTTTAATCATCATGGAATGGTTTTTACTTGTAATGGCCTCTATCCTACGCAAGTTATAAAAGAATCTATTCCCAGACGGTTCATTGACCGAAGCTTGCTTAGTGCATCCAGTGCTACAGAAGCAGTTCATATTTTAGAAAGAAACACATATGGCATGGCCTATGGTGTGTGTTGCAATATGGCATCAAGTAAGGACATAGAAAATATGTGGGCTTTGGAAGTCGGACCAAAGCACCAACATTATTTGCATACTATTCCAATACAGACGGATCCACTCAAAGACAGTCACTTCATTCATGTTAATGCTTACCAATTCCTTCAAGTTGAAGAGATTGATGCTGTTCGTTTGGGAAGTACGGCCAATCGTTACAAGAGAGCAATAGAAATGCCAGCTCCAAAAAGCATTCGGGATTTGCTCACAATTTTAGGGGACACAGCAAATGAAAAATACCCCATCTTTCGTTCTCCAAGGCCTACTGATAGATCACAGACTTTAGCAACTGCTGTATTCAATATTCTAGAAAACAAGATGGATATATATTTGAAGAATCCTAAAGAAAGTAAAGTGCCATCATTTTATTTGCCATTGGATATAATTTGAAGAGTCCAAGAAGAAATATTTCAGGCCAGATCAATTGGTGAATCTTGAGGTAATGGCTCAATGGTTAGGAAACAGGAATAGAAAAAAAAGGAGAAATATTGAAAAATGAAGTATCTTAAATAGATTAATGTCAAATTTACATTTTTGATTAAAGCAAATTTCGTTTGCCTTACAGCTTGATATAAATAAACAGTCAAATCATATTTTATGCCAACTGTTTCTAATTATTGTAACCAGTAATTAATTCAGCTTTGAATTTTAAACAATTTTACATTTTTTGGAATTTGAGTGCTAAACACATTTACAGAACATTTAGAGAACATTTTTGATTCTGTTTTCAAAGACATTAATCTCAATAATTTTAACAATTATTCATTAAATCAGACAAATATGGAATCTTTTCGATGAAAAGATCATTGCATTTGAAATATTTTCAGCAAAAATTGTTAAAATTTAAATATTTTTCTTAAAATGTTCATAAAATCTAACTTGGGCTCAAAACAAATTCTGCTTTTAAGAAACAGTTCTATTTCAATACTTTTCGTAATTTTGCATATAAAATTGAATTTTTCTTAGGCACATTTACATTTTATTAAAGATATTTCTTGTATTAAATTTTGTTAAAAGAAAAATGCAATAAAACTGACAAAATTCTTTTGCTTGTAAGCAAAAATGAATAGGAAACAAAGAAATTTTGTTGACATTGATTTTTTTGTTCCAGTTTCAAGAATCTTTTGAAGAATTTCTGTGCAATGAAAACTGATAAATAATTTTCAGTCATAAAATCTGTTAACATTACAAATCTAAAAAATGATGAAAAAAAAAAAAAACACTTAAGAGTCTCTTTTGGGGGGGGGGTTGTGCTGTTTTCTGAAAATGAAAAAGAAAGAAGAATAAAGAGAAGTTTTAAATGAAAAAGAAAATCTTGACTTGAATCCATCAATTTGGTTTAACTTTTTATTGATCCAAATCATCAAAAAATCAAAAATGTCAATTTTGATTTGTCAAAATGGAAAGAAAAGAAAAAAGTAAATAAAAAATAAAAATAATTTTTGAAGAGTCAAGTATTTTTAAATTTCAAATATTTTCATTTTTCTCTTTGATTAATTAAGAGCCTTTTCTTTTTTCACTTAAGTTTTCTTCTTTATTGATCACTTCTTGAAATGTGGTAACTTATGACAGCAAAAGAAAAAAGTCAATGAGGAAGATTCTGTTTCATGCTCATTACAAAATATACATTGCATACTGCAGACATTTTTTCTTGAAGACTACAAAATTTCTGTTAGAAAAATGTTCATAATAAAAATAAAGATTTAAGTTAATCTGATCAGATTGCACACTAGAATTAAATGCAGCTTAATTCTCACTTTTAGAATCAACACAAAACTCACATTAACATATATCTATCCAAATCAAAGAAAGAACACATGGAGTAAAAATCCACAGTTCGTAGCACTTATTTTTTTTCATTTAAGTCAAGATTTATATTAAAAATAGAGACCATTTAAAACTTTCTGTGTGGTTGGGTCAAAAGTTTCATTAACTGAACAATAACCACAGTCACTGGTGTTCGTGTATCCAAAAAATGCAAAAGAAATGATCCAACGGCTAATGACAATTCTGGTATCAGTGGATTCGGATTTCCATTATAAAATTCAGCCAATTGCTTTTCAGAATTCCTGATAAGATTTACATATATAAAAATTATAACTTTTATAAGAACACATTAAATTTATTGATGAGAAAATGGACATAAATTGGGGTTGTTGAAAAAAAAAAAAAAAAAAAAAAAAAAAAAAAAAACCCCAAAACCCAGGAATTAACAAAATTTGATAGAATATGATGAATTTAAAGATTACAGTATTTCTGTTTTTCATTACAATGCAAAGGAAATATTTTTTTAGAAAAGAAATTGTCAGGGCATCATAAGTTGTTCTTTCCAGTGATTTGAAAATGAAAACCAATAAAAAATTGATATAAAATCAAATATTTTTTTCTCACTTTTTAGCATTTGTTAAAAATACAAAACCAAGTAAAACTTCTAAACCAGAACTAAAAAGAAAATATTTTATGTCTTTGAAATGAAGCTGAAATAATTTTATGTAACATTTCTCAGGAATTTAATTTTTAGTGAAAACAAAAGCTGGTTGGAAAATATTTAATTCTATTGGTAAGAACAGAAGAGAAAATTGATCATGACAAATCAAATGACTGTAAATTCGTCATCAATTTATTAGTGTCTGGGTTTGATAAGTTATGTTTGGAATGGAAATTAATTTCTTGAATTTGTAAATATTTCATTTGAGAAATCTTTCAATAATGTTTTCTTTAAACCACTCCAGCTTAATTTTAAGGTGATCTCCATCGATGCTTAAGAAATGAAGACGGCCAGTGTCATTCAGTTTTTTCAGCCCAATTCGATCCTGTAAAAAAGAAATAAAACCAAGAGACATTTTAAAAATGCTTTCAAGAAAGATATCTTTTGATTTTTAACAAATTCTTTCTTTTAAATAACATGAAATGAATGAATTGTAACATGTCTAAATAAATATAAGTAGACACTTCCACTGCTGTGTGGTACACAGATGGTATCACTAAAACCAATTTTTGTAAACTTGGACTGGCTGAATTAGATATTTACAAATGGATGACCTGTTTGAATCCCATTTAGATATTAAAAATAAAATCAATTATCATACAAATCAACATAGATTACAATGTGCCACTATATGTAATTGATAAGATACTAAGTCCTATGCAATTTACAACCTGAGATCATTTCACTTGATTAATTCTTACAGCATTTTCTCCAAAGAACTTTTAAATATTCCATCCATAATTAAATAATGTTATTGTCAATCAGAAATTAAAAAACAAAATCTTGTAAATAAAATGAAAAATTTTACAAGTGACAAACCTGTTTATAAAGAGGACTTTCCCAGATTGAGTAAATCTCTTTCCCTTGACCAGGTTTATAGAAGCCAAACCACTGAAATGAGAAGACAGTCAAAAAGGTAATCAGATTTTCCTTTTCAAATAAAAAAATAAATTTCTTGACTTCATGCTGATATGACATGGGAGGCAATCCTAACAGCGAATGGCATTTGCCTGAAAACTGGCTTCACTGAAAGTGTTAAATCGAATTTTCACTTTGTTGAATTGTTCACTTCACTGAAAAATTTAAACTATTCGAACTATTGTCTTCATCTTTGTTGTTGTTATCACAACATCAGAGTGTATATTGATCTGGGTAACCTACAGGGAATTCTGAACTGAACCCTTTATTTAATCTACAGGGGTAGACTGTTATTGTTGCACTGCTCATATCTACATGAGATATCTTAGTTTTTTTTTTTTTAGTACTGCTTAGTTATTGCTCATCCTGTTTCCACTGAGTCCAAGTACACACTGCCTGTCCCAGGGATTGAACTCATAATTACTGTCACCAAATTCACTAACCAACACTTTAATGCAGTAGGCTATTGTTCAGTGAGCAGTCTTGGACACAGTGGAAATGGGAGAGCAATAACCGAGCATTATTAAATATAAGAGCTAGATAAGATATTCCGAGACATAGGCAGTGGAACGAGAACAGTCTAAAGGGTTCGGTTTAGAATTCTCTTTAGGTTACCCGGATTGATATACACCTGATGAAGGCTAGAAGGCACAATGACCGAAACGTTGTGATATCAACAAAGGTGAGGATAATACTCCGAGTGTAAATAGGAAGGGAGATAACTATATCTAAATAGGACTTAAAAAAATTATGTATCATTTAAAAATTGTACGTGATCTTTATTTCAGATAGTGAGTAGAGTACAGTTTTTTCCATAATTTATCACTCAGAAAATAATTTTGCTTAATATTTGAGTTTTATTCTTGGAATATTTAAAAACAAGGAGAAAAGAAAAACAAACTCATTTAAATATTTATCCTATCCAAAATACATGCAAAGCAAAAATAAATTAAAAATATCTAGCCTTTACTTTAATAGTTATATTTTAATCATTTTTTTTTTTTTTTTTTTAATATTTTCTTTGCTAAAAAAAAACAAAAAAAAGAAAAAAAAACAAAAAAAACAAAAACAATTTCCTGGCTCTAACCGATTCCTAAATAAATAATCTACTTAAACAAATCCACAGATTTGTCAATCAAATTTCAATATTAATTAGTGAAAATGAACAATAAATCATTTTAAAATCTGTATACATGGGCAGTAGAATTTGACATTTTCAAGGCTGCATTCTGCTTATTTAAATTAAGAGATTGTAATATTTTGAAGAAATAAGAAATATTTGGTGATAACAAATTGTAATAGTGATAGAGAAATCCGTTTTATTTACATTATTTATATTCGGACTATTGTCCTCATCTTTGTTGTTATTATCACAATGTTTTAGCCATTCTGCCAACTTGTCTTCTTCAGATGCTTGCTGATGCAGGTAACCAAAGAATTTTATTGTCCATGTCTAAGGATATCTCATCCCAGAAATTTACACAGAAAAGAAATGAATGTTCCTTATAAACTTCCATTAGGAGATGGTATATCTGATTTTTGATTTTAGTAACTTTTTGGAGAATTATAATAATTTTAATATTTGCAGCAAAGACTTGATTTAATCATTATTCACATAAATAAATACACATTTTTATGACTATGAATAATAATATTCATTATTATTATTATTACTAATAATATGATTATTATCATTATTATTATTACTACTACTACTACTACTAATAATAATATTTAACAATTAAGAGAAGACCATGATTTAAGAAAAGATAAAAAGAAAAAAAAGTGATAATGTTAAACAATATTTTAACAGAATGTCTGTCTAAGTTATATTTAAAACAATTTTTTTTCAACATTGTCAAACACGTTTTTTTTTTCTTTTCTTAAATCATACTCTTCTTTTAACTGTATATTATAAATTATAATTAATTAAACAGTTTAGTATAAATTCTATGAAACTCTCCATCATTCTTTTCATTCACCTCATGGAAACATTATCAAACACTGCATCTTTTCTTTTTCTCATCTAAAATCACACTCTTCTCTAAGTGTTGAGAAATATTGGAAGAGTTACGTCAATCATTTTGTTTAATAATAATAATAATATTCATCATTATTATTAATAATAATAATATTCATTATTATTTTTGTTAATTACTTGTTAGGCTCAACATACCTCACTTTCTTTTGGATACACCATTGTGTCTTTGTTGAATTTCACAAGCACCAAATTCTTTAATTGAAGCAAATTCTCCTTGTAATGAAGATTGGAAGGCTGAAATTGAATGAGACACATGATTATTAATTAGTAAAATATTTCTATATATCAAATAATTATAACGATTTTTAATTCAATGGAAATATTAGAGAAATCTTGGAAAGGGATGTAACATTATGGAACAAAAATGTGTAATAGATGAGATATATATAAAAAAAAAAATATATATATATATATATATATATATATATTTGAATGCCTGAGACCTAAACCTAATTGATATTTTACAAAATGCAATTTTAAAATTGGAAACTATTGAGACTGTTGTAAAAGGAAAATGTCAACTACAAAAAGTTCTTAGTTAAAACTAAAATTTTTTCTCATCTGAAAATACACAGAACTCATCTCAGCAACTTGAGTAGATTATAGTGTTGATAATTTAATCAGTTTAATGTGCCAAATGACTTACTTTCCAAGAAATGCATGTAGACACAGATGCACTTTTATTTACCTTAACAGAGACAAAATGGCATCCATATGTGCAGTGAAATCAATGAGTCGAATATAATGAATCTGGAGAACAATTATAAAGCCATTGGTAATTGAGTAGCCATTGAGGGAAAAAGAGTTTGTGAATCTATGAAGACAGGCAGCCAATGATGACCAGAAATGATTTAAAGACAAATGAACACTAAGACAAAGAAACCAACATGAACAGCATTTTCCTTTTGTTTTCTCACTTTGAATTAGTAAATAAACCAAATTCATAATTATATTCAGTTTTTCTAAATATTTGAAGGATTCAGGAAATTTTATTCTCCTGTTTATTTTTTTTATAGTAGAATTAAAACAATTACAGAAAATTTTTGTTTGTTACTATCCCAAAGTTTTGGCTGTTATATTCACCAAACTTTTTTAGGTACTTGTTGCTCAGGTTACCCTCAGAGAATTTCAAACTGAACCCTCTATTTAATCTATGAAAGTTGGGGTGGAGATATCCCATGGGACAATAGCCTAGTGGATTAAAGTGTTGGTTTGTGAATTTGGTGACATAGTAATTGCGAGTTCAATCCTTGGGCCAGTTAGTACAGATTTAGAAACAGGGAGAACATAGTGAGACTTAGCAGTATTAAATAAGAATAAAATGAGATATGAGGTAATGATTTGTCGACCCAAACTTTGATAAATAATTTGAGTATCTGAACTCAAAGAAATAAGAAATAATTATGAACAAGGTTTATAATAAACACAACATTATACATAAAAATTTAAGAGAGATTAGAAGGAAAATAAAAAGTCCGTGTGTGTGTGTGTGTGTGTAATGTAAAACATTTGTATTTGTTTCATGTAGAGTTTATAAGTGGTTTGCTGCATAAATTGAAAGTTTTAACAGCATGTGTTAGATTCATTGAGCAGCTGTGTATGTGACGTCTAACCAGCTGGTTTGAAACTGCTATTAAGACCATTGTTGAGACTGCTGTCCAGAGAATATGTGGGCTGTTTTATATCTGAATGGCTCTCGAGGCAGGCTTGAACTTTTTGTGCATGGGTGATTACATTGTGTGTATAGGCAGTTTGCATGGATGTTTGCTTGTTTCTGTGAGTTATGATGATTGTAAAAAAAAAAAAAAAAAAAAAAAGATATGATTCATGTGTATGCTATTCAATTATCTTTATTTTATTAAATTAGGGACAATGTCCCTACAGATATCTGTAGATATAGACAGTAGAATGAGAATGATCTACCACCATAGATTAAATAGTGTTCAGTTCGAAATTTGCTGACAGTTACGTGGATCAAGAAACACCTGATGAAGACTGGAGGGCACAACAGCCAAAACATAACAACAAAGATGAGGACAATAGTCTGGCTGTAAATACTGTGAATAACTCGGTTTTGAATAGATATTTTATACAGAAAATAAAAAGAAACCTGAAAGATGTGCTTACTCTTTCCAGGTTAATGTCTGCCAAGAAGACACTCTTTTCTTTGTATTCTTTCTCCTGAAGAGGATCATGCCAATATTCTGCCTGCACCACACTGGAAGAAAAAGTTGGGAGAAATAAATAAAAACATTGTCCCTTTTGAAAAAGAAAACTGTGTTAAACAAATAAAAACAAATTCCTTAATAAGAAACTGACCTTAAAAAAAAGAAAAAATTATTTTGAAAATTTTTTTTTTTTTTTTTGAGAGAGAGTAATATTTCTCAACTGGTGCACCTGAGCACACTAATGCACCCAGAAAAGTATCCAGATGCATCTCAAGTTAAGAGTAATTTATGAATTATTTTGTATTTAAAAAAAAAAAAAAAAAATCTTTATTTTTAAAAAGCTATAGACATCAAGCAAATGACTTCCATGTCTAGATCAAGTGTTTGTCATTTGATATTTTAAACTGGATGCTAAATTCCTTAATCTTTAGAGTGGATAATCTGTTGAAATACACATGGCTTAATTGATAACTCTTCAATACTAAGCATGAAGGCGTTTTTAAACCTTTATACAAATTTCTTCCTAAAAAAGAGCACAAGATCTCAGTTATTTTTTTCATGTACAAAGAAAGCTAAATTATACAGGAATCTCCTATTCATAAGAGCTCTTTCCATTACCAACATTCTGATTGGGAATCACTTCGTGACTTTCTATAAGATGCCCCTTGGATTGACATTTTTAATGATCATATTAAGAATTGCACCTCTGAGGTTTACTCTTGGGTCAAAGCTGACATAGATACTTTCATTCCTGCAGAAATACCAAGTGAAACCTCAATCTTATTCATGGTTCACAGCAGCATGCTCTGCTGCTATAGCCCACAGGAACCACTATTTCCAGCTATACCAGCATGACTGTTCCCATCACAACAGACGCCTATTCTTGGTTGCATGTAATAAATGCAAACATGTCCTCAAAGAGGCTAAGTCTCTGTTTGCTGAGAGAATGATGCACTGTATTGCATCTAACAACTTTGGTTTATGTGATTACTGGCGGCTCTGTAATAGTGTATGAAATAAGAGTAAGTTTTCTATTCCTCCTCTCTTTGATCAATTTGAGGTGTTAACATCTTCTGCTGATAAAGCTAAATGTTTTGGAAGGAAAAAATGAAAGTTTTGTAGTTAAAATATCAAATTCTATTTTTAAGTCCTCTGTTGATTTTCAGTAATTTGCAGCCCAGTGAAAGACCTTTATTATTTTGTACTAAGACCATCACTCACCAAGTGTGGGCTACTGCAAATTCTTCCTTGTTGGGACCCAAAATACATACTAACAACCCTTTAGGCATTTTCCAGAAATTAATATCTTGTATAAGTTTTATTGAAGTAAATAGACAAGTATTAAATGATGCACCTTTAAAAAATTAGGTTCACAATCTGTATATGAAGAGAAGGTTTGTCACCTGATTAATTCTAAGATGTACTTTTGGTATTTATCTTGTTAATATATTTTATAAGTTTAGACATATTTGTTTAAAAAAACATTCTAAATGTAATATCACAGGTTAAATACATATCTAATTTATGAACTTTTCTTTTTATCTCCTAGAAAAGAAAGGATTTTTACTCCATAAATGTGTTTATCTGAAGAGAAGAACAGAAAGTAAAGGTTGGTTTGCTTTAATGATTCCCAAAATTTTGCATCCGTGATTTTGATTGAGGAAATTGGATAAACAGTGCCAAAGAAAAAGTGTTGCTTAAAACATTGAAATGCAAAAGAAATCAAATCAAAACTTGGTAGAAAAAAGAAAACGAATGAAGTGAAAAATTCCAGTGAAAAGTTATAAAGGAATTTGATTGTTTAACGACATATCAACTCCTTATGGGTCATTAAATGCTGAAATTTTAAATTTTGGGGAGCCTTGAAGTAATAAAAATATGATATATGTTATTTTGCTCTCACAATTGAATACATGGTAGATGATACTCCGCTTTTGTGTGTAATACATGTTTGTGCAAACATAATTATTAGAAGTGGTAATATGTGTGTTTTTGTTGTAATTTTGTTGAAGTTATATTATGGAATACAGTTTGAGTTCTTTACAAAGATGTAGGATATTATATGGATTAATATCATGAAAAAGTTCTTTCATGTTGGTTGACATCAACACATCAATCTCCATAGGCCACACAACACTGAAATCCAAATATGTTGAAAACAATTTTATGGCTTCAACTACAGATAAAAAGTATTGTTGGTATTTTTACTATAAAAATGTATTGCTGGTATTTTTTTTTATATATATAAAAAAAGTATTTCTGGTATTTATATACTTTCATAATGTTTTTGTTTGGGGAGGGGGGTCACTATTTGCCCAGATCTGGGACCCTAACAGGAGCTACCACTCTAAGTCAGGGTGAACCTGGGAACACTGGCAATTAAGAGGTGGTTCTATGCTCCTCAAAAACTCCAATCTCTTGATCAGAGGCCTTGCTGTCAGATGTAGTTTATCGTCATACCCAGAATAAGAAAAAGAGGAAAATACTTACTGATTTTGAATGTAACTGAAAAGAAAAGAAAGAAAAAATGTCAGTGAAAATGAAAAGAAAGTCAAAATAGTATTTATTTGTCAATGTGCCAAGCATGAATGAAATATTACAGGTGAGATTTTGTACAAAGATCTGCAGGTTTTATCTGCAAACAACCGAGAACAAATACTTTGAGATATTGTTTCTTCATCTGAGCAAAAATTAGGAAATAAAGGTCCTGTCAAAAACTATATTTTTTTGTTATCATTTCAGCCAAAACAAGACAAAAGGGCTACAAAGACATAAGGTATAAGTGTGAAAGAACAGGAGAAAAAGAAAACATTATTAAGGAGAGAGAACAATAAATAAACAAGAATTAATACAATAATAATGCATTTACATTTCTGAACATAAAGTTGACTAGAAAGCAACAAGCCGAAAGAGAAATAAAAATTTAATTCTACAATATTAAACAAAGTTGCTCAAAATTGTTAAGTTACTTTATTGTATTTGAAGATCTAAACCCATAGCCATTGATAAAAAAATAGTATCCAGGTAGCAAAAATTCTGGCTAAGATCAAAGTGTTTTATGTTTTTAAATAAAGTCAATTTTGCTCTTAAAAAGTAAGCACCTCCAGAATAATGTCCTGAATATGTATTCATAAAGGAGTTGTTCATTTTGTCTCTGTGTTATTTCTTACAATTTCTAGCTTAATCCCATTTCTGTTTCATGTTTCATAAATCTTTCATCACTTCATCTAGTCTCTCAGATGAAAATACAGCAGTTCTGTGTTCTTCAAGGAAGCTGGTTGCTAATAAAGTCATTTTTTATAAGCTTATAGTATAACACCTCTTGCCGACAGGGTCACATGCTTGCTCACAGTCACCAATTAACAATGCTTTTTGCCACTGCTTACACCAAGTATAACCATATTTAGTGGTTTGGTCCTCAGGGTCTTAGGATGATGTTTTAACCATGGGCTAAATCTGTGTTGGTCAATACTGATGCTGGTCCAAGCTAGTCATTGGTCACTGGCCACTTCAATCCACATCAACTCTGCCCATGTTGTGTTCTTGATCTCAGAACAGTGGAAAATTGAATGTTGTCATAATGGCAGTGCTGGTTCAAGCCATGGTGGGTGCTATATTAAAGAAGAAAAATATCTTCATGACAAAAAATAAAACAAAAGATTCATGGGGTCAATCTTCAATTGGTCTATATTGCTCTTGGTACAACAAAAATTAGCCATTCCTGAATGAATCGTTATAGTAACACTTGTCCTCGTCTAAACTTCTGTCTTAGTCTTGGAATCAGGAATCTGGTAGCAGCTGAAATGGATTTCAGAGGCACTCAATGTGGGATCTCAGCCCAAAGTCTCTAAGCTCCCCAAAGTCATCTGCTTATACACACTTCAGCCCAAAACTGTGTGGGGCCAATAGATTCTGGGAATTTGGTGATTCTCCAATAAAGGTTTTATTTGTTCCCTATTTCTGCTTTTTTATCAACTTTCCAAATTTGGAGAATTATCCCCCTTCCTTGGGAGTAGTCACAGGGATTGCTTCTCTCTTAACTTCAACCTGCTGTTCTTCACATCTTGAACTGATACTCTGCACAGGCGGGGCCAAATTCTGCTTCTTTCTCCTTGGTATTCTAAATTTGCAGGAGTAGTTTAACTGTCTTTGTGAGAAATCTAATTTGGAAAGGGTGTAGTTATTCTTATCATCAATTCTAATTCCCTGACTCCCTATTTTCCCAGAATTACATATGCTGTCCATTTTTGTTGTGGCTGTTTTGAAAGTCCTCAAGTGAAAAAGAATTTCTTTTTAAATTAATTAAAAAAATTTCTTTTTAAGTTAATTTCAGCTTTTCCTCACTAAATCTGATGATACAAGGTTTGATGGCATTTATATTGACTGTTTTTTTTACTATTTTCAAAATACTCTCATGTTGTGTCTGTCTTTTTTTAAATATTTTTGAAGCTCAACCTATAAAAGGTCCTATGTATGACAGACCTTCCACAGACCATAGGGAAGAATGGGCCATTACCCTAATATGTTGATCCAATGCATGTTGATAGGAGAGGGTATGATATGAAATCATGTCTCTTTTTGATTCATGATTGTCCATGATTTCTCATTCTGAGTCACCCATTGCAACATACACCTATTGCACATAGTATTCTCAAGTAGCCATTCATCTAGGTAATGACTAGGTGTTTTTGCTTGCCCAGTGAAAATATAAACCAGATCAATTGCTTGGCACAACATGATTGATCTTCATAACTTCAATCCTAAGAAAAAGGGTCTGTTCTGTTTTCATTTCTAAATTCATTTTTGTTAATTAAAATACGATTCTCATCTGCTTGTCCTTGCGTCAATAACAAAGAGATAAAGCCATTCCCAAATTTGCTTTACCCACATGCCAGATTTTCAATAGATAAAAGAAAATAAGCTCTCATCGCATTGTCCCAATTCGTAGGGTCGAGTCAACCTAGATGGCTGTTTCTTCATTTCCACATTACCAGGGAAAATGTCTTCCATTCTCTGTCTATCTTCCAGTTTATATTTCATTTTGGGACTAACCCTTTTTCTGCTTAGAATTAATGTTTAACTACCTAACAGCCTCAGTGTTACAATAGTATATCTAATCAACAACATTGTTTATTCATCTACTGAAGAATTAAACTTACTTAAGGTAAGCACCCGTGTTTAGGAATTTGCGTATCATATCACAGATTGTGGAGTTACTTCCAGGGCAATGAGGAAATCCGTAGATACCTGAGAAGAAAGAGAAAATCAGATTAATTTTTTGTGAATAACACAAATTCATTCAATTGTTGTAAAACAAAAACAAAACATATCACAAGGTCCAATTGAGGGCAAAATTGTGTAGAATTGTTAAAGCAATAAAAATAGGGAGACTGAATTGTAGTTGAGTAGAAAAAGAAGTCTGCAATCATTTTCAAGAGGGAAATAGGGCTGAAAAAAAAAAAAAAAAAAAAAAAAAAAAAAAAGATTAACTTGACAATATCAAATTGATAAAACAGAACCAAAAGTTTCCCTTATCAATAGTCAGCTCAATCAGCAAAACTTTTGTTATTTTCCAAAATATATTTGAAAGGAGTGAAATATAAATGGCTAATGGCCATATTACACTTGTTCTTATCAGATCACTGAAGTTGAGCAATGTCGAGTCTGGTCAGTACATACATGAGTGACCAATTGGGAATATCATGTGCGATAGGTGGTGTGTTATAAAGGATGACTCAGAATGAGAAATTATGAATCAAAAACAGACATGATCTCATATCACACTCTCTCTTACCAAAATACATTGGATCAGCACATTAGGGTAATGGCTCATTCCTCCCTATGATTCTGTGGAAGGTCTATGTCTCACATAAGACCTTTACAGGTTGAGATTCAAAAATATAAATTTAATTAATTTAAAAAGAAAAAAAGATTCTTTCACAGATTACGGAAATATTTCTGTCAAATTAATTTAATTTTTACAGTAGTTCAATACATTTTCTTAGTAGGGCAGTGTTTCATCCTTTTTTTTTTTTTTTTTTTTTTTTTACTTGAGTACTTTCAAAAGCAGCCACAACAAAAATGGATAGCATATGTCACTTGAAGAGAAATTGACAATCAAGATGTTAACATTCAACACTACTTCAAACAAAAGGTTAGGAAGGAAACCCCCTATCAATACTTGAAAGAGAAATAATAGTTACTGGATGTGAGAAACCTATTTCCCTGAAGATTTTTTAAAGATATTTTATAAATTTCAGCCAAAAATAGCACTAGCACTAACTCTTTCTTTCTTTATATGTAATGGATTTCAGTCTCTCATTTGAATCCAGTGTTCTCGTTTATAAGAATAGCTTGAATGAACAGTCACATGTATTAACACCTGTTTCACATATCACTATTTGACCTTCAATGCCTATTATTCAACCAGGTCCTTTCAATACTGATACAGCTTCGCTTTTGAATCACCACTATAGAATATTTGTGAAGTTTCATTAATTAGATTCTACTAAAATAAAATCTTGACAAGCTGAGTGAAGTGCATTTAGATTGCTTAGAACAACTTTGGATGTCAATATAATCATCAAGGCAGGCAATTTATCTTGGAAAACACATGGGGAAATTAAGATTTTTGCCAAACAGTAGCTGATTTAAAGAATAACCATGCACATTGGCTAAAGTATTTTTGGCAGTGACTGCTCATACCAAGGCATCATTTAATGTCTATTTTGTGTCTACCTTTAATCATCTTATCAGTCAGTATGTTGCTTTTTTTTTTAATACTTTTACTCCAGAGTGATTCAGCTGTTGTGTGTATTCAGCTTCTCTCCCATCTCTTGAAAATCATTGTTGCCAAACTTTCTTTCATTAAGTATTCTTTTCAATAGAATGAAAATTGAGATCTATGCATGTAGTGCTGCTGAAATCATGATATCCATTTTTTTTATGGAATAATATATGCAGCACTGAATTGGGTGGCATGGTTAGTCACGTGTACAATCAAGTTTCTATCCAGCTCTCTTAAATCCATAGCGATTGATTAATTAAGTATGGAGTTATCATCGACATTACCATTAATCAAAAGTTGCTTCTATTTCTACTTGCATGACTGAAAAATGTTGATTAATTTTCATGTACTGCTTCTTTTTCTCACCATCACCTGCTTGCTCTGTTTTATAGTAGTTTGAGAAATACACATGCATCTCATTGTCTCGATATGTAACTCTGGAGTTTCTGTTGATGGGAACATGTAATAAAGACATGAATCTGAGATTTATTTATTTCTACTTCATATGTTAATCATTTTTTCTTTAGGCTCTGCTACCATACTGATTGAAATTAAACAGTTTATTCAAACATGGTTGCTATTTTATAGCTATCTAATAAGAAGCATGTAACTCACAAGAGTCACAGCAAGGGAGACAATCAACAACTATCAGCTTATATTTTTTTCCTGGTTGCAGACATACACAGTTAACCTCTAACGTTATATCACATTTAATTGTTGGGACACTAAGATCATAACAATTTATTTTTTAATCATCAGCCTAAGCAAGGCAAAAATGGCACTAAGATGCAAGAGGTTACTGGGAGTGAAAGAGAACAAAAAAAATTTAGTGAGGAAAAAGGACAATAAGAGAACAGGTTTCAGGAAGACAGCAATTTATGTTGCATTTAAATTTTTAAAGATTGTAGGTGGCAGAGAAGCAAGAGACTGGAAGAGTTCCAAGATGCCAGGTCAGGACCAATTACAGAACTTTCTTTGGATTTTGCTGAGAATCTTGAGATATATAGTAGGAGCACAAGACCAGATATGGCAGCAATATTTAATGCATGGACGAATAGTAGATTCATAAATGTGTAAGAAAGATTCTGACAAGAAAAATTAACAGGCATGACAGAGTGGACCAATTTTCCTAGCTGCAGACCTAGCAATTGATTCAATAGAATCACTTCATTTCATGTCAGTGGAAAATATGAGACACAATGAGTTGCTCTCCTGGATGTTAGCATCAGCCATGTTGGTGGAAGGCAAAACCAAAAAATAAAATAAAAACTAATTAAATATGGCTCTCATGGATAAAGTGTTTTCTTTGTTTATCATTTAAACTTTGAATCCTGTTTCTACCCCATCAGATATTTTGTTAGTCTGTTACAAGGAAAGCAAAATGAAGAACTATTACAACAGAATGCATGGTCGTCTGCAAAAGAGACATCCCAAGGTGTGAAATACATATTGGAGATGTCAAAATCAAGTAGATAGAGAAATTTAACTACGTGGCTAGTGTAGCAAGAATTGATGAAAAATATGACAGAAATTTGAAAGCACATACAAATAGCAATCTCCCAGAAACCAAGTGCAATAATAAAGAAAAAAAGTGTTGAACTTTGATGCAATACCTAATCTCCTATATGACAGTAAATACTAGACAATCTCTTCACAGTTTTGAAGAGGAGATTTGAAGGCGTCATTCTATTGATGAATACAGAGAATATCATGGACAGAATATGTGAGTAAAGAGGAAGTTTGGAGAAAAATAGAAACTGCAATGAAACTGATACTTATAATCACAAAGAGACAAGCTGAAATTTCTATGAAACATAATGAGAAAAGAGGATCTGGAGAATTTAACATTCAGAGGACATACTGAAGCTGGGGAACACTTAGTAACTTGCTTAACGTTTTTGTGTGATTGGATGGCATAAAAAAAAGACAAAGAGAGATAGTCAAGAGCAAAAAATTACTTAGAGCAACAAGACACTTGATAAGAACTATGATTGCTTATATCTTGAAATGACATAGCACATAAAAAAAGTTACAATTTATATACATATGAATTTGGTGATATGTATTCTTCGAGTGGATTTACAGGTCATTTAATGTTTAGTAACTTGGAACAAGAAATTGGTGAGCTGCGTTTGAATTCTAGTAGAGTTTATTATATTCACTTTTGCATAACTACCCATCTCCCCCAAATATGGGTTAAATGGTAGGGCAGATTAAATTTTTCAGCCTTGGTTGAAGACAAGTCTAAGAGAAAGTCATAATCAGTTGGGCATAAAGCTAGCAACTCAATCACATGAAAATCTGACTTGCTATAGAAATCACAAACACCTTGTGTGGTAGGCTCATACTCTAAAAGTTGGGGGCATAACAGGAATTGAAAGAGAGAAAAGACTTCCTGAAAATCCACATGATTGATATTAATTGGTGTGAGCAGAAATCAAAACCACACAGCCAGTATGGTTTGATTCATTAAACAATTTGTTCATGTTATACCTGGAGATTTTGGTAGTGATTGAACCAACAGATTCTTTAGCAATTAAGAGTAACAAAAGTGAATCTTTACCTACACAAACATGGTAGTGAAAGAGAATTACCTTGATGCTGTCCACCCACAGAAATCAAATTTTGCATTGGAGGCACAGGACAACGTTGTGCTACACCTCGCCTTAAAAACAAGAGAAGAAAAATGTTACACAAAATAAGTATCCCTGAATTAAAAACATTAAAAAGCATGAAAACAGTTTCCAGATTTACTAATAGAATCCATCCACATTCATACAGAATAAAAGAATTTGATTTATTTGGCATTAGAAGTTAAAAAAAAAAAAAAAAAAAATTTTGAAACCTTGTAGAAAGACATTTCTTTTGTTTGTAATAGAGATAGAAAAATCATTATCTACCTTTTGAGTAAAAATTAAACAATTACAGTTTTCATATTGAAAGTTTTAGTTTGAATAAATTTAATAACAGTATAGTTAAGCAAATTTTAAATATTCAACAAAATCTGAACTGATTACATTAAAATTTCCAGCTGAATTCTGTGCCATTAGATTAGTTGAAACTAGTCATTATTTTTGCCAATTTTTTCATCTTAACATTCATCAAAAACTACTGATTGCAAAACCATTTCCTGATTGCTCAGGACACAAGCAAAAATGGAAAGTCTTTGCTAACTCTTTCAATGCATCAAATATTTGAAGATAAAAAAAAGATAAAAAAAACTGTCTTGCAAGAAGTGATGTTTCAATCATTTTCTTGTTTAGACAGCAGGAGTCCTGTATCCTGGGTTTGTACAATAAGCAAATTTCATTGTTCTCTTTTGTATCAAATAAAAAGGCAAGGAAGCTTCTTGCTTTTGAAATCAGTGAATGTTTTACTGTTTTTTTTTGGATGAGGCTTACATTTACTTTTTATGAATTTTGTAGTTATTCTTTTTAACCAAATTTTCAGGGTTTCTTTTTTAATTTTAACACTGAAATATTTTTGTACAAGGGACATTTTTCATGTTGTGTGAGCATTCATTTTGTTAAGGGATAATTATTTTTTGCTTTACGTTGGTTGTTCTTTTGAGTGTAAGTAATTGAAATAAAAAAAAAAAAACTTCATTTTCTGTAAAAAAAAAAAAAAATGCATTCCTAAATGTTAGTTGGGGGGTAAAAGACTGCAAAAAGGGTTAAATAAAAAAGAAATTTTTGTTTGCTACCATTCCTAACAGGAGATCAACAATAGGCAAAGATGAGCATTTGTCAGCTTTCAACAGGAAAACTAGTTTTCTTGGTTAAAAGAAAGTAATACTGTTATTGCTGTATAAAGTTAAAAACCTTCTGTGCAGAACTTGGTGTACTTTTCTGAAAAGCAAAGAAAAAAAAAATCCTGAAATTTCTGATTGAAAATTCCCTTTGTTGAATTTCAAACAAAGACTATCAGTAGAGAAAGAATTCCATTAACTTGTATGTTTATATTGTAGTGACTCTCCGTATCATTTGGATTGTTTTCAAGTCCTTGACAGCTGCATTCCTATGTGTGTTGCTATCTACTTTGTTTTGTTGGTGCCTCTGTAATTGACTGGGGAAGATGTCACATTAACTATTCAAATGTCATGATTGGCTTTCTCATTGGAAATACATTATGACAAATGAGAAATCCAAGAAGGAGACAGTTAAGCCAAATTTGGGGTTTCCATATAATTTATTTCACTATCAAAATCCTTCATCTCCAGATGATTGTGAATTGAGTAAGGAATGAAAGATGTTCCTCAAGAAACTTATTCTCTCTTCTTTTTAACAGTTCACCATATGAGACAGAGATGGCATCTATTAACATACTTTGAACACTATTGAATATTGTGTGTTTTTTTTTTTTTATTCACTTGTTGATTTGGGCTCATAATACCATGCCTTCTACTGGTTGTCCAACAGCACCAACGATACTGAGAAAACATCACCTACGAAATGTTTCCAATTTCCATCTTCTGACACAGCATCTTAATTATTGCAATCTATTTGAAGGATATCAATACAAATTACTTATATTGGTAGAAAATATTCTTTGAAATTAGAAATGAATCACATGACGTTCTTTTTCTTCTCAGGCTTAATATTTTTTCCAATTTCATGAACCCTAATTCTAGATACTTATTTTGAACATTTTTTAACAAATAATTTTACCCCAAGCAAGGCAATAATGCCACTAAGATGCAAGTGGTTACTGGAGTGAAAGAGAATGAGAAGACTAGTGAAGAGAAATGACAATAAAAGAACAGGATTTAGGATGACAGAAGATGGCAATTGACATTTGGATTTTTAAAGAATGTAAGTGGCAGAGAAACAAGTGTTCCACCGGTGAGAAGTGTGGGAAAAGAAACTATTAGAATAGAACTTACGATTACATTTAGCTATTTCAACAGTAAAATGATGAGACCTAATTGCCAATCTAGTAGTATGATTTAAATTCATGCAGTCAAAGTATCAAGGAGGAGAACAATGTCATGGTGATGGGAAAATCAGTGAAGTTGAGATGCTAGGTCAGGCCTAATTACATTGCAGACCCTTAACCTGTCTAGTATAATTCTTTTCTGAATTTATCTCATTCCTACTTTTCTTTTTCCCTCTTTTTCTTGACTAAATCTTCATCGCTTTACTCTTTTCCTAAACTGATCACCTTATCAACCAGTATGTTCACTTTTGAGATGTCAAACAAGCACATCGTTTGAGATTGTTGGAAGTGTGGGAAAAATACATTTAGGCTGAAGTGAAACAAAACCAAATGTTAAGTAATTAACAAACTAACCAGGTGGTTACTAACACTAGCTTGTAAAATCCTATACTATAAAGAGAGCAGGTTGGTGACTGCACCACACTGTGTCTTTCTGTTAATATCAATGCAGATTATATCTTTTAGAACTTATCACAATAAAATAAAGATGGCTACCATTTTATGATTTCCTTTTATTAAAATTGAATATCACAGGATTTTTTAAGTTAATTTTGATTATTTTAAGGGACCAAACTAAAACAGACATTCTAAGAGACTGCAATGATTATAAGCTTTCAAAAAGAGGAATATGCTACATATTTGAGGAATGATTAGTTCTGAGACATTTGTCAGGCAGATCAGAATTAGTCTTTGTTACAAAAACTGAACAAAAACCAATTATATTTCCTCAACCAAATTCAAAACTAGTCTATTGATTTCCACAATTTTCTCTCTTTTTAATATTTATCAATTGGAAGAAAAATGAGAATGGTTGGAACAAAAGAAACAGCCTAAGTTTTAAAGAGTTGAGAAAAAACAATTTTAGCATTTAAGGACTTTTATATCAGAGGTTAACAAAAGGCCATTTAAAAATTGTCAGCAATAGCACTTTGAATTCATAGCAGTGTATACTTGTTTCCTATTACTTAAGAATCAATAAAAGGATAGGTTCTAATCTTGTCTGTTCTCACACTGATTTACATACATAAAATCTTTAAACTTAATTATGTGATTCTGTTGTAATGTGATAGATTGAGATCATGAAAAGAAAAAGAAAAGCAAATTCTAAAATTGATGTAACATTCACTTGTCTTTCAGTTAGCTTGAAAATTTTGTCAAATGAAAACTATGGCTGGTTCTTCTTATGGTCAATTATAGTGTGTGTGCAGGATAGATGTGGTATTGAGTAAAATGAAGCATTTTTGTTCCACTGCAAAAAAAAAAAAAAAAAAAAAAAAAATATCCGGTGCAGATTTTGTTCTGAATTTAAAGAAAATTTCTTTTTTCAAGATTTAGATAAAAATGAATAATTACAATAAATTCAATTATTTAATGTTAGGAATGGTTTCTCACTTGGTGCCGAGAGCAATAAAAAGCAAGTAAGTAAAAGTAAACTCACAGAAATTGTCCACCTTGAGAAAAACCTATGGCATTGTAACCTTTGGCAAGTTTTTCATCAGAAGCTAATTTTTTGCACACTTCTCTTATTTGATCATTGACATTCATTAGAAAGCCATTTTCAGTGTCCTGTAAAAGTTAAAAAAAAAAAAAAAAAATTAATAACTTCAACAATTAAATATTTGGAAATATTTATTAAAATGCTAAACTTAATAAAAGGTGCTTGGGTTATGATAATTAGATTTCAAGGATTAAGTATTACATTGAGTGTTTAAATATTGACTAGGTCAAAGTAAGTGTCAAACTCAACATTGTATGACAAATATGATTAATAAATGTTGTCCCTAAAGTTGGATGAACTAATATTCTCATTTTTGCTGGTTTTTTTTTTTACTGTATTTTTGCCAAAGTATTCTTTAGGCTTTTTTATGTTTATCAATCACCCACTTTGGTGAGTGGGTGTTGGGTTCTGGATCTAGGTGTAAAAAAAACCTAATATATATTATCAATCTTTTTTTGTAGTGAAATTGAGAAAACTCCAGCTACATATCCGAAGTAAATTAACATTTCTACTTAATCTTCATTCAATTCAGAAGACACCATTTTTAACAGTTCTTGTAATAAATCAGTTCCTTGTACTATGCGGTAGGAGAGTCTACTTCACCTGTTTTCCCTAATTTGAACTCTATATTTATCTAGAAAATATTAATTTTTTTTTTTGTATCCACCTGGCAAGCCAATGTCAGATTAATTTACAATAAAGTTTAATTTAGACCAAGTCAGGAGTTGACTTTCTTACTTCAGTTCCTGTGTTGATATTTTAGTCCTTTACTCAAAATAAAAGCTACATACATTGCCAGCATTTTGTCAGATATATTGTCAACAGCTTTTTTTTCCTAAGACAACTTTCTATTATTTGCAGTTTATCCCAAAGATAACAATGTGCTCCATCCTCTCTAAATCATTAGTCATGACTGACTTGAGGGATACTTTGGATTAAGGAGTCAAAAAATAAATTTAAAACAAAAAAAAAAACAAAAAACAAACAAACAAAAAAACAAAACAAAAAAAAACAAAAAAACAAAGCAAAACAAAATAAAAAAACAATCCCCCCCAAAAAAACCCCAGTAATATCAAGCAACCCAATGACCATAATAATATCAAAGCATTTAACCATAATAACAATTGCATAAATTCAACTGTAGTAAAATGACTTGTCATAGTGACTATTCAGATGCTTTTTGAACAGCTAAGGGTTGGAAAACAGTCAGGCTGACACTGATGGTTGTTTTATTGAACATTTTGAATGTCAAATGCATGAGAGTGTCCTTGTGTCTGGCTATAAATGATTAGAGGCTCATTTTCCTAAAATAGCTAAAAAGTTGGTGCAGTCATCAATGTCTATTTTGAGACAATCATTTCATTCTGTGTGTGTCTCTTTTGTTTGGCCTGCCAATAAGTTTACTCCACTTCCATCTTGGATAAATGGGTATTTTGGTTTTGCAGTGACGTATCTATCACTGGGCAGTTTCTCTCTCTCTGACCAAGGAGGCACTCAAAAAGTAGTGAAATATCAAGTCAGTCCACAGCTCTGTAAAACTCATGCAACACAAATGATAGCCATCAATTATGATAAATTTAAATGCACCATTGCAAATAAGTAAAATTTATTTTCAGTTAAAAATGTCTGCTGATGCAAATGAAAACTTTGTACACAAACAAACAGCAGGAAATCAAATAGAAAGAATTTGTAAAATAATTTAAGTGCATTTTAAATTCAGCAATTTTTGATAGACCAATTACATTTTTTTTTTATCCAATTTGTCTTATTTTCAGAATTTATGTAAGATGTTTTTTATTCATTAAAGATTATGTGAAACATTTGATTTTTTTCATTGTTATTTCTGTTATTTGTGTGCAAAATTGTACATTCTACAAATTTAATTTGAATAGGTTGAGTTTTGCATCTATTTTGGTTCTTATTAAAAAGTTGATGTTTATTTAAGTTTTACTTAAATTTAAAAATCAAAATATTATTGTTATTATTACATAAAGCTAATAATAACATACAAGGGGTGCTGAAAATTTACTAGTCTGATTATACATCAGGATTTTTTTGGAAGGGCTTCTTGGTAAAGTTGCACTCACACATATTTCAAATAAATATATTTTAAATATAGTTTGATAGGATAAATATATTTAAAATTTGAAATCTTTTCTTTTTAAAGATCCAACTGAAACCTTTCTGATTATAGAAATTTATATCAAGTTTTCATAGAACACTTAGTGAGTATTTTCAAACAAAAGTGTAATTTGAACAGCAAAATCTGTATACATCTTTTTCTTAAGAATGATTCCAAATAAATAAAAGTTTTAGATAAGCAAATGAAAACCAACAGTATAAAATAAAATACTCACAGATGAAATGACATAAGATTAGCATGATTTGACAGCTTACACTTCCATGACATTAAAGAAAGTTGCAATGAACATCAATGAACAACTGTTGCAGCATTTCTTTAAAAGGATAGATCATTCTTAAAGATACCAGTAATAGAAAGAGATTAAAGCAAAGCTTATCTCATTGTAGTAGTGTTTCTGGAATGCAAATGGCTGCAACAGACAATGTTCTGAAGGAATTACACATGCACTGGACATTGTCACAGTGCTAAAAAAAAAAAAAAATCAATAAAGCTCTTGTATTCAATGCAGTATTACTAACTATTGCAATATAATTCAGACAGATGTGAAAACACATTTCTAGAAATGTTATGCTTCTTCAAGCAGAATCAAGACAACAATGATTTAAACTGGAAATAAATCTTTAAAGCCATTAATTCAGTCATATTGATTGAATGGTTAGTTATATAAGTAGATATTTTTAGGTGTGAAATGTTTTGTAAAAATTATATAAATTTATTTGAAATATAAACTGAAAATCCACCAATACTTGTATTTTATCCTTAAAAATTTCAAATTTCCAGGATAAGGAGTTATTATTTACAATATTTACAGTTGGATTAATGTTGTCATATCTAATGTCACCATTCCAATGTTTCAGCTGTTATGCCTTTTGGCTTCTTTCAGGGATGTGTTGAGCCAAGTAACCTTCAGTAAATTTTAAAATGAACTTTTATTCTATCTACAAGGGTAGATTTAGCCCCCCCCCCACACCACCACCACATGGTTGGTCAAATGGTTGCTGCATCTGATGCTCATTTTCAATTTATTATTCCCTGTTCTAGTGCTACTAAAAATGTATTCTTGACATTGTCACATTTTTTTTGGCTTCATGGTGATCACATATCAACAACATCAGCAAGCTGGGAGGTAACCAGATTCTATGGGGATTTTGCCCAGTGGGAGTTGTGATTCTGTGGAGATTTCAGGTATGAAGTCTTTTGCAACTTTTTTTGCTGAAAACTAATTTCAAGTCACAAACCAACAAATTCTGTTGATATCTAACAATGGGTTTAATGATAAATTGAAGAATTTCAAAGTTTATAAGGAGTAAAGAATTATTAAAACCTGGACAGTGTATCTGGTCTTTCTTTCTGGGTATTGGCTGGTTTATATAAGAATTTCAGAAACCTCTGGCATTAATTTATTGTATATTTTTCAATAAGATATCATGCTCTTTCTTTTTTTTGAAACCCAGATGACACTTGTGGTTGATTGGTTGTTTTGTTTTATGGCATATCAACCTCAGTGGGTCATTTAATGCCAACAAAATTTTTGAAATAGATTCATAGTAACAGTTTGGTAAAAAAGGTGTGTATGTATGTATATATATATATATATATATATATATATATATTTGAACCATTTTTCAATTACTCATGTTTTTGAGTACAATCCAACTTCTTTTAAGAAATTTACAACCTTGGATGGTTTTATTTTCGTAAAAAGTTTTTTTTAAAATTACTCACTTGGTAATATTTTGTTCGCACTGGATCAAAATCTACAAACTCTAACAGTATATGTTTCATTGTAAATTTCTCTTGGCATGTAGTGGATATTGGGGATTCTGTGCCCTCTAGTAAATAATGGTGGGTGATGTAGGTGTGGCCTATGTGAAGGTGGCCATTTGTGGAAAGCTTCATTCCTAATATTGGACTTGGTAAGCTATAAATGCATTTGGTGTTTGATAGAATTTTAAATAAACATAGCAAGAATTTTGCTTTGGAATTTGGGAAATACATCTTGTCATACTGCTCTGGAGATTACTAGGTAGCTTTAAGAAGATCAAGTCTTAGTAAATCTTAATGAATTCTATTTGGTTCATTTAAGGTTCAAATTTCCCCCAGAGCTTTTCCCCAAACACATTTTATGGATTCTAATTATTATTTTTAATTAATTCTTTCTTTCCTTTTTTCTCCTCAAAATTTCTCTGACCTTTCTCATTTCTACTTCAAATTATCATTAGGCATTCTCATACAATAAAATGCTGAACCAGGGTTACCAACCTGTTATAGATTATTCTCATTCCACTATGTTATAATTAATTTGTCCTTTTATGTGATCAGCCATACTTGATTTCATTGTCTCACCCTTAATTATAACAAGTAGAAATGTTTCTGTAAAGTTGAGTTGCTCCTGAATCTTTTGAATCCTTTCTGACACACCCTTGAAATATATATTATTTCAACCTTAAATCAATAAGGCCGTGTTAATGTAAGGAAGACAGATTTGATTTGTTTTTTTACAGTTTATCAACCTTTTATTGGTTATTTAAAGTCAAAACATATTTTGGATTGTAAGAATAATTGTTTTTTTTTTGTGAGAATATTGAATGAACAAATATGTTTGAGATTATATACATACTTTTTAACTTATAGCTGGGGGAAGCAATGGATTCACACCTTTCCAAAGGGTATTTACACATAAGTGAATGTAATGAGCCCCAAATGAAATTTGAACTTGGCCCCCTAATTTCTTATTCTGAGCTGATATCCACTACACCGTCCACACATCCACAACAGGAACAGATTGTGGTGCTTTGCCAATCTTCTATCTTCAACTGTTCTTTCTCTGCCTGCAAAATCTGATAATTATGTTTCTATTGAGTCTGAATAGATCTAGACTACCCAGCACAGGGTTTGAACTAACAATTACTAAACCACAAAATTCATTTATCAATGCAATTATTTCATGGGGTAATCCTGAAACTAAATTTAATCTAATGTTCTTGTATCTTCTGCTGCAACAGCAGCCATGTTTTCAAGCTTGGCTCTCTCTGCTGTCATTTTTTTCCTTTTTGTATGGTCTTCCTTTGTTACTACATTTAGTCTAACTGTAGATAATGTAAATAAATAAATATAACTGCTCATCTCAGAAATTTAAACAGAAATTATCAAATCAGTATGGATCTGATACGATACACCAATGTAAACAATTGGAAAAGCTCCATCAAAAATTGGCATTATGTTGAAACACTTGACATATTTATACAGATGTAGGGAGCTAAAGCTTGTACCATCAAGTTTATCAATCAAGACATCAATCAGTTTCAGGATAGCATGAAGATTGGTAGAAAGTGCTAGGCATGGCCTTACCAGTATAGCCTTCAATGTAGATAAAACCAGAGTCCATAAAGACTTATATAAATCTTACAATGAAGAATTTGAAAAGGTCATGGCTCACCAAATTTGAAAGCTAAAGCAAATGAAAGATCAGAGTTGGAGTAGTAACAAGCCCCCCACCCCCAAGCCGGTAAAGGTAGTTGTCAATATCAGCAAACACCTGTTGAGTACCTTTGAGGAAACCATGCTAAAGAGTCTTAAGTTTGTCACAACCATCAGGCAAGTTCAATATTTTGATACGATAGCTTCTACTGAGACTTCTTTGATGATCCCTATGGCCTAGGCAGATGAGCTAAGATGAAAAGCGAGACAAATAGTAGAAAAGGCTAAGCCTCCTGAATCAAACATCACAAGGGAAGAAAAATTGGTCATTAAGAACCCACAGAAAGACACTAGTATCATCATCCTGCTAGTAGACAAAGGCAATGATACAATGGTAAAGGACAAGAAATACTAAGAGAAACTAGCAAAGCTAGTTGGAGACAGTAACTACAGCAAGGTAAAAAAAAAAAAAAGAAAAAAAAAGGCACCGACCCTAAAAAGTGAGAGGAAGTTGTTACAGATGATTACTTAATAAATATAGACAGCTGACTCAATGTTATGCTAACCTTCCACATACGTATGGTCTCCCCAAGATTCACAAAGTTGATATTCCATTGAGATCTATAGTCAGCTGGGAGGACTAACATATCAGCCACTGATTCCTGATAGATATTGTCAACCCACTAACATGAAAAGAAAATCCTCATTATATGCCAAGAACTCAGGCCACTTTATAGAATCAAAACAAGGTACTCTCATTCATAAAAGATAAATTTAGATGTAGTGAGTTTGTTCACCAGGGATCCCTACAGATTAAGACTCTACTGGATATTTGAAACAGATTGAAAATGAAGATCTCTTTTGAAGAACATATTAGAATCCAGATAGATAACCTGATGTCATTTGTGTACAGATAATGTTCTTCTAATCAGGGTTTGATATCCACCAGCTTGGAGGAAGACTTTATAATGAATTCACCATTATCACCAGTGTTAGCAAAATTATACACAGATTATTTTAAGGAATTGGCTTTGGTAATGACGCTACTAAAGTGAACCAAAGGTTTCTTCCTATTTACTAAATTTGGACTTCAGTATATAAAAAAAAATTACAAAAAGATGGTACTTTTTAATTTCAGAAGGAATTAAAGTAAGTAAAGAGTTTTATTTTATCCATTACACCATATCGAACTGAGAAATTGAGGGTTCAAATTCAAATTCCAGTTAGGTTTATTGCATTCACTTATGCGCAAATGCCCTCTCCCTTCTCCAAGCTATGGGTTAAATAGCAAGATGGGCTCGGTTCTATAGCCTTGGTTGGCAACCAGTCTACTGCAGAAAGAAATAGCAACCTATCTTCTGTCTAGTCAGTCATGAATCAAAAGAGACATGATCGCCCATGTGTGTATCATGTATGAAACTTAACTGACCGATTAAAGCATACCAGTTTACTAATAGGCATGTATTTGAAACCTCTAAGATGATATCTCTCACATAGGAAGAGCTACAAAATGTTCTCTTTATAATATGGATATCAATAAAGTTTTGCGAATTGAAAAAATATGAATGTTACTGGAATTATGTTACAGATTTGCATTGCAATCTCATTATGTTAGCCATAAATAAAAGATTTATAAAAGATGTATATTTTCTTTGTTTTTAAATCCAAAACACAAAAAAAAGGTAAAATTTCATGACAATGAAAATTTTTCACTGCTTTAGAATGAAATAAATATCAATAATGGAGGAAAATAAGAAGCAGTAAAGCCATTTTTTATGCAAATACTCAGTTGCATGCGGCAATAAATGACATTTCTAATTAACTTTGAATTCTCAGATGGATTGATGTGAATTAAAATTATGCAATGCCACTTGGGGAATGTACATTGGTTTTTAGGCTTCAGCTACATTAATAATTTACATTGTTGAACTTGTTACATATTTTGAACAGTGGCAGGAAGTGAAAATATGTTTTTAAAAAATGATTTATTTATTCATATATTTACAAACAGTCCATTAAAATGTATTTCATTTTTTCTTCATTTCAAGACATAAATATTGTACAAGCATTAAACAAGATATTTTCAGCAATGAATGAAAAAGAAGACAATAAAACAGGAAACAGTATTCATTAACAGGGAGATATAAATAAAAAAGAAAAAGGCTCCCAAACAAAAAATTATCCCCCAAAACCTAATGTGATATTTCAAAATCTCTTAACAACCATTAGAAATATTTTGCTAATGAATAAACATTTCCAGGAATAACTATTTATTTTTCTGTTTATGCACAGATATAATTAAACTCAAGCCAACAATGAAATATTTGTTAAAAAAAAAGAAAAAAAAAAAGAAAAAAAAAAAAAAAGAAAAAAAGTGTTTAGGAGTAAACACATGACACTGATGAACAGAATTTCATTCATAAACAGCTGCACACACAAACAAGTGGACATCTACCTATATCTACATATTCCATCAAAAAGACACATTTTTACTCTTTTGCGAAAACCTACAAATAAACATTATTTTATCCATTTTCATTACTAATTTGATCTTAGCCGTAAAGTCAATTAAGAAAGATTTTTTGTTGTAATATAGAGTCAATGTAAAACTCCACAATCATTTTGTTAGCTACATAGTAGATATTTACTCCCTCACAAGGTCAGGTTGTGACACAAGGTTGGTTTAATGTGGGGAGCCTGAGTGCATACACCTGGGCAACGAACAAAAATTCCCCAAGCTTCCACAACCGTCAGTTGTGTTGGCCTCGGTGTGTGCACCGATCCTTCTCTCTAGTGCAATGAGAAGGTGTGGCCTCGGGCAGCTGTTCCCCAGGGCCAGCACCTCTCAGTATAATTTTCCTCAGTTGTGACTCTGTGAAAGGACAGAGTCACCCCTGAGTGCACTCTGCCCAAAGACAAAGACGCAACTGAAAGATGATAAGTAGATGTGCACCTACTTAAAAAGAGTAGGTACATAGTATATACATCACCAGGGCTACATACAGTTTTGAATTCAGAGTTTTCCTTCACCAAGACTGGTTGCCAACCAAGGCTGAAGAGTTTGCCTTACTATTTAATCTATACCTTTCACTTGGGTATTTGCTTGAAAGTGAATGCAACAAAACTTGACTAGAATTCGAACATGGCTCTCCAATTTCAAAGCGGGAAATTTGAATGCTTGTAATGATAATTTCCTCAAAAGTCAGGATTACATTTGTTATTAGATAAAAATTTAGGAAACAGAAATGAAGAAAAATCCTGTTCAATGAGAAACTACTTGCAATTTTAGAGAAATCTGAAAACCTACAAATTTAATTAAAAAAAAAAAAAAAAGTGAGAGAAAGAGTCTTTACAAAAATTAAAAATAAATTTTAAGAAGCAATGATTAAAAGAAACAAAAGAAAGGCAATTAACTGAACAAGACAAAACTCAAAGCAACTGGTTGTGATAGAAAAGAAAAAAATATTGACTCTTAAATATGTAGAGACAATAGGAAAAATATAATTTTGTTCTCATTTTGAAAAGTAAAAAAAAAATTAGTTTTAGTGAGTGAAATTTAGGGACAAGCTGACAAAGAATCACATATCTGAAGGATTATTGGAGGTGTGTTCTTAACTTTTATTAACTAACAGAGTTATCAGGAACGTAGGAGGCAGATTTTTTATGCTTTCAACTAAAGCTACATTGTCATTACCTATACAATTCACATATTATTGTCTTTAGTAGTAGACTGGCTAGTCAAGAGGAGACAGTATTACTTTGGACTGTAATCAGACTCTTTTAAATGAATTTGTGGTATTAAGATAGAATTGTCATTAAGCAATCTATCAAAATAATCATTAAATTAAGCTTATTAGCCAATTAATGAGCGAGTGCAATGGTGAAGACATGCAGGTATAAAAATCTGCTTCCTTCTAAGTTTTAAAAAAAAATGCTTTTCTAAATGACTTCTAAGTATTTGTGTAAATGGAAAACTTGATTTGCTAGAAACAGAAATTAGTCTTTTGTGAATATAGTATTTCAACTCTAGTCAAATGTGCTAAATTGATGCACTGAGTAAAATTAAAATAAGCCTTGGTTTCATCAGGTTCAATTATAAAAGTGTTCATAAATAGACAAGATTAGAAATAACATTTTTTTAGCATTCATTCGGGAATATTACATTTTGTTCAACAGTTATAAGGAACAATGGAAGATGGGATGGTTTACTTTGCAAAAATATTTCACAGGTATGAATTGAGTTTTATGATAGGGTACTGAGAATTTCTTGGCCTAAAGAATCTTTCAAAATTTGACCAAATGATGAAACATCAGAATTTGTTTGGGAATCTTTTCCTGGTTAGGCTGTAAAGTATTTCAGTACCAACTCATATTTCAAGTTTTAGGCATTTTGTAATGATATTACATGATAATAGACAAAAAAATTAAAGAGTTTAGAATACACACACACATATATATGTGTATATATATATATATATATATATATATATATATATATACACACACACACAAGTACAGGGTTGGTACAGATATACTAAAATTCCCATTGAACCTAAAAAAAAAAAAAAAAAAAAAAAAACTATTCTTAAAAGAGTGCTCAATACCGAGTAGAGCAAATAATATTTATTCAAAATTATAACATATGCATGTTATAACATCATTACAAAAATTGCAATTTTGTTTCAACACAACTGGTGTCTTTATTAAGTGATGAAGTTGGTTGCAAAATAAAGTGTTTTAAGAGTTCAAAAATCAGCTAAACCCCCTCAGTAGTGGAAATATTGTTATGTATTGATTTCTAATTTAATCTAATCTTAATTTTAATGCACTAATAGATTATACTTATCATAAATTGTCACGTTATTTTGAATTGCCATATATTGGTATTCTGATTAGACATCATAGGTCATGTACCAATGTTTTCCCTACTGAGGAGGTTTGATTGGTTTTTGAACTCTTAAAACCTTTTATTTTGCAATCAACACCATCACTTGATAAGACACCAGTAGTGTTGAAACAAAATTGCAATGTTTGTAGTGATGTTATAACATGCATGTTATAATTTGGAATATATATCTATGTATATATGTATGCATGCATGTATTTTTTTTAAAAAATATGCTATATTTATGGGTTAAAGTGTTCAATATCAGGGATATAAAAGAGAATATTGAAGTCAACACCCAGAGGCAACAATCTGTTTCATGCTTAAACACAATCGTCAGACCTATTGCCTGTGGGTGTTGCAGTCAATGTCAGAAAATAAATGAAAGATTTGTCATTAATGTATAACTCTGTCGGGATCGTATACTCAAATTCTTAACATATTGTCGATATGAAGAACACATGGGTAAAAACAAATCTTTCATTTATTTTCTACTCATTCTGATGGATTTTATCTCTAAACTTGGACACTTAAAGCAATGAACATAAAATGTTAAATGACTTTTTTAAAAAGTCACTCATTTTCTTTCTTTTTAGTCAAGAGCAATGCCAGCTTGGAAAAAAAATTTTGACCTCACTATTCTAAATAAACACACAAATACATGCACATGCAATTCACTTTTTCGCCTTTGATCTGATAAAGCCCAAAATGGGCGAAATGCATTATTGGATATTTTTTTTCGAAACATTATACTTTTGTGAATATTTTTTTTTCCAGTTGTCATTTAATGTAAAACTCTGTTGTGACCATTTACCCAAATTTATAACATACCCACACCCACATAAGTTTGATTAAAAAGAACCAAACATGTATATCTGTTTAATTTTTATTGTATTTTTCCAATTTTCAAATAAGGTGTTGTGTATTGTGATCAAAATTGTGAATAAACTGTCTTAAGTTTATGCTTGTACTGTGGTTTATTATGCTGTTGAGTATTTTGGTATTATCCACTAGTATTTGTCTTATGTTTATAGTTGTATTTTAGTTATTCATAATATGTTGGTCAATATATGCATGAATTGTTCTGAGTTTTGACAGGTATATATAGTATGTATGATATTATAAGTTTGTACCTCCAATCAATTTTTGGGATGGTGGGAAAGTACAAATACAAAATGGCTTGACAAAAGAGAACTTCAGAGAATGAAATTGACAAAATTTAAATTTATATGCTTTTATATAAATTAAATTTATAAAAGTAAAGAATACATGCTGAAAACAAAAATAATCTCCTTTTATTGAGGTTGGAATTTCTACTTAGTGAAACAAAACCAGTTAGTTCATTCCACATTGTACAACAAAATGAAACAAATGTAATTAAGAAATGTCTATTTGACATTCTAAAAAAAAAAAATCATTGTCATTCATGAGTCAGGATTCATTTTCTGCAACACACATGTAAAGTAGGAAATATATTTGTAAAATTTTTCAATGAAAATGCTTTTTAAAAAAAACATTTTTCTTGAATCAACAATTACAAAAAAAAGAAGAGAAATTACAGGCTTACACAGAATGGTTACAAACAATAATTGTTATTATAAAATGAGATATCTGTATAAAAGAAAAGCAGTACAGTTCCCTATTTCCCCACAAGCAACAAATATTAAAATATTCACTTAGATTCAAAGGTAAGCATGCAAATTATGAAGATGTACAGTGTTTTGGCCATGTGTATGTGTATGTGTGTCTCTATGAGTGTATAAAGGGTGGGGTTGACGACCACAGATTAACATAGGTTAATTTTTTTTGCGGTGATTTGGAAATTTTGCAAAAATTAACTAATTGTTGGATTTTAATGAAATTTTCAAGACTTATTTACAAATGAATGAAATTATTTTAGAAATGTTTTTTTTTTTTTTTTCTTATCTACCACTTATTTATTTTTATAAAATTTTGAAAAATTAAAATTTGTCTTGCTTAATGTTTTTATTATTTAAAAGTAGAACGCCTTGGAGAATTTAAATGAGTTTCTTGTTTTCTTTTGTAAAACATGATCACCAGTTCTGCTCTGAATTGTAAAATAAAAAAATGCAATAAAAATTAAAACATTATTTAATTAGAAAAGTTTGAATAATGATTTTTTACAATTGTTGCATTTCTTTAAAATTTTAATAAGGATAATTTATAAAGTTTTAATTCTTTTACATTTCTTTATTACATTGTCCATATTAGGTGATATTGATATTAAGTAAAAACTATATTTACTAATCATGAATGAAAAATCTTAGTACAGTTCATCAACCACCAATATTTTAAAAAGAATTTTGAAATTTTTGATGTGTATAAACAAGCTGATTTTTGTAAATATGGATGCCTATACATGACATTATCAGAAAATAAGAGTGATAACTATAGTAAATTTAAAGACAAAGTACCTAAAATACTACATTAGATTACAGAGAATATTTTTCTAAATTTTTAAGATAACTGGGTAGTTAAAAATTATATAAAAAAGGCACTCATGTTATATTCCTCAAGTAAATATTACAGATATATACACTGTAGAAAAAAATTATATATACTTCTGTCTGTAAAGCTGTGAGGACCTTAAATAGTCTGTTATGTTAAAAAATACATTACTGTGATATTTTAAAACTGAAGTAATATTTGTTTCAAATTAGATTAATTAAACTTTAAATCAGCTAATATTCCTCAAATAAAGTTTTAGAAAAATATATTTTATTTTTGAAAGATTTTTTTTAATAAAGAGAATTACATTGTGATGAAAGTTGGCTAAAAAATGGTGCTAAAATCAATTTTAGTAATTTCAAAATGAAAACTCCTTCCAGTCAGTTTAAATTAGTTACTCCAATACCTGTAATAATTGTCACAAAAGTACATACGAGAAACCTCAAGCGATCTAAATAAAAGATTATATAATTAAAAATGGGACACTTTACAAAATACATCAAATGTGTTGGTTACCCACCTTGGACTGACCACAACTTTGACATAAAAATGCTACACTGGTCAAAGAAGAAAATAATTCACTACAACATGTCTAGAGAGTACCTTAATTGCAAGGTCATCTACAATAAATTTGTGCCCTGGCTCTTACAACATTTCACCATTCCTGGCAGATCTTCTAATATCATAGTGTGGAATACTTAATTAGAAAAGTAATGGAAAGAAAAAAAAAAAAAGTCTCTAAATGAATTCAGCTGATAAAAAAATTATAATATAAAAAAATTTCTAAAATTCCCAGCATTCCTCTGCTGTGCACATGTGTAGCCCTACCAACATAACAAATTTAGTCTTGAAAGATGAAATGCATCACATAAATTTTTTCCACTTAGTCGTACAATTTACCCATTTTATTTATATATATATATATTATATAAAATCTTCCTAACCATAGATATAGATTATATACATTTGTGTTGTTCAAAAAAATAGTAAGTGGAGAAAATTCTTGTGTAAAACTTATTTGGGTCCATTCTAAGGAATCAGACTTTTGTTTTTGAAGAGTTGATTACATTTTAAAACACCAAATACCTGTAGAAATAATATTTAGAGGTGAAATATACTTGGAATTTAAAAATCTACTAAAATCAACAAACTATACGATTTTAATAATTTTTTTAATTTATGAATACTTATATTTATGAAATGGAAATTTTGTAAGAAAAATTTCTGGAAATTATTTTTTTATGTCAACTATAACCCCATACATTTCATGTTATGAAATCTCATTGAAATACAAATTATAACATTAAAAATCTTTACATTTAATCAAATGGAGAAATTAAATCGGTTGAAATTTTATTGAAAATGTCATTAGAAAAAGTAGAAAATGTGGCCTGATTAAGAAAAAAAGAAATACAATAAAACAATTTTATTTGGAAAGTTTTTACTTGCATTTTCAGCATATATTCACTTTTAGGTTGTGAAAGAAAAAAAAAAACTGTTGACAATTTTTTTAAAAGATTTTGACTTATTAAATAAATATTGTTAATGTTTTAAAATTATTATGATATTGAATACTAATAAAATGTTATTAATTAAAAATTGTGATTTTGTAGTCAAGAAAGTTTGAAAAATCTGTTGGACAGGATATTTTTAAAAGAAAATTGATTTTTTTTTTTGTATACTGACATTTTGCAATTAATGGAAACAATGAAGGTGAATTCTTGATTACCAACCAGTCTATCAATGTATACAGCTGCAGCTTATTTCTTAGTAAGCAAAGTCAAGGCAAACTGCATTATAAGCTTGTTAATGGGCAATGTAGCTAGTATACCCAACAAAAACAGGTTTCTATTGTTGTTATTTATGGTCTTCCATATTTCAGTTAGTATATTAAATTATCGCAATACTTGAAAATAATTGTTTAAAAACTGGGATGTTAGTGAGTGGCATCTCTACTGGGAGATTGTAGTGTTCAGTCAAATATAAACTTAGTAATAGCTACTCTAAAATTAATAATAGGGTTTTCATGGACCTTTTGAAACTTACCTCAATGACATTGGCTCCAATCATCAAAGACCGGACATAAATTCCAGGTAAATTCTTTTCAATGTATGTTTTTATAGCACCCATACTCATAGGATTACAACAAGAATCACCTACAAATAAGAACGAACAAAACAATTTAACTCATTTCTAGGAACATCATTTCAAGTATTATAAAATAAAATACAAAATTAATACTGAATAATTATTATGATATTGGAATAATTTTATTTTGTTAAGCTAACAACAAATGGTTAAAACACATTTGGAAGTTAAAAAAGAAAAACTTGCTAATCATCAAGTAAAATGAACTTTGTAGAGATTATTGTTATTTTAGAACTTTTCTGCTAAAAACTGTTTTATATTTATTTGCTGATCCATAATTGTCAATGTATATAAGAGTAATCTGCTACTGTTTTCTCAGCAATAATGACAAAAACTGAATTCTTCCTTTTTCATGAACCCAACTGTTATGGATGATGCCAGGATGAATGATACAATAATTAAAAACTACATACCATTTTGAAAAGCAAACAATTGGAATTTAAAACTATTTCACTGCTTTAATTTTCTAATGTCCAATGCATTAACTCTTTTCCTCCTGTATGAAAACAGTGAAGCATTAGAATTAGAATCACAAAATGATACCACTGTTCAAGCATTTATTATTTGTCCACATTTCTGAATGAATCAACTTATTTATTCAGTCACTTTTTGTTTCAAAGAGAAAAAACCCTTTTCTACTTTCAGTCCAAAATCTGTTGTGTATTTGAACTGAAACACCTGTAAGTATTTCAAAACTGATTTACAAAAGGTTCTATTATTTTCTAGCCAGGAGCACTTCTTATCTAAATACTTCCATTAGCCTTTTTCTATTTAAAAAAATCTTAAGAGAAAATCAGCAGAAATAAAATGTGGCATAAAAGATTTGTAGTGTGTTGTTATTTCCAAATAAATATAAATATTGCAATGTCAAGTTTTCGTATGTTAAACAAATGTAGGATAAACCATTCAAACATTTCCTTGTTTTGTAAAAATTTCCTTTTTAAAAGATATATATATATATATATATATTATATATATATATATATATATATATATATATATATTATTAATAAATATACATTCTTTTTCCTCACTGGTAACATGACTGAGTTTCATGAAAAATGCAATCTTCAGGATTTATTAATATATAATTTATAGCTCTATTACATCGAGTACTCTTTTAGTAACATGTGTGATATTATATATATATATATATATATATATATTTAAAAACAAACACTTACCAACACTAATTCAGTACAGATCAAAAGTGCATATTATGCTTGTTTGCTTGATTTATAAATAAGGTGAACTTTCATCAGAGTTTGCATTTAAATTGTAAACAATTAACTCAAAGAAATTTTGTGTATGTGTGTATGGTCAAGGTTCTCTTTAACAGGGTTTTAAAAAAAATCTATTGTCTTAAAAAAAGTCTTGGATATAGATAAGAACTCAAAATCCCTTGCAATTTCCGATTATCCAGAAAAAATCTTAAAGAGATGATGAAATCTAACAAAGCAAATGAAATTGAAATATTGTTGTAAAATCTTGTCATCCTTTTAATAAACAATTTGGTAGTTTTAATCCATTTCTTTAAAGATTCAACAACTTTTATTTCTATATTTTGAATTGCTTCTTGTCATTACATGTCAGCCTTGAATATTAAAACTAAACATAAACCAAATTCAATGTTTTAAAGCAGAATCATTAAAAGACACTGTTAATTCAGAGTATGACCTCCCCCCCTCACCAACCATATATTGACCAATCAAAGTTGGGAATTGTGTTAATTTAGGGAGACGTCTTTGTATTAAAAAGTCATTTTTATTGGAATTATTAGAGAAATGCTCATTATGTGAATATGACATACTCTAGGTAGGGGTGGGGAGAGGTAAATTCTGAAGAAATATTATATGATTGCTAAGAAGCAAAGTTAAAAAAAAAAGTTGACATTGTTGAATGGAGACAGAAAAAAAAGTTACTGAGTCAAATCAGCCTGAATAATCTAATTCCTTTCTGGCAAATGAACCAATTCCAAAGTTGTAGGACTCAGGTTTGCCAGAGATCAGATTATATTCTCATCAAGAACAAAAGTTCCTTTTAGAAAGAGAGAGAGAAAAAAAAAATCTCACAGTGCTTTCACTTGCAACTTCCCCCAATTGCAGGTGATTTGAAAACCAGTTGGATTTGATCAGCAGAAAACTAAGGAACAACAAATTGCAGTAATCACATATCAGTGGAACCACTGAAATTGGAAAGAAACTAATCAATTTTTTTCTATGCTAATACCTTTATGTCTCAGGTAAAAAAATATTTACACACTCACATCATTGATATATTCAGAGAAAACAGAAATAGAGATTCCTGTTTTATTAGAAATGTCATTGTTCTGATATCAAATCAAGGAAAATATGAAACAGAATGGTAAAAAATCTTTTCATTTTTTAAACTTTCATAAAGATAAGCAAAGGCATCAAATAAACTTTATTCTAAAAAATCACATGAGTCAATGATAGCAGACAGTAATTATGACAAGACCCTCCCACTCCACAGCCTGGACTCTCCTTGCCTGTAGGTTTCCCTACCTTTGTCAGGTTTATTTTAGAAGTGATGAGGTCCTATGGATTGTTGAACATCTAAACCAAATGAATCAGGTTACAAGAAAAATGAACGAGATATGCAAGAGAAACAATTCCTGTTTATCATAAAAAAAAAGAAGACAATCTGTTTATTTTGATTAGGCTTTGATGGCACTGGTTTTCCTAACTATTGCTGGTCACTCAGTTTTAATAGTGTCAATCTTCATGAATTTGTTGGCTCAGTAATTAAACTAGGAAAGTCAGGGAATTGTATTGTAGAGTTTGCAACAAAATTTAGTTTCCAATTCTTCCTCAATTTAACTTTTCTATTGTCAAAAATTCTTAAGATGGAAATCTCTTATCGACAAAAGAAGGTGGACTATGATCAATCTTGATGTGACACTATCGGAAAGGTGCTAGTAAATTGAACAACACTAAATTCCAATAGACTGAAGACATTCCGATGACCAGATGAAAGAAAATCAAAGAAAAGGATATTTGTTTTTTTTAATGGAAAAAAAAAAAAAAAAAAAAAAACAACCAACAAGAAGGTAACTAAATTTCTCATCTACCGGAGAGGTAAAACAAAGAGATCGTATAGTTATGATTAGAACTGAGGCTACGTGACAAACTATTTTGGAGGGACAATGACATCCTGGAAAGAAATAGATAATATTTTTATGACCATTGTGAGTGAAGGGGAAGAGACAGACACTTGGCTGCAAGTTCGGCCAATAGATGAGTATTGACTTTTAGAAGCAATCAGGTTTCCAGCATAAGACAGATAAAAAAAATGACAATTAAAATTTTCATCAATTGAAATGTGATAAAACTTCCCAAAATCAAGGGATTGTTCTCTTTTTGCCATGGGATAAGAATGATTGATTCCAGATGTGAAAACGATTACACACCAAAAGCATGATAAGAAAGAATTTTGAATGATAATTAAAATTTGGCCATTGGACTAGACCACACCTAGCCTTAGGGGAAGGGTTTGGTCAGGTGACCAAGGAGGAGAGAACCCAGGTGGAATTGCAGGGAAGGTGGAGGACTGTCCATGTCCCTCGGGCAGTGATGGTGAGAAGCACTCACACAAAGCAGGAAGGAAACAGGTTTGACAGATTTGATCAGGTGACCAAAGAAGGAGAAGGCCCAGGTAGAATTCCAAGGAGGGAGGAGGGACTCCCTCATATTTGGATATTTGCGGGGAGAGCCCTGATTAGTTGTTAAGGAGCACTGGCATACCTGGAGTACATCATGCCGCAACCCAGCCCTTGCACATGGGTTCATAAAAACAGAACACTACAGCAAAGAAAGACAGAGAAAATGGAGACACTGTGGACAGACTATGGCAGAGAGACCACCACTTTGCCTGATCACATGTGACTTGCCACCCCAAAGACTTAAAGCCTTGTTACAGAAGTTCCAAAGAATTCTAACAACAAACAGTGTCACAATGATTGGGAGGGGTCGAGAGTTATTGCATGGAGAATATAATCTTGCTTAAGCTATCAATAACTGTACCATCAACTTTGTATCAAGTAACTGAATAGAAATATTATTTTGCTTCTACCCAATTTATTTTTTTTGTGCAACTTTACTCTGACCAAACCAAAACAAATCATCAATTCCAGTCAACTATTTGGACCAAGTCAGTCATGCAATCAATTAATCACAACATAGGGTGAGACAAGACGGACTGAAATGATCAACTCTATAATCAATTGAGGGGTTTGAACTTGAATACGGAGTGGCTGGGGCTCATTAGTGATTCTGTCTGCTGGTCTCCAGTGATTTCTGCCTGAGGGCCAAATTGGCTTATATTGAAAATTCTTCAAGGTGGTTGGCTCTTGGGATAACTAATTAATGATCTGTTAGTCTTAATCAATCACTTCCCAAATTTGGTTTGATCATTTTCCTATTTAGCATCAGCATTGCTACTCATTGGTCTAAATCTCTCTCACTACCATCATCAATTAAATATTTCCTACAACTAATTAAGTTTCTGGCAAAAATTATAATTTTTTAGCATCTCTATTATCTACTGAGATATTTTAATTTCCTAATTAGTTTTTGCCTTTAAGTTAAAAAATACATTCCAAACTGAACATACCTTTCTTCAGGTCAGCAGATTTGGTAAGCATTTCAATCTAAGAAGTCTGTATCCATAATCGGTAAATGTCTCTTTCTGCTCAGTAGTTGGAAGATAAAGAATTCCATCAAATATTATCAACCAGACAATTTCCCTGAATGAACATAATTGGGACTTGTTTTTTTTTGCTAATTCTGGGTTTTCTTAAAATTTTATTTTTCTCTTATTTCAAACCTACATTTAAAATTATTATAGTGGAACACACCTTTTCTTTAGTTAATAGACTCTCCCACCTATAATAAGTAGGAGTAGTAAGAGTAACGGGTGAGTCAGTCGATGTCGGACGACAGTCGAATACTAAAGTATCAGCGACCACAACTAGATTACTCTGCGTTATACCTATTATATCAAGTTCCTAACGTTTTGTACGTCGAACCTATTTTAGGACCAACAGTACAAATATAAGTCTGTGAAACCACTCCACAACAATAATGAAAGAATTAATTTTGTATAAACAGCTAACTTTGATAATTCTTGTCCATTTGTAAAATCTAAATTACTTGATCTTCCAGGTCTTTCATATTAAAGTTGCAAGGTTAACTATTCTGAACCACTATCAATTGGGTATTTCACTTGTTTGTAAAATCCACATAAGCATTCATTTTTTTTTTTTTTTTTAAACAAAGATATCAAAATGCCTTTTACAAATGCAATCCTTTTAGTTTCATGCTTCAATTTCAAATTACTGGAAGAGCTTAGTAAATTAATTTTTGTAGTACTGCCTAAGAAACCAGGTGCAAAGTGATGGACAATCAGTTTAATGAGCCATGAGCTTATCATCCAGATTCTGATGAAAAGAGTGTATGGCAAAATTAGGCTGGAAATAGGACAAGAACAGTCTGGTTTCATTAAAGACACTGGAAAAGAAATACAATATTTATAATCAGAATGATATTGGAGATAGCAATACAAATGCAGAAGGAAGTACACCTATGTTTCATAGACTATGCAAAAGTATTTGATAAGGTATAACACAAAGATCTATTTGAACTGCCAGGAAAACTTTATCTGGAAAAGACAGAATAATTCAGAATATATACTGGGAGCAAAGTGCCTGCATATAAACTGCGTCTAGAGATTATATGTAAAAGAGATATTGTCAAATATTTTATGTAAAATTCATAGATATGTGTTATCCAATGGAATAATTTGTACTATTATGTGTAGCGAGTAAGCATGAAAGCAATTAAGTCCCAATTTTCAATTACAGATTAATATTTAGTATTTTTTCAGTAATTATAGCAATTTGCAGTGTCAAGAGATTATTTGCAAGAACTAGAATTTAGTATTATGGCTTGTAAAAAAGAACTAACAATGAATGAAAAGAACTATATAATCAAAGAAATTAGCAAAGGAAAGTCTTCACTTCAAATTTCTAAGGATTTGAAAAGGGATCATCGAACAATCAAGAAAATATGTCAAATGGGAATTCAACCAAGAAAAAAAAAAAAGTCTCAGGCTAAATTCAGGAATTTAACAAAGCGAGATCTATCACATATCCGAAGAGAATTAATAAGAAACCCAAATGCATCAAGTGCGTTCATATTTGAGGCTGCTGGAGCTACTATGGTGTCAAGGGAAACAAGGTGTAAAGCATTAAGGAAGTTTGCTGATGTAAAAAATCAAATAAAGAAACCCATTTTAACAAAAAACATAAGGAAAGAAGATTGCAGTGGGCAAAAAAATACATGAAAACTGATTTCAGTAAAGTGCTTTTTACAGACAAATCAAGGATCACCCTCGATGGGCCCGAGGATGGATTTGCAAGCAACATGACTCAAGAAAATCTTTTAAATGCCAACAAGGCGGTGGTGGGACCATGATATGGGCTGGAATTATTGGTAATGAGCTCGTGGGTCCATTTAAACTGAAAGATGGGGTTAAAATGAATTCCAAAAGTTACTGTGATTTTCTAGAGCAATATTTCTTTGAATGGCTTGATAACCAGTCGTTAGTCAAGCGTAGATCTATGATCTTTATGTAAGACAACGCACCAAGTCATGCATCAAAATTTACTAAATCCTGGTTGAAAGAAAAGGAATTAGTTGAAGATTCTCTTATGGACTGGCCTTCAAATAGCTGTGACTTGAATCCCATTGAGAACCTGTGGAGCATCCTCAAGAGAGATATTTATTCTAATGGAAGGCAATTCAACAGCAAGTGTGACCTCTGGGAGGCAGTTAAAGTTGCTGCAAACAACTTACCAGCTGCTAAAATTGCAAATCTAACATCAGATGTTGACAATAGGCTGCTAAGAGTTATTGTAAAGAAAGGAGCATTTGTGCAATAAATTTTAGGAGGTTCTTATTATTTTTTGTTAATATATCTTTTATTTTTAAAATAAAATGTTTTTTTTATGTTTTTTCCTTTAAGAAACTGACAAATTTGTTCTAAAATCTTTTCATATTATTTTTTTACATTAGTTTTACACGGTATAATAATGTAAAAGTATCAAAATAAATAGTTGCAAATAAACTACTGACAGTCAAATTAGTCTGTTTTGTTAACTTAGTAAAATTTTTTCCAACCAAAAACAATAGTTTTCTCTATCACAAAATATCTAAGTTAATAATATTGAGTAGAATCTAAACAACATCATAATATGACTTTTAACATTAAGGACGCAAGTCTTTATACCAATTCATAACTTGCATATAATCTCTAGACGCAGTTTAGATAGAAAATAAATTGAGTAACTACACAAAAATAGAAAGGGACAAAAGACATTTTGTCCCAATGATTCTCCCTTATTTGATAATTTAGTAAGAAATCCCGGTTCAAAAGAAAAAAAAAAAAAACAGGAAAAATGGAAAATTAAATGTCTTTGGCTAGATGCGATAATAATCCGGGTAACCTTATTTTCAATTTCTTTTTAGAATAGACAATGGGGCTTATACTAAGTTAAAACTTAATGTCAAGCCAAGTGTGATCCAGGTCTCCTTACCTGTTATCTCTCCACCTAATCCTTCCCTCTGTTTGTGTCGTCATTTTTTGTGTTATCTGTAATAGGAGTAGGTAGTCTCTTCTACCGCCCGGTCTACACTCCTCCCCCTTCTATTGGACATGAGTAGAGGCTTACACCTTGTTTCTTGTCTAGGAAGGGGTTCCCGGTACTCTTTCTCTCTCCGGCCTATGTATTAGTGCAGCTCTGTTTCTTCCGTGATGTGTGCAGTCTGTGGTATCACCTCTTCATTCTGAGGGTATACGGTTGACAGTTCTCTGGTTGCTGTTTCCGACTGGTAGTTACGAGCCCTAACTCTTGCGTAGCGTCTTGAGCGGCTGCTCTGATCAACAGTTGTATAATACCAGGGTGTTTGTAGTGCCATGTCGCGCATGGAAAGGTGTCCCTGCAGTCACCTCCGGTGGGCAGCCCTGAGGCCACATAATGATGCAGATTTTGCCAACTCCTCTCTGCCCGCGTCACGGTTGAAACTGTCTGTTTCTTTTACTTTGGGCCTTCTCATCTTACAAACAAAATTCAACATGAGTTACAAAAACCGAAAGATTAACCCTAAACCAGCCTCTCAAAAAACCACCTAAACCCCTCAACATTTCGTTCTCCAACATCCGGGGCATTAGGACAAACTTCTGCAGTCTGGAATCTTTCCTCACTGCAAACGGCCCGGATATACTGGCTCTCTGTGAGACAAACCTTGTCTCGTCTATCCCCTCTTCTGATCTCTCGATCCCCGGCTATCTTCCTCTCCTCAGAAAAGACTCTCTAACCCACATGCACAGTCTTGGTGTCTACATCAAAGAAAATCTCCCTCTGGCCAGAGACTCCTCTCTCGAATCGCCAGACCAGTCATACATGTGTCTCCGACTCTCTCTCCTCAATGTGGTAAGCTATCTCTTCTTCCTTTACTGCTCTCCATCCTCTCAAGACTGTGAGATACTTGATAGCATTTCTGACAGCATAGACAAGGCTCTCTCCCTCCACCCGTTTGCTCACATTTTTGTGTTTGGTGACTTTAACACCCATCACACCTTGTGGCTTAAGAATGCTACTACTGACCACGCAGGCATTCAAACGCTCAATTTTTCAATCTCCCATTCCCTCACACAGATAGTTAACTTCCCCCACTCGTTTTGCCTTCAACCGGGAAGGTAAAGTCTCTCTTCTTGACTTGTGCTTTACCTCTATCCCCGAATCCTGCAGTGCCTCGCAACTCTGCCCTCTTGGTAACTCTGATCATGCAGTAGTATCAGTTAACATCTCCTTCAACTCCACCCACTATAAAGAACCTCCTATCACTAGAACTTTGTTCTACTATCAACGAGCTGACTGGGATGCGTTCCGTGATTTCCTCTGCGATGTCTCCTGGGATGGAGTCTTTAAGCTCCCTGTCCAAGAATGTGCTTCTGAAGTCTCTTCCTGGGTTAAAGCTGGAGTCGACGCTTTCATCCCATCAAAGAAATATAGGGTCAAGTCGCGCTCCTCCCCCTAGTTCTTGGCTGCTTGCTCAGCCGTCATCGCCCATAGGAACCACTACTTCCACCTATTCCGTAGCGACATGTCTGATTGCAATAGACGTCTCTTTGCCTCCACCTGTAACGAATGTAAGCATGTCCTCAACGATGCTAAGTCACTATTTGTGGCTCGGATGAAGGAACATATTGCATCTCGCAAATTTGGCTCCAAAGATTATTGGCGTCTCTGCAAGAGCGTATTGAACAATTGCAAACCCTCTATACCTCCTTTATTCAACCAGTTCAAAGTCCTGACCTCCTCTACTGACGAGGCTGAATGCTTTGCTTGGAAATTTTCATTCAACTCGACGCTCGACTCTTCCGGTGTACCCATACCTGACTTCCCTCTTAGAACTGAGGCCATATTGAGTGGGTTAAACATAACCCCATCTTTGCTACTGGGCGTTATCTCCAATTTAGACCCCAACAAGGCTAGTGGTGGAGATGGGATACCAGCCATTGTCTTGAAGAAATGCGCACCTGAACTGGTGCCTGCCCTTTCTAAACTACTGCCTCAAGGAATCTTGTTTTCCTGACTGCTGGAAGTCCTCTTCGCAAGCTCCAGGGTTATGGCATTACGGGTCGATTATATAACCTAATACGATCATTCCTGTTAAACCGTAAATTGAAGGTCGTTCTCAATGGATTCTCCTCCAGTTCCTATCCGACAAATGCAGGTGTTCCTCAAGGCTCCATCCTAGGCCCCACTATTCCTTATCTACATAAATGACCTTCCTGACGCAATAACTTCCCAAGTTGGCATCTATGCGGATGACACCACAATTTATTCCTGCCTCAAAAACAAATCTAGTCTCGCTGACAAAACTCGCCTGGCCATGCGTCTCGAAAAGGACCTCCAATCGATTGTGAACTGGGGCATGAATTGGCTGGTCAACTTCAATGCTTCCAAGACAAAAGTGCTCTCTATTAATCACCACAGAGATCCTTCCCTTCCCTCCATTAGAATGTCTGACGCTCAACTTCTCGAGCGCAACTCTCTGTGGCTTCTTGGTCTCACGTTGACTGCTGACCTGAGATGGAATAAATAGATTGAATCAATTGCCTCGTCCACTGCAAGGAAAGTTGGCTCCTTGAGCCGCGCCAGGAAGTTTTTCTCCCCGGAGTCGATCCTCCAGATCTACAAATCAACAATTCGCCCTTGCATGGAGTATTGCTGCCATATATGGTCTGGTGCCCTTTCTGTTTGCCTCGGGATTCTTGATAGGCTCCAGAGGCGGATATGCAATGTAGTTGGCCCTGCCCTGGCAGCTCGTCTACAGTCACTTTCTCACAGACGCGCTGTCGCCTCCCTCTGTTCTACAAATACTTTCATGGAAATTGCTCCGAGGAGCTGCATTCGCTGGTTCCCAGACGTCATGAGTCCCAGTGCCTTATGAGGCTGGCATCCCGCTCTCACCCCTTCACTGTCGAAACTCCTAAATGTAGCCGTCTCTTCTACTCTAATAGCTTCATGTCTCGCACCTCTTGCCTGTGGAACTCCCTTCCCTTTTCCTGTTTCCCTGTGAGCTATAATCTCCAGCTATTCAAGTGTAATGTCAATCGACATCTCCAGTTGCCTTGATCTATCCACTACCCTCATCCTTTCTTCTATCACTCCTATCTGATCTTACTCTAAATTTTCTGTAACCCCTTGCGTCCTAGTGGCTTCCCGCCTTGCTTGGGGTGACAAGGTATTAAAAGAAAGTGAGGAAAAAGGACAAATTTTCAATTGTCATAAGATGGTTGTCAACAAGAGAAAAATCCCAAGATGTGAGCAACAAATGAGAGATGTCGAAATCAAACAAGTATAGAAATTTAAACATTTGGTAATTGTTTTAACAGATGGCAGTAAATATGACACAGAAATCCAAAAGTGCATTGGAATAGTGAAAGATGCTTTCCAAAAACTAAACAGAGTATTAAGAAACAGGCAAATTTAATTAGACAACAAAGAAAAGTGTTCAACTGCGCTATCTAATATAAATCCTTCTATACAGCAGTAAATGCTGGATAATTGACTGACAGAGGAGGAGGCCTGAGACAACAGAAATGGGCTTCTACAGAAGGATACTGAGAATACGATGGATGGAGCAAGTGAGCAATGAGAAAGTTTTAAGGAAAATGGAAAAAATGCTTATACTTAGAACCAGAAAGAAAGAGTTGAGATTTTGGGAACATACAGTGAGGAAAGAGGGTTTGGAGAATTTGACACTCACAGGACAGGACTGAAGGCAAGTAATCTACCTAATAAACTTGTATAAATGGATGGCAGAATGGAATGGGAAGGATGGTAAAACAAACAAACATTGCTAAGAATTTTAAAAGACAGAAGTTGTGAAGAGCCATGATCACTCATATCCTGAAGAAACACTGTATACAAAAGATAATTCAGTTTCTTGACTCAGCTTCTGCTGATTTTTATAGTAGAGCAAAAAATACACATTTATGTTCCTTTAACTGCTGTTTAAAAACAAAAAAATGTTTTGAAGTATATCTGACAATGTATTTTTCACAATTAAATAAGAAGAATGGCTTTGTTTATATTAAGAACAAAGTAGGTAAAAATGAGTTTTTGATTTATTTGATAAAAGCCAATCATACTGGCTAAAGAGATAAGAATTCATTTTTCTTGATTTGTCAAATCAAAGGCTTACTGTTCATTTTATAACTGATGAAATAAAAGTGAGAAAATTTTGGAAGCATGCAATTTATCACAACTTTGATAAATATATCATCATCATCATCATCATCACAACTTTGATAAATATATCATCATCACAATTGCAAGAAGAAAACAAAGCAGCATCCAAGAAGTTGTGGATTTTCTTTTGAGACAAAATCTGTTTCACTAAAATGAACCAGAAAAAGTTTGAACAATTGAATTTACAATAAAATGAATTTTCAATTTAGTTCTACAGCAGAACAATGCATCTATAGGAATTTTTTTTTTTTTTTTTTTTTTTTTACTTTTCTCTTATTTTATCTTCTTTCTAACCTAGATATTTTCAAGGAGAGAAACTAGAATTTCCTTGCTAGAAGCAAGAGTACAAAAAAGAATCATAGCCAAAGAATATAGTAAGCAAACTTCCTATCATATTTATTGTGGTTGTTTTGCAAAGGAAATGTTGGAATTAAAACAAGAAATGGTGCAAAAGATGGAGAAATAAAATATTCTCAAATAAAAATGTAAAATATTTTATAACAGCAATTAGAAAAGCAGTTATTTAACATATGATTAAAGTGTAGTAATTTAGCATATGGTTAAATCATGCTGAAAACACCAGTTCTCATTTGATCACCAAAATTAAACATCATGAAACATAGTCAATAGTTAGATAGGAAACCGTTTGGAAAACACTGGGTGTTGTAAGCAATGGGAGAGTAAACTCTGATGAAAAAAAAAATCTTTCCTTTGAAATGTGGGGAGACGATAAAAGATGCTCTTGTATCAGATCACATTTTACAAGTGCTTAGCAGAGAAATGACATTGTCAATGGCAAGGAAATATTGTTCCAAAGAGGAGGAAAGAAAAAAGGAAAGCAACACAGTATTCTTTAGATGGAGTTGCAACTGCTAATTGTAACAAATTTGCTTGGATTGCAGTGGAAAAATATTATGATTACTGAATCTAACCATTCAACATAAAATTTGTTCATGGAGAATTTAAGACAGGAAGAGATGAACACTGTCTACAGGTAGACGAATATCCTTGTCTTTGTTGTATTTATCACAAAGTTTCACTAGCTGTGTCCTCTACCTTCTTCAAGTGTTTGTCAGTCCAGGTAACCATCAAAGAACTGAGCCCTTTATTTGATCTACAGAGCAAATTGTTTGTGATTCACTGTACATGTTTCACCTTGTTTATTTTAGTTATTATGGCTCACCATATTGCCACTGAGTCTAAATCTGTACTACCTGGCCCAGGGATTGAACTCACAATTACTATGTCAGCAAATTCATAAAAATCTAATGTTCATCTATCCTGCCTGCTGCTGACACTACTGATGTGATCATGTTCGACTGCATTCAACATGGCTTCTCTTTTCTAACTGCTATTGCTTAAACCTTATTGTTATTTCTCTTTACTTATTAATGAATCTCATATTCTATTCAACTGAGGAGGACCTAATTGTCTAGCATATACACTGGTCCTTTCAGAGGCCTTGATTTCTGATACACTAAAAAGCAGACAAACCAATAAGAGAGAATGAATTTCTTTCCATTCCAGTGAAAATATTTCTTTAAGTACTAATATTTCTTTAAATACTAATGGGAAAATATTTCTTTAAATACTAATGAATAGTGCTATGCTTAAGGAAACAAAATATGGGTTCTGCCCAGATTGTGGAACAGTTGATGCCATATTTATTTTTAGACAAAGAAAAAAAAAATTCCCACTGAATTTTCCCTTCACTGATTTTAAATCAGCCTTTGTAATAGTTTGGGGAAAGGATAGGTAGAAAATGTCGAAAGCAATAAATGTCAACCAAAGGTTTGTCAAAATTCTTGAGTATGTATAACAATACCAAATATACTGTTCTGGCAGTGTTTTTGTGTTGAGGTAGAAGTCAAAATTGTATATTATCCCCAACACTATTCAACATATTCTTATGTCATACATGATCTAGCTAGCCTACAATCAAACCTGTACCACAAAAGCCTTTCAACTGACATTAGTAGATGTCATATCATACTAATCATCATATGCTGATGATAGGACATTTATTTCATAAATATTTGTCAAACTGAAACTGTCTCCAAAAAGAACTTGAAAATTCTTGTGAGAAAAATTTAGACTGAAAGTCAACTGAGTCTAATGCAAAGGAATGACAAACCAAAATGATAGCATCATGATAGTGAAAAATGTTGAAAACTTTGTCTTTCTAGGATCAATTGTTCCAGCTTACATCTGATGACATAAAGCAAAGAACAATACTTGCCTCTTTTTGGGACACCGAAGGAAAAAGATCTAAGAGAGAAAAGACATTCTATATGACATTAAGACCAGGTTCTATTATTCTCTGATCATTTCTATAGCAACTGAAACCTGTGAACGTTGAGAAAAGAGAAAGAGGACATAGAGAGTTAGAAAACAATTGCCTCAGAGAAAAAATTGGAAAGAGACTCAGAATACCTACCAAAATGTAAAAGATAGCCCAACATAATTACCTTGATTAGAAAAAGAAGAAGGTTAAACTGATTTGGCCATGGAATCAGAAGAGGATAATGAAGCTTTGTGTAGAGATCCTAAGATCCTATAAAGATAACTTTTTTGGCAAGAGATCACGTGGCAGGAACTTAAGAGATGGGAAGATCAAATCAGAAAGGATACTTGAATATCACTTCTGACACTTGAAAGGATTACCTTAAGAAAAGTTGTATAGACAAGTAGTGTACAAGGATTTCTTTGGGATTTGTAACTAATATAATAATGTAAATTCTTCTTAAGGGCAGTGAGAATTAGCTTTCACTGATTAGTCTCTTATATTAAGAAAATCAAATTAATCATGTACAAAGTCAATCAAATACTTAAGACCTGGACTTTCAATGTATAATCCATAAAGTGTGTTTTATAAGTGTATGTTTATCTATAACACTAAAAACCAGATACAGGTTTGATTCCTGTTGGAGGATGCATATTTTTTAAGAAAATTTCTTGGACATTCAGGCCGGTAAATGTTGTTAATACTGTATATTATAAACAGAGCATTTACTTTAATATTTGTATCTATAAAAAAACATAAAAAATGTCTTAAAATATATATATATATATATATATATATATATATGTGTGTGTGTGTGTACACACACACAATTTCAGATATAACAAAAATATATCTGTAAAAGGACAATATGAATAAAGACAAAAGAAAAACTTATCTTAGCTTTGAAATGCATCAGCTAAGTGTTCCTTTTGTGTTTATTCATTATCTTGTTCTGAATACACTCCAACGGATATACAGGATCACCTCATCAGTGATGTTATTGACTTGGGGGTCATGACAAGTTTTGGGTCATTCAACATCATACCTGTTTGCCCAAGCGATCCTACTGGAACAATAGATATTCCAGCAGGTGATCCTGAAGCAAATGTCCATCAAGCACACAACAATGAACATATAAACAACTCCCACTGTAGATTTTGAAATAGCAAGCAACCAATCAGAAATGACATACGTCACTTCCCTTGCAGCCATGATGAGACAAAAGGGGAACAAACTGAATGCTCATTTTTTCCCCTCTAAGGTCCAACATGCAGAAAGACCCACACTCTTAACAAACACTACTTGACATAACAGTTAAGTAATTTCAACTTGTTGCTGAGAAAGTTTTTATATCCTATGAAACATCATTTCACATAAAAAATATTCACATATATAATATAATAAATAATATATAATATTAGGTTGGTGCAAAAATAATGACGTAATAATGTCATTTTTTGACGTTAAAAATACGTCAAAAAACGACATTATTGCGTCATTATTTTAGCACCAACCTAATATATATATATATATATATATATATATATATATATATATATATAGATAACTAGTAGTAGAGCCCAGTGTTGCCCAGGGATGTAACAGTAAGAGATAGATCAAGTATCGACCATCATAAAGACTGAAAAATAAAATTGACAAAGATTATTGTTTAAGGTTGACGGACACGTATGTCTTAATTAGTTTTTATTTTGTTCTTTTTATGAATTGGTCAAACCTACACTCAAGCAAAAACATTGTTTTCAATCATTATACCGATTGAATAGAATTTTTCAATTTTATTATAAACGATTGTCTTGTAAATGGAATTTTTAAAGCATTCTGAATGTAAAAATAAAGAAAAAAGTGTGCAAGACAATAAGAAACACTACCTGCCAAAAAAAAAAAAGTGAAGTTTTGTTGAAATCAGTTGAAAAATGTAAGAAATCCAATCCCATATATAAACTTACACACACTGGGCACCTCAGTGTGGTGTAATGGTTAGCAACCTTGTCTTGCTAGATCAGTTATAACAGAAAAGTGAGTTCAATCCTCACTAGATGCCCCATACTTTCGGCCTTGTGCCACATCTAAGCTACGCTTGGAAAATAACTATAAACGAACACACACACAAACAACCTGGGTTTTATAATAAGTGTAACTCGATATGAGTTGTCCCTTTTTCATTCTCGAAACAGCGATGCCTCTTGTGTTTTCAAATTGATTTCATGCAAAAACAATTCTGTTTCTCTAATTTCAGGCACTGTCAGAACCACCGCAAGGTAATTTTACATAGTCCTGTGAAGTTTTGTTGAAATTGGTTGAAAAATGTAGGAAATCCAATCAATTATATAAACGAACAGACACACACAATTTGGATTTTATAATAAGTATTATATATATATATATATATATATATATATATATATATATAGATAGAGAGAGAGAGAGAGAGAGAGAGAGAGGGAAAGAGAGAGAGAGAGGGAAAGAGAGAGAGAGAGGGAAAGAGAGAGAGAGGGAAAGAGAGAGAGGGAAAGAGAGAGAGGGAAAGAGAGAGAGGGAAAGAGGGAAAGAGAGAGAGGGAAAGAGAGAGAGGGAAAGAGGGAAAGAGAGAGAGGGAAAGAGAGAGAGGGAAAGAGAGAGAGGGAAAGAGAGAGAGGGAAAGAGAGAAAGAGAGAGAGGGAAAGAGGGAAAGAGAGAGAGAGGGAAAGAGGGAAAGAGAGAGAGAGGGAAAGAGAGAGAGAGGGAAAGAGAGAGAGAGGGAAAGAGAGAGAGAGGGAGAGAGGGAAAGAGAGAGGGAGAGAGGGAAAGAGAGAGGGAAAGAGGGAAAGAGAGAGGGAGGGAAAGAGAGAGAGAGGGAAAGAGAGAGAGAGGGAAAGAGAGAGAGAGGGAAAGAGAGAGAGAGGGAAAGAGAGAGAGGGAAAGAGAGAGAGGGAAAGAGAGAGAGAGGGAAAGAGGTAGATCGATATATATTTGAGGGTTGTTCAAATTGTTCTACGCCTCACTTAGAAACAAGAATCTTAGCTGAACATTTTTGCTGTGACAACACACAACCACTTATAAAACTAGCAAAACTAATTCAGATTTCTGTCTTAATTTCTGTGCAGGTAAGGCCAATACCAATGTAAGAGGTGTGTGACAAATCTAAAAATGGACAAAATAGAGGCCTGAGCAATCAAAATATCTGCAAAAGAAAGCATAACACCCAAAGAAATTTATGAGGACACGATACTGACACTTGATGAGGACTCCCCTTCCAATGCAACTGTGAAGAATTGGGCTGTGGAATTTAAGTGGGACAGGGACAGCACAAAAGATTGTCCAAAAACCTCAACCACTGATGAACAAGTTGATGCCATTCACCATATTCTTTTGGATGACAGGTGTCTTGCTGTCCAGTAGACAGCTAAATCCATAGGTATTAGTTTTGGTTCAGTCCATACTGTTTTAACTGAAATCTTGGAGATGAGCAAGCTGTCAGCAAGATGGGTCCCAAGAATGTTGACACAAGAGTAGAAGCTAAAAGGGGTTGACATTTTCAGGACATTCTGACTTGCTTTTCACCGCAGATTAGTAACTCAAGATGAAACCTGGGGTCACCACTTTGAACCTGAATCAAAGTTTCAAAGCAAACAGTGGAAACACTCGTTCTCCACCCAACAAAAATTTCAAGCAGGCAGAATTTGTTGGCAAGGTGATAGTTTCTGTTTTTTGATATTCTGAAGGTGTAATTATGATAAACTACCCAGAAAAGGGGAAAACTATTAAATTGATAGTACTATGCATCAGAATTAAGCCAACTGACTGATACAATCAAGTTGAAACACAAAAGGAAGCTGATGGCAGGTGTGCTCTTGCGTCAGGATAACACGCCCATTTACACAACTCGGGTTAGAGTAGCTGAAGCAGCCAACTGTGGCTTTGAATTGCTACCGCATCACCCTTACTCACCAGACTTTGTGTCATCTGACCTCTCCCTGTTTTCTAAATTCAAATCTCACCAGTGTGGCTGCCATTTTGGAAACAATGAGATCATATGTGCTATGGAGGAGTTTTTGGAGGAGCAAGACACCAACTTCTTATGTGATGGGATTGCAATGCTTAAGCATTGTGGGACCAAGTGCATTGATGTCAAAGGGGGAATATATTGAAAAATAGTGAAAAACTGTCTTCTTTCTCCAACACTTGGGTGAGGTTTAGAACTGATGACATTTGTAACAGTCCTGTATGCCACAGGATAAAGAGTACCCAGGCTGAGTGAGTGAGATTACCATAGTGCAATGATTTCCCCCACGATAAATTCTTCCCGCACAGGTATATTCCTAAAATTCATCATCATTAAATTACTGGTCTGGAGGCGCAAGTCAATGGACTGGTTACCACCATCCACATGGAGCAACATCCCAATTCCCTGATGCCTGCTGTTATGTGGCAGAAGACATAAGGCTGACTAAATAAACAATACAAAAACACAAACAAAACTAATCTCCACTGGTGCAAGATCAAACCAAAGGAACTAGAGGAGTGTGCTACCTACTGATTGCTTTGGCATGCCATTGTACACCAGATTTTGGCAAACTTTGAATGAGCCTGGCATAAAAAAAAAAAAAAAAATCAATATTCAAAGATTATGTCATTGTGCAGCTTTGACATTGGTCAAAACCACCGACTTAAGACTGAATCCAGACTTGGTTTGCAGAGCTACCTTTGGATCCTTTGATGAATTACTTACAAAACAAAGTTTTCTTTGGACCCAAAGAACAACTATGAATGAATGAATGTGTGTGTGTGTTATATATAATCAAACTAGTTTACATATACTGTCAAAAATAAAAACTAATGACATTTTGTTAAATCCCTACTATGATTGGAATGCTTTCATATAAATTTTTAAATATGTTTTATAATTATGTAGTTTACTACATAATATACAGTATTTTTCGCCTAACAAGACAAAGTTTTTTCTGAAAAAATACCCTGAAAAATACATGTGCATCTTCCAAGATGAATGTAAGTCAATGCCCAGGCACAATTAAGCTTGGACAGTCACCTAATTGGTTTGACTGATAGGGACGTGGGTTTATATGTCGAGTCATTACACTATAATGTTAGTTATATCTAATTCAGCCTTTTATATGATGCAACCTCAGTACTTAGGTGTTACAGTTATTTCCAAGACTATAAACCTTCCTGAAGCCAAGCCACAATCTTAAACATGCTCTGTTTACTAGCAGCAGCAGGAGCCTTTCTGCTCTTGACTAGTATGTCATTGCCATATAAACAAAATCAGACGAGTGATTAATGTAAACAATACATGGCGCCAGTATGTGAGGGATGCATGGTGAATGTGTTGTATGAGAATGACCTTTTCTTTTCTTACAAATTTCTTTCCAATATTAGGGTGCACCTTCCAAGCCGCAGAATCTTGTAAGCAGGAAAATACGGTAATTATAATGTTTGCTACACACTTTAAAATGCTGTCTTCTATAGTCAAAGATGTTTATTACAGGTCTCTTCAAATAAGTTGTGAGACATTCAGCTGTTTTTGTTCAGGTACTTTCAACCTTCTCAGTCATTATCAGGAGTTAAATGTTGTCAGTCTTCTATGTATTTTGTCCCTTCAGAATGTATGCAAACATGGCTCCCCACAAATTCTTGTCCTTTGTAGCCCTTAGAAAAGTTTGTTTTTTGGCTATATCTCTTCATCCTTGTTCTGCAACCATTTACATAAGATGGTTAGGTAGGTTATATGCTGCTTCCCCGCTCCTGCCTTCAATATGTCCTGCAAGTGTCAAAATTTCAACTCTCTCTTTCATGTGCTATGTATAAGTGTTTCCATTTTCTCTAAAATCATATCGTTACACATATGTTCAATCCATGGTATTCTCAGCATCCTTCTGTAGAACCACATTTCTGTTGGTTCAAGTTTCTTCTACATCTGTGATGAGATAGTTCAGCATTTACTGCCATACAGGAGTACCAATATTGCATAATTCAGTCTTTTTCATCCTCTGTTAAAGGCACTTCCTAGATATTTCAATTTTTGCACTTGTTTAATTTTGGTAAAGTTGTTGAAGGTCACTTACTGTCACAGAACTTATTTCTTGGGGATTCAAAAAGGGGTCATGGTTGAATTATTAAAATTTTCTATATAATAAAACAAGCCAAAAAAACAAAACAATAATGAATTAAATAGAATAGCTGGAAGCATGATAGTTATCTACAGTTTATCACATTCAAGAATATGGTAAATGAGTTTTAAGCACAACACATGCCGAGTCAAAAGTAAACACTACCTTACGCTGAGAGAACAGGGTTGGCACTGTGTGACAGTGCTCTCTCTAACCAGTGTTCAGCTTCTTTACTCAGACATGTGCACGACAGCCAAACACAACATTACTGGAACAATTAAGCACACAGTTCCATTCAAGGATTTTTGTAATTTTTCATGAATGAGGGAATGGCTATTGACATTAAGCTTAAGGATTATATAATGTACAAGTATAAAGAAAGAATTAAAGTAACAAAAAAAAAAAAAGAAAAAAAAAAAAAAGAAGATATTATATTGAATGTTATCAATAATATTAAGTAAAAATAGTGGGGCTGCAGTTCTGCAGTGCCTATACATGTGCTGAAACTGGCACTATGTTCTGACATTTTTTTTTTTGAATCAGCGACCATTAGCTTTTTGAGTAGCTACGTGGGGTGGACGGTACTACACATTGTTTGCAACTTTCTGCAGCATCAGATTGTTTTGTTGATATAGTCTTGCACATTTCTTATCTATAGCTGTATATTTATTCGTTCATGAAAGCAAGTAGACATTATGTTTTTGTTTTAGGCTTTTTTTTTTTAGCCTTTAAGAATGGAACAAAAACCTTGTTTGGAAGCATTAATGATTGCCATTTCTATTTTTTAATAATGTTCACCCTATACAAGGCCCAAGAGCTACTCAGGGTAGAGGGTTACTGTGTGGATTTATATTAGGAAAGAACAAGTGTTTATAGAGCTGAAACAGACTTTAGAAGGAACTTGAAACTGAGTTCTAAATAGGAAACAAGGGATAAACCTCTACTTCTGTTCAAAAGACTGGGGAGGAGTATGAATCTATCTACTCCTATTGGTGGAACAGAGACAAAATAAAATGTAATAAATAATGAATTAAATTTCTGAGTCCAGGCACAGCTGTTAGGAGTACAAAACTGAAGCTAACTTTAGAACTTATTTCCTGCTTTAAGCTTTGTTCTATCTTTGATAACACAGCAATATGAGCTGGCAAGACTGTTTTCATAGGGTTTTTTTAGGGGTGATTTCTGCCATCCAGCATTTTCTGTACTCTGGTCCCAACGGTACTGGATTAAAGAGATTAAATTGTACTTTTCAAAATTTTAATGCATTTATTTCAGCTGTTTAAATGCAACCTAAATTTTGAATCAAACTTCAAGATATTAATGTGAAGAGCAAAAAAAATATTCAAGTGACAAATTTAAAATATAGGTTTGGCAAATATAAATCCTTGCATTGTTTTCCTAAGTAGCATTGCTAAGAGGGGTGAAGATTTGTAACCAGGATGCAAACAACATTCAATGCCAATGGGCAAATACAATTAAAATAATAGACTCAGACATTAGTAACTCCATTCTAGACAACTTTGTTTGAAGTAAAGAGAGAAAGAGAGTCAAATTTTTATTTTTAGCATAACATTTTAACTGACCAATCTGTCATAGATATCCCCATTTCCATGGTAAATGTTCTATTCTTCATTTGCACCAGTTCAAACCTTTAGAACCAAGATGTGTCACTTCCAGAGTTGAATCACCCTTCTGTACCCCATATTCCAAATGTAAGGAGAAAGTTTTACATAGACAGCTTTTTACCTTGCCAGTATTGCTATTTTGTGGAACAGACTCACTCACATGTAGAGTCCTTGTTAAAGGCATGAATCCATCTCTTCCCTCACCAGTTGTGAGCTAAATGTTATTTAACTTAAATAACATGTGTGGTCATTAGTCCAAGAAGGATTATTTTAAATTTAAAACTGGAGAAGGCAACAAGAAATCACTCCACTATCTTTCCAAATAAGTTATAGCAAATCACAGATATGCGGAAACGTATTTTTAGAGAAATGTCAAAGAAAGCAAGAATAAAGATATGACCAGACCGGATATCTGGTGGGCAAGCAAAAGGGGTAACCTAAGTTATGAATTAAACTAAACATGAGAGATGTTAAAATTAAATTATCCAGGCAGTGTAATAAGACATCAGAAAATGTAACACACATAGTGCATAGGAAAGGCAAAATACACTTTTCCCCACCAGAAACTGTGCAAAGTACCAAAGTGCCGAAAAAATAGCATTAGATACGAATAAAATTTTGTCAAAGATGAAAAAAAGACTATGCATCAGAGTTGGACGAGCGAACGGTGAGAATCCCACGGACTGTATGTGAGAAACGGAGAATTAGAAACTATAGAAACTACAAAGAAACTGCTGCTGACAAGTAGAAAGAGGCAACTGAAAGTTTTGGTACACATAACAAGGAAAAAGGCTCAGAGAATTTAACACTTACAGAGCACATCGAAGGCAAGAGAAAGCGAATCTATTTGACAAGTTTCTGCAAATTGATGGAAGAACATGAATATCAGTTTACAAAGACAAAGCGGATTCATAAAAAAAGGAGAAAGTATTGCTAAGAGCAATAAAAGATAGGAAGCTGTGGAGGTCAATATCGCACAAAGCCTGAAAACAGTGAGAGATTTTTCATTTACACACCCTTCGAAACAAGACTCAAACGACAGTAGTAAAAAAAATGTCGGATGTACATTGTACTGTACATCACAAGTTGGAATTCATTTTTTTTTTTTAATTGATTTAATGTCCATAAATTATTTTTCTAATAATTACTCGCTTTTTGAGAGAATAATCGGATTTTTATAAGAGAAAAAATTAAATCGTATCAAATTGAATTGGTTGATAAAAAAAAAATCAACTTAATAGGCTTGAAATGTTACACTATATAAACTTGTTAAACTATTACTAGTCTTACTAACTTTTTATTCTCTATTTTAAAAAAAATGTTATCAACGACGGAACATCAGTCAATTTTAGCATCAAAACAAATTCCAAATTAAAAACATTACATTTCCGGTTTCATCGCACGGATACAAAAAGTAAAAGCAAGTTAAACAAAAATGCATTCGTTGTTCATCTACCAATTATAGGAATGAACTAAAGTCAAATAAGTAAGTTATATTTTTTCCAAAGGAAAATGATATATTCTTTTCTTTCTTTTTAAAGCAAATCAAAATGAAGTTTGTTTTTTTTTTGAAAAATTATAGAGTAATAGAGAATATTTGATAAAAGTCCCACCCATAAGATTAATAATATTAAAATACATACCCATTCCATGCCACAAAACGACAGGTACTGGTTCCCCAATGACATTATATACACAGTAGTATAAAGATATAAACAAAAAGCTTAACTTTGGCATGTTGTTTAAACAAGTCGCCATTCTTTCCAAACACAAGTTTTAGTTAAGAGCAGAACAGTTTCGAACTTTGCATAAAGTCAACTTAGAGCATTGGTACGATTTCTTTTTAACTAAAATAAGGCAAAATTAATATTTATAAGATATTTATAACTATAAAAGCTTAGAACTTTGATTAGAATTCGTATCTAACGTTTTCAATGTCGGTGCTGGCTCAGTAAGTATTGCGGTGGCTGCTGTACTTCACTGTTGTGTCGTCTGACACTGCAGTGTTAATTTTTCTTCACTGTTCTGAACACGTTGCTTTGCAAAGATCTTATTTTAGTTTTTATAACAGTAGCTCCAAATGGCTGGTGTAAGACCTTTGCTTGGACGATTATGTTGGCAGGGGACTTCTTTTTCTTCACCTGCCTTTAAGAATTGCTACCACAGATCTTGTGCTGCTTTTGGCCGATTCGGCAAGGCTCGGCCGCCGGTCGCCCAGAAACACTTGTTTCTTAAAGACGAAGATGCCAGGGATTTCATTTACACTTTAAAAGCTAGCGAACGGAGTATTTTACTATCGCAACTCACCAAATTCGAAGAAGAAAGATTGAAAACATTACAAACAGGTAAACATAACAAAAAATATTTCTATTCTTAAAACTACACGGCTATTTTCTTTGGATTGAGTTTTAAAGTTATTTTTTTTATTTACGAAAAACAACTGATTGCGATCGGATTCTTAAAAAATTAGTTTTGGTTTGGTTTATTCAATTGTTTTACTTTGAAAACTCCAACATCCAAATTGATTCAAAGAATTCAACTATATTGTTTTCATTCAGTATATCCATTTTTAGCATTGATTTTTTTTTTGTTTTAATTATTTTTTGGTTCCTTTTTTACGTGTCAGTTTCAAAAGTTACTACATTTTTTTTTTAGGTAATTAACACAAATTATTTCCTTTTTTTTTTTTTTCCAAATAATAAAAAAAAAAGAACTTTCTCCTAATTTGACGGAACTGTTACTATTTTAAAGAAAAATAAAATATACATTTTTCGACAATGAAATAAAAATTTATTTTGTTTAAGTGAAATTTAAAATTTCACATGAAAAATTCCATTCTTTGAAGAAGCAGATAATTCTACTTTTATTTTTTTGATGAATTAATTACCAAATTGGGGTGGGCACTAATAGCAGCAAACGATTTTTCCCTCCAGAAATGATACTTAGCAAAAAATTTATATAATTTTTACAATAAAAGTAGTAGACGATATATGTTTTTATTTTGTAATAGTCCAACAATAACAAACAATTTACTTACATTTGGATTAATTATTATTAACTGGAAGACAAAATTTGGAAATTCACTTTTCCCATCTAATCACCGCCAAACTTTGTCCTTCAGAATCCCAAAGAGAAAACTGTTTTTTTTCTTTTTTTTTGTTTTTAAACTAAAGTCATTTCTACATTATTCAGCTTTCTTTGTTGACTTCTTGTTTCCTTCTTAAAATAATTTTATTCATTAAATTTGGGTAGGTACAACCTCAGTGGATTTGTTTTTATTATTCAAAATTAAAATGCTGTCAAATTTATGAGGCATTTCATTTACTTTTACTTACTCCCACTTAAAATTAAGAAGATCGAACAGTAACTTAAGTTAAAAACTAAAAAAGTGCCTTTCAAGTTTTCCTCATTTGATTTCATCTTTTTTTCTAGTCAAACCAAGACGAATAAGTATTTTTTTTATTTTTACATGTATTTTATTTTTATCTTTTTACTCAATGAACAAAATTGGATTTGACTTTGAAGAAGTAAGTTTTGTTTGTTTTTGTTTTTTTTTTTTTTTTTTTTTTTTTTTTTTTTTTAGCTATTATTGTCTCCTTCAACATTTTCCCCCTTTATTGATTATTGAAAATGTTTATTTTTTTTTCTTAAAGTGCTGATGAGTCCAATTTCTTTATGTTCTATTCACATTATTTTCAATTTTAATCAACTCCCATGTTATGCAATTTTAAATCTTAGAAGAATTGATGTTTGATCTTTTTATTTTCTCTCCATCAAAACTCAAAAGATTCCAAAGGCGAGAGTTATGATACAGAAGACAAAGAAGAGTGAATCTTCTTTTTCATTCTGTTCTTTCTCCTTCTTCATGATGTGAAAGGTACAAAAACTCGTCAACAAAAAGAAAAAAAGAATGAATCGAATAATAATTTCGGAAGATGTTTGTTTATTGTCTACTTTCGTTCGTATTGTAAAAGTGACAAATTAATTTGGAATAGAATTTCTTCATTAAATTAACAAGTATTAGAATTCCTGTAAGAAAAGAAAAAAGAAACCGTAAATAATTTATTTACCATGTGGATCGAGATTGGATTGATTCTTTTTTTTTTTTTTTTTTCGCTGCACTTGACATCAAAACATTTGGTCCTTTGAGAAGGAGAAACGTTTTTTTACTGTGAAATACCGACAAATACATTTATTTATCATTTAGCAATCTTCCCTTTTTATTTAATTTAACTGAATAATATAGTAGGGAACTCGTTTAAACTTTAAATTGTAATGTAGAAAATCTGTGTTTTGTTGACTTTTTGACGTTTGATCTGATGGTCGAATAATGAACAAAAAAGAATTATTTCTCATCTTTTTCATTCTTGACAAGTTCTGTTTGTTACTTTCAGTCTCATCTTTTTTTTTTGTCTGTCCCCCCCCCGTTAAAATTAATTATAAAGATCGAAGAGTTTAATTTCTAATGATTTGTGAAACATTTTTTATTGTGTGTGTGTGTGTGTGAGAGAGAGATTGATAGAGAGATAGATATTGCATAAAAGTAACGAAAACTCAGAATAAATTTCCCCCGAAAACGTGGTGGGAAGGATTGAACAACATTAATGATTATTTGCAAATTTTACTTACATTTTTAATTTTTTTTTTTTTTTTTTTTTTTTTATCATTCAAGAATAACATAGCCTGAAGAAAAATAAAGTCTAATAAGAATAAGTAATCATAAAAAAAAAAATTTAATGACGTATGAAATTTCTCCTTGTACTTTTACTTATTTCTTGTTTGTACTTTTATTTCTGTGTTAGTGAATTTGTTCTTTATGTTGCGGGTGGGGGATAGAGGTTTTCTTTCATAATTTTTTTTTTCTTTGTGAAATTTTAGTATTGCCAAGGTTGTAACTTAATTTATAACTCACTGTTGTTAACATTTCTAAAAAGTTGTTTATTTGCTAGTTGTAATTTAAGTTTGAATAATTTCAGTATTTTTATTAAAATACGTAGAAAAGATTTTCCCTTTTTCAGGTTCTGGTAATCAGTGTTATGTTCAGTTTCTTTTTCTTTAACATCTCTAAATTATGCATTTCTATGAATGTTCTTAGGAAACATTGTCAAAAAGGTTTACGTTACCGTTTTGAATTCATTTATCCTTCTCTTAGACTAGTTGCCAACCAAGACGCAAGAAAGCATAGTCTGCCTTACTATTTAGCCCATAGCTGAGGCAGGGAAGATATGAATTCTTGTCTTTCTCAACAAGGGCATTAAAATGAGCTTAAGCATATCTGATCTCGGATGGAATTTGAACCTGGTTTGCTAATTACATTTTCTCTGCTGTTAGTGTTAGGCCACTTGTACCTTCACAAAATCTGATATGCTTCTCTGTAAAAATGTATATATTTTTTATCAAAAATGGAAAGCAACAAACCCTTGAAGCGACTATGCTGTGGTTCTCCTGATGAATATTGATACCATTGGCAGAATATGAAGAAATTTTAAGAAAACTACAAAGAAACTGTTGCTAATAATTCAACAGGTGGAAGTTTCAAAACATCTAATAAGGAAAGAAGACTTGTAGATATGAACACAACACAACACAAGACAGCACATAGAAAGCCTTGATCTTTTACATTCTGAAGAGATCTGACACAGTGATGAAATGTAAATAATGCTTTTAAACAACACAAAAAATTGTGAACATCTTCAAAAAAAAACAAAAAAAAACTTAGGATTTACTTAGAAAAACTATTTTTTTAATTCTTGCTATTAGTGTTCTAAATCATTTATACTCAATTTCTTGTGTGTGAGTGCAATTATGAATAAGCCTGTAATTAAAATTTAGAATCCTATCCTAAATCTTGATATTATTGATATATGGAGTATCATATCTTAAAAATGTGAATCAATTTATTGGGAATTTAAAATCTGTGTTAGAGACAACATTGGGATTCTTGTTGAATTGCTGCTTTGAAATTCTGACATTTTATTCAGGAGCCTTCTTTTATATGCTGTGTCTTTACTGTTTATCTAGGATGTGAGCGATCATGGCCTGCCACAATTTTGTATCCTTTGTAGCTCTTAGCTTGTCTATTATACTTCCTACTCTGTTTTGATATCCATTTTCTTGTTAAGGATGTTACTTGCTGTTTTCTTCTGCTACTCTTTACTTCAATATATCTTCTGAGTGTCAAATTCTCCAAGCTCTCTTTCCTCATTTATGTCTTATAATTATCAGGAGTTTAATACATTTTTTTTTTTTTTTTTTAAATGCACAATGTGTCTTGATAATTGATTTAGTAATTAGTGCTCAACAGTTATGTCCTAGATTTGGACATGATCTGTGATAGAAAAATATTTTGTTCTGAATTCAAATATTCATCTTAATATTCATAACTGTTTAATAATGCATGTTAGAAATTCTAAAATGTTTTCTTTTGTCATTCTTTATTCTGTGTTAAATCAGTTTCTGTTGCTTTTGAAGGGGTTTTTAAAAAGTGTCAGCCAATACATATAACCACTATATATATATATATGTATATTTTTATGTGAAATACTGTGGTCTATTTATCACCACAGTTTTAAATACGTTTAGAACAAGTTTAGTCAGAAACTCGTCTGATGTTTCATGATGAAACATTGTCATTACAGCATTTTGAAGATGAATTTGTTGCAATAATTTGTAGATTAACCAAACACCTCCTACAATATCAGAAGTCATGTGACTCTTTGTTGTGCTTAGCTTTAGTTATTTTGTAGAAGTAAAGAGGATCGTAAACCCATAGCCATTTATCAAAACCTTGGATAGATTAAAATAAAAACCATGAGAATCTACTTCATTAAAGATCTACGTTTCAAAATCATTTAAATATTTTAGCATTTAAACATCAAATGATATTATTTTATTATAGTTCTCATTGGGATCAAATTTGAAACTAAAAATTCTATGTTGATAACATTGTCAAATATGTTTGATATGAATAAATATTTAATGTCATCGATATTTTGTCATTTCTGATTTGTTGGCAAAATATTAAAAACCCTACATGCAAGCTGCTGATGGCAATGCCAGTGGTCCTCTAGTGGCAACCAATGGTGGGCCTCTAGCGATCTGCCAGTGATAACATTGCTGAGACAAACATGCTAGTGGCATGTCACCAGATTAGTGGCTTGTGTGTAGCGAATGCTATTTGTAAAATAGTTTCTATGTTATGCATAAAAATTCTCTTGTTTGATTTCATAAAACAAAGAGAATCTTCAATTTTCTAAATGATTTTTGGTGGTAGAATTTCTTTGATCAAATGTTAAAAATGTATATTTAAAATCTGTATATATTACACTTGTTCTATTTTTTGTTTTTAAATGCTATGTCCGTTTAGCACATAAGTAGCCATGTCTCTTTAGATTCTTTTCTTTATTATCAATGAATAACTATGAATTCTTGGGAAAGATAGTGGAGTGGTTTCCTGTTGCTTTGTCTATGATTTGGAATTCATTTTCCCTCTTGGTGTCACCAATAGGATATTTAAGTCATTTGGATGAACCAGAATTTGTTGAAACTTTGATCTGGTGTTTTGCAGCCCAGTCTAGGGTTAAAAAATTGAAATACAATCAGGCAAGTGGGGGAGAAAATGAAATAACTGACCTTTCTAGCTTCAGCAGGTTGTGAAGCTATTATGAACAATTTCTGTTATGGAATTATGGAATCTTGCTAAAGAGAAAATCAATAATATTTTCTGTTGCACATAAAACATAACTTGGGATACTGGGCTTGGTGGATACTTTCTTCTACCTATTGTGGGCTTAGGTTTGATCTGAAAATGAAACCGAAGTGATCCCAAGTTTGGGAAAGATAGGTCTGTGAGGTTGGTGGTCTTCAAGTTAAATGTTGTGAGGAAACCCACCTCTGCATGTTTCTTCTTGGTCAATTCTTGAGTCATTTAAATAGGATTTAAAAATAGAGCAATTCTACTTTTTATTTTATAGAAAAATTAATAAATAAAAGCCCTGACCAATACAAAAGTCATGAAGCTTTTGAATTTCTATCACTTGAACAAAATCCTCAAGAATATTATATTGTTGTCAGTCTTTTCTCTCTCCTTTCACTTTTTTTTTTTCTTAAACTAAAATTCATTCAGTACAAAACCCAAGAGCCACTCAGGTAGAGGGTTACTAAGTGAATTTGTTGAATGGACATAAGAGGAGGAACTAAGTTAGATTAAGAGGATATGTATGATAGTTAACAGTTGACCCTAGAATGCAAAAGGTTAAGATTGTGTAGTGATCACATATCTTTTTGGGAGTCTGTTCCACAATGTATCCATTCTTTGGAAGAAGCTGTTTGAACGAAACTTATTTTTTGTTAGAATGGATGCAAGAACAAATAACACCTGAAAAAGTCAACTTATAAAAGCATCAAATCAAATTCAGTAAAATAAGTATTGACACTTGTGCTTTCTATATTTTGGAGTTGTCTTCTAATTTATATTGTTGAATTCCTTTGCATGATTTTAGAAGCAGTTCTAAAATCGGGTGGCAAGAGAAGATAGAAATAACATGCAGGAAATGTTTCAAGTATCAAAAGAACCATTATTCTATCCTAGTTACAGTACAAATTCATTCATCTTGGTAAAGAATTAAGGCTTGCTCAAAGGTAAACAAAATGAAGGCACACCTGATTGTTCAGTGTGAGGCAATATGAAATTATTTCCATAAATTACATTGAGAAGTTGGATTTGTGCTATGTTAATATATATCTTGATATCTCTTTATTTCAATTGTACTTTTCTACTTTTGTGAACATTATCAGGCATATGCAATAAAGAGAGCAAAAAAAAATGGTTACCGAGACATTAAGTCCCCAAAATTCGTACACTGATGTCCTCAAGGACACATGGATGAGTGTTGGTTGGATCCAGTGACTTGACCCAAAGAATTGTGAGTTCAATACCTGGCTACTAGTAGCCAGGTATTGAACAGAAACTTGGAGTGTTCAGTTAAAGGGAGATAACTGAGACATCTGGAAGAGGTATGGCACATGGAACTAGAACAGTATACCTCAGTGGATGAAATAAAGAGTTCAGTTTGAAATTCCAATCACCTGAAGAAGGCTGGAGTATACAACGGCCAAAACATCATGGATATGGCAACAAAGATGACAATAGTCTGAACAATGTAAATAGTGTAAATAATTACAATACCTCGTCTCAAATATAGACTGAAAAAGAGCAGTACACACACAAGCATAAAAGATCTGTAAGGGTACAGGGTATGGATGTTAGGGCAGATGTTACTTTAAATGTATATAAATATACAAATATAGGGTATATTGTAGGATTGGTAATCCAATAAAAATCAATAAGAGAAATACTTTGAATGTTTGATTATGTAAATCATAATAGACTTGTTTCAATTTTTTATGTTATGATAATTTTAGAAACATTTAAGAAAAGGAAATGAGTACAAGGAATAGAATAAGATGTTAATATTATTTCATAATTTATAAGCTTATCTAAATTTTAATTTAATTCAAATTATTTGTTAGTCAAATACACACTTGTTCGTCTTCTATATATAATTTTTATCAAAAGTTTTATGTATTGCCATAAAATAACAAATGATTTGTCATGTTAGACAGTAGATGTGAAAATCAGCAGTTTATTATTTTACTAAAAACAATTATTTTATTTTGTAAAGGACAACTAAAAATTCACTGAATCCATTTATGAAAGTATTGTTACACAGAAAGGTTTTTCTTTTCTTTTTTTTTCTTTTTTAATTGTACAGTCAATGCATAGATGTTACCAGATGGAATTCAGTGTTATGTGACATTTCAACTGAAATGACTTGCCATTTAGTGTTTTTCTAATGAAACCTTTCTGTTATAAATTTGAAATTGCCAAGTTTTACCTCTACTTTCTCCTGTAAAAGTTTGAATTTGAAGATTCTGATGGAATGAAATTTTATTCTAAACCCTATTAAATCCTAATTGTTGTCTTTGTTTAAGCTTAAAAGCTCACTAATGTCATTGGTTTTCACCCCAAGGTGGAAAATTCCCAGATTTTTATATTAGGAATAAGAATACTCTGGTAGTATGATACTATTGGTGAGGTTAGTTCCAGTATGGCCTGTTGCATTCATTTTGGCATAACCTTTGGGAAAAGACATCTCTTCTTCAGTTAGCTATTATTTTTCTGTTACAAATGATGTTCACCCTATACAAGACCCACATGAGGTAGAGGGTTACAGAGTAATAGGCAGAGTTTATGCAGATATGTGGGGAAGATAGCAGTTAACCCTATATTTGAATTGGTTAAGATTGTAGTGATTAGAAAAGCATCCTCTTGTGAGTTGGTTCCACAGAGCAATGTGGGAAGAAACTGCTCAAGTGAAATTTATATCTCACCAGTAGAATATGAAGAGCATCAGGATAGCTCACTACAATGTGTTGTATGGTGGGTCTTAGCTGTTAAGTTTAGCACTAATGGAACTAAGGAATGTAGTTTGTCTGAAGACTTTCCTTGGAAATAGTGATAGAGCAGTGAGAGGCTTGAAATGTTTCCTCAAAGGGGTCATAGATTAGTGTTATGGTCCAAGTTTAGAACCAAGGAAGAACAACAGGAACATAAGAGTAGAATAACAAAGATATATTACAACAGAAATATAGTACAAGAAGTTGAACGTGTTAGTAATGACTGTCCATCTGGTTTAGTCTGTACTAATATTGTCTCAGCTCATTACACCATTCATTCATTATACCTCTTGAGAGGCGCAGTATTTATAGTGTCAGGAAGAGACCATTATTGTTATAGGTAAGTACCCATAACAATTAGAAAATAATTTGTCACCCTCAAGGATGTAGAGATGCGTTTGGATTCTATCGATACAGGAAAGTGGATTATGGTTTAGAACAGATTTTCTTGCCTTGGATGGCAGCCAGTCTAGGTGAAGGACAACTCTGAATTTAAAATCTATGAAAAAGGTAATGGGGAAACCATTTTATTATCTTTCCAAAGAAGCCATGGCAATTCACAGAGATATAAGCAAGTTGTAGAGAGACATATTTGCCTATGTCCTGAAGTTACATGATATTAAAAACATAAAAACAAAAAAAGTAATTATTTTCTACAAACTCATGTTATTGATAATAGGTAAAGCATTTTTTTTTGTTTGTTTAATACAGAATCTCATTTGCTAAAGTTGAAATCATCTCTTGGTGGTTTTTGCTCATGATGGCTTTTCACTCAGCAACATAAATAATTTCCCAGTCTTAATTATTTATCTTGTATAGCCATTTACTAGAATTCTTTCATTAACAAAATTAGAAAAAAAAAGTGCTTTCTCAGAGTAAATAGATATTTTGGATTGACTTGATACCAATGAAGAAAGGAATCATTTCACTGAGATTGCCATTAGCCATCACAGACACTTGTGTTGAACCAATTTCAGTATAGGAAGACACCCTCAAGCAGTTTATTTCTTTGTTATTTTAATGATGATGATGTGGACTTGGTACATCTCAGTTGTCCTGGGTGGAATGTGCTTTTTTTTCTTTTTGTTTTACCTCCTCTTGTATTGAAGTCTGAAAAGCCGCTTGGTTACAATTGCTGTCTATATTGAATATATTTTCTCATTGGGCAATGGCCAGTTGGACTTAAATTCTTTCCATGATTAAATACAAATTTAAATTATTAAAAAAGAATAAGATGATTAATGTTAGGCATATTTGACTACATTACTTGTGTTTAAAAACTAAAATATTTAAAGTGATCAAATGTAAATTTTTATGTATTTTAATATTGGTCATTTGGCAGTGTAAACAAAGCAAAAGCAAAAATTGGTATAAGATGATAAGATGGCATCACTGGGGTATGTAGGGTACTAGATAAGGGATTAGCTAGATTTCTGATGGTTACAATACACTTAACCCAACCACTAACCACTTTGTCTTGTAAAATACCTTTTAAATATCTTCTTAGATGTTGGTTAATGAAAGAAAAATTAGATGAAAATCAAAATTTTAATGAAATGCAGGTAAAATAAAATTTGCCAGTAATTTTGTTGGTTTACATAAACTTCATCACTTCCACTATCAAAGTGAATCATTGAATAAAACATCACCAGGTTATAATAAAAATGCACAAAAGATAAGTAGAAATGCCTTACCAATGTTTGAAAGTGCTTACAAACCACTGTCACAGCAGGTCTGTGTGGCTATCTAAGAAACTTGAAATTACTCTCTTCAAAATTAATGATAGGTTGGTGTGATGACCTCAAGCTTAATAACAAAACCTTCATTTAATTAACTTAAAATCACATATGAAGTGTGTATGTATGTATGTATGTATGAATAAATAAATAAATAATTTAAAACCATTAAAAAAAAAAAAATCCTAATAACTGTTGTGCTGTTTGGATGTTTTATTTGTAAAGCAATTTGTAATTTCTCTCTGAATTTATTGGATGAGGAGATTTTTATTTTTTTACCTTATTTACAAGCAGACTATTGACAACAACAAAAATGGGGACAAAAGTCCATATGAATAATGTAAATAAGCAACTTGTAATTATAAAAGTATTTCTCACTTGACATTAACAGAATTTATGTACATGTCTATATTCAATGTTGTAAATTTACCTATTTTTAAACTATTATAAATGTTGAATAATTGATAAGTCATGTTTGATACTGCCTTTTATGGGTGAAATATTGTCTTTCTGAAATCTTTCCATGTTTAATTGTTATGTCTTGTAGCAGGTTTTTTGAATAAGATGGAGGTGGAATATAAAACCATTCAGAAAAATAACTATGAAAAAGTATTTTTTGGTCATTTCATTTTTTTATTTCTTTGGGTAGCAGTCAAAAATTGTTATAAATTCACTGAAATTTTCACTCCTCTGGCATATTGATCAGACATTGCACCTTTTGGATTACCAGTCATTGGGGTTTTCCAAAATTCTCTTAAGAAATTTCAGTTCCCTGAAAGACTACAAAAGGTGTTTAAAGTTTACATTGAATAAAACCACTCTTCTATTAATTTGCTAAATAAGCTGGATAAACTTTTAGAGAATCTAATAGTAAGTTATTTGTTGGAATGATTGTAATTTTCTATAAATAATTATTTGATTTATACCTTTTTACTTTTCTTTGTCCTTTAATATAGAATATTTACTGTTCTCTTTTATTAGTTGATATTAACAAATGAAAATAGAAACTAATCTGTTCTATTTCATCTGTTTCAATTTAAGCAGTTACATTTTAGTAGGATTTACTCCTAGATATGTTGGACTATATTTTGTTAGTATTATGCATCATAAATTTCATGTGATTTAAATTGATTTTATCTTTATATGAGTAAATTTTCTTCTATGAATTACAAAATAAATTTTATTTCTTTACTAGATTTTTATTAATAATTTTGAATGTAGAATTTTGGCTTTATTGGTTGATTGGAATGAAATCAAATCTTTTTTAATCAAACTGACTGAAGACTTACTCAATCCTTGTTCATGTTCTACAATTTGGCATAATTATGAATGTTAAACTATAATAAACTGGTTTTATTTCTGAACTTATAAATGATAACAAATAGTAACATTTTATTATTGACATGTTTCTCTTTCTTCACATTCAATCACATGGTCGTTGGTAGATTTTCTTGTTTTGATAATCTGCCATTTTCTTCTGATCTTCGATCTTCTTCAGCCATTCCACATGAACTGATCAGTTTTGTGTTTCAGTCAGTAGAAATGTCAGGTAACTGATATAATTTCATAAGCACTGTTCTTTGATTAGGGGTAGAATAATTTCTATTGATTACTGTAATGGAATCTGTAGGTCAGCTTAGTATTAGGTTGGTGCAAAAATAATGTCGTTTTTTGACGTTAAAAAATACGTCAAAAAACGACATTATTACGTCATTATTTTTGCACCAACCTAATAGAATAGATGCTGAAAAAGTGAAGGAAACCTTTCTTGGGTTTTTCTGATTATTTCACATTTGATCTTTCCTGCATAACTTTAAAAATAAAAGATTTTTGTCCAATTGAAATAGTTTGCATTTCAAGAAGTTTATAATATTCAAATTAACATTTCTTTTAAAAGCAATTATAAGAAAGGGTTATAGTTTACTTCAAGCTTTTTTAAGAAAATGACATGCCATGAAACATCTGATGATTGGTTAAGCTAACAAATATTAACCAATCATCAGCTGTTTTATGGTATATTATTTTTCATTAATATTTATTAGTTATATAGGTGCATGGCTGAGTGGTTAGAATTTTTGCTTCCCAACCATGAGACCTAGGTTCGAATCTCATTCTGGTCGATCTATCAGGTGACTATTTAATATTATCGGACTGGAGAGGCAATCCCAGCATGTGACACCTTTGGAAAGTGCCTGAAAGCCATACCACTGGTTGGCCCAAGCCTTGTGAGTGAAATTGGGCAGATGGAACTTCTTGGAAGCCATCAAAGGTTGTGCTAGCATGAAGTTGCAAATCATTGTAACCAAGGTTTTGATTGTACTGGCCTTGTTCAGACTGTTGATCATGCCAGATCACACCCGCAAAACTGTAACTCGGAATAGTTGCAGTATAAATCACAGGTGGGCTCTTGCTGTTGAACAAAAACAAATGTGCCTGAGCAGGCGTCTGCAACAGGGATTGATTTCCTGTCCTAGTAGACAAGTATACTTGGATATCAACAGCCAGTCACCACACATAATTGTAAATGTGTTATTCATTATTTGTGAGACATGCTTAGAGATCTTTTTCTCTGCAAGAAAGGGGCCACTTGCCTATAAATAATGGGAGATGAGAAAGTAGACAGATTAAACGTGTAGAGAATTATGTTTAGGCTCAGAGTAAATAAGAAAAAAAAGAGAATTACTATTTGTTTTTCTAATATCGTGGTATAATTAGGTATAGTAGGTAATTGAATAACAAAAAGAAAACAACACAAAATGAACTCCTACATTATGCATTTCATCCCTTGAAAGGACTTTTTACTAATACTGATTTTATTGGAGTTATATAAGTGAACATAGAAGTCAACACTTAGAGGCGACAGTCTTTCATGCTAGATGCAATCATCAGTAGCCTGACAATTGCGTCTAGCATGAAACACTGTCGCCTCTAAGTGTTGACTTCTATGTTCACTTTTATATTTACACATGCTCTATCTCTGATATTGAGCACTTTATCCCATAAATGTAGCACATCCTAAGACTATATTTCTTTATATATATATATATATATATATATATATAATACACACACACACACACACACACACATACCGAGTGTAACAGCAAAATTGTTCAATTGTTAGATTAAACTTTCAACCATTCTTTATTAAGATATTAAATCATTCTACAGATTTGATTTTTTTTTTTTTTTTTTTTTTTTTTTCAAACTTGAAGTTGAGCACTTTTTAACACATATGATTTTCAACCAACTATTTTAGTGTTTGTTTATTTTGGTAAAATATATATATATATATATATATATATATATCACTGAAATAAATGTGTGTTTATGTTTGTGTTTAATGATTTTAGGGAGGGAGGAGAAATACAACAAGCACTAGTTAAAATTTTACGTTGAGAAATGCTGGCGAGACAGGGAAGATTACCTATTGATATAAATTTTAACAATTTTGTTTCCCTCTGTATGATGTCTAACCTAGCTAACATCATTCAGATGAATTTCTGGGATGAGGTGTTATTGTTTACACTTTATGTTTGTACTAATATCCCACATTAGGTATGTAATACTTCTTATATTAGGATTTTTCTCTGAGATGTTCTCAAAATGTTTTGACTCGACTTGCTCTTCAAAACTTGGGCCTGTGGTGATATCATGTTGAAACACTGATTCTTGTAAAAGGCATAAAAAAAAAATCAATGACTCATCAAAATCTCACCAAATATCCAAAACTGAAAACTTTGTTGAAAAGGTTTTCTGGTTAGTACAAGAACTTTTCGGCACCCTTTCATAAATTAATATATATGGTCAAGTAAAATTAGGTCCTGTTCTCCGGCACTTGCTTTCTTTGAGGGTCAATTTGGATAGAATAAATGGTGAATGTTGATTAAACAGCAGTTGAGAGAGAGAGAGAGAGAGAGAGACCCTTAGTAGCCAATAAGACAACCTTCCCCCTTTTTTTTTTTCCTTCCCTCAGCCAAACTGAATAATAATTGTTCTACTTTTATTCCATATCTTTCTGCATCATTGCACTTCTTTAGAACTGAACAAAAGCATCATGCATAGCATTTAGCGTAAGATGTTGATGTCTTTGTAATCCTTGCTGATTCATTTCCTCTGAATAAATGAAAGCGCAATTGGAATCAAAGCTTTTGGATTCTACCTGCCATTCAGCTGTCCATTTTTATTATATAAAATGGTTTCTGCCCAAACAGCTTGGAATCTGTCAATATTCTTTCAAGTAAACTCATTCTTTAATTATTATAATTTAGGATTCATTAATGTTCTGTAATGATGTTTATGATTTTACAAATACATTAAGTGTTTATAAATATTTTGCTGTTGAAATGTGGTTATATTCTTAAATAGCAGGCTCTGCTTGCTTGCTATCGCTTTGCAAAGTAAGATATATTCACTAATTGAAATCTTTGAAACAAAAATTTTAAATGAATTTCTCATTCATAAATTGGTTGTAAACATGAAAGAAAACATTTGTATTTATTCAGACAGGTAAACATTAGAATTTTAGCTGTTTTTATACAAATGAGACATAAAACTGAATAACATTTAACAGGTGTTGACAGAAATAAAATACATGTATTTGCATGAATGAAAAACATAATCTGGTAATTTTTCTAGGAAAAATTAGTTGTTTTTCTATGGGATTAATGTTCACTATTAATGTAATCTTGAAGGGACATTCAATATACCTGTTCAAAGAATATGACTGTAAAAACAGGAGAAATTAATTAGTTGGATGTGGAGGTAGGCTTGTTATAGTTAAGAAAAGTTTTACAAATTATAGATGCCAACTTGTTGAAGGCCAAATAAAATGCAAATTTTGAACACTTTTCTACACTATATAAGACAATATTCCTAAACGGAACTATTTTTGATGTGAAAAAACAATCTTTGAATAAAACTGTAATGAAGGACACTTAATTAATGAAATATACTTTTTAAATCTGAAAAGTGATATTGCCTAGAAGTCGATAATATATAATACAGATATTTAACCTTTAGTGTGTAAATTACTATAGAGTAGGGGCCTTTTAACCCTGGAATTCTGTGGGAGAATTGAGCTCCAATTTTGCATTTATTCATATAGATATATTCACAGTGTCTTATTTGACTATAGTAAGTGGCCATCCACTACCAGACTTTTAGCTAAAACAATTAAGAAATGTATTGATTAAAATAGTCTATGCATTTTGCTTTGAGAAAATCATTAGTTATCATTGAATGATTCCAACATCCCTAAATATAATATGACTGACCTGCATTTGGCTGTGACATATCTGTAAATTCTGAAATAAACTGATCAGTATTTGAAAAAATGCCAATAGTATTTCTTGGTAGCTTCCAAATATGTTTTTGGTCTTGTCAAGAAAGTCAATTATGTATTGATAATGTATTACCAAAGAAAACTTAAAGATTTTCTTTAAAAAAAAAAAAAAAAAACACAACTATCAAATTGTGATAGTGATGTGCAGTTATCCTAATAAGCTCAAATTTATTTTTTAATAGAGATATCTGAAACTGAAACTTTCATTATAGTAGTAGTTATAAAATGTATGTCAACAGATGTTTATACTGTTTGAAGGCAGACTTGAGGAAAGAATATGATAGCATAAAGTTCTGTTACCTGAAAGTAGAGATATCATAATGCAAAACAAAATATTGGGAGTATAATAACAATTTCATTAATCATATATTTAATAACTTCTAATTTCAAATATGAGTGATATTCTCTTGAAGACATTGCAGATGTGAATAAATGATTATAAAAAAATTTGGAATGAACGAATTTTTTATTAGTCTGTCTTTTTTAAAATTAATGTTTAATGAAAGGACAGAAGATAGTGGAAGTCTTTTTTTTTTTAATTAGTAATGTTCATTAGTCATCACTTTACTGAGTTAATATTAACTCATTAAGGAAAGCAAGCAGAACTGGATGATGGTGAGCATAAATCTATTCAGAAAGTCAGTTTCTTTGAGTATGAAATGATATTTTAAAGTAAAACCTTCACACTTGCATCAGGCAAAAGAAGAACATGAGAAAGCCATTCTATTGAATGTTTCTAAAAAAAAAAAAATTCTCTTTTATTGAAACTGAGTCAATTCCAGTGTAATTAGTTTTCATAAATATTTATTTTGTTTTTGCAATGTTTTACTTTGTTCAAGAAACAACTCTTGTAATGTCACAATTGTTTGACCTTTGGTTCTATGTCTGTGAGAAATAGAAACATTGATCTTTCTTTCCACTTACTTTCTATATTCATATACTGCCCTTCATTTTCCTCTTTTTGTATGCAAGTCGTGTTCTCACTGAATGACATTGAATGCTTTGTGATCATTTTACAATTTATTAAGAATATTTCACAATATCCAAAGAAATTTAACATGAAACAAAATTAGAGTATTAACAAACTAATTTTCCAGACTAATGAGATAGTTCGTTATGGTAACACAAAACCTGTTTGATTATTGGCATCAAGTAATGCTTCCCATTAAAAAAGAATATATTATTAAGAAAGGGAGATTTGGTTGCATAACTGATAAATATATAAAACTACTGTGTGTATTATAGTATGTTGGTGCAAAAAAATGTCGTTTTCTCACATAGTAACATATGTGAGAAAACGACATTATTTTTGCACCAATCTAATAATAGGTTTCCAACAGCCATTATAATTTTTTTATTTTATTTTTTTTTTTAACAAGATTATGATTTTTATTAGATAATATTGTGAAAATATACTTTCAGATTTTATTATTCAAGTCAATATCTTCACAATTGGTATTCAGTTTTGATAAAATTTTCAGGCTATCCATATGTTCATGTAAGCAATATATCATGTGAGCTTGAACTTATATATCCTTATTAAAAATATTAGTAATAACTTATTTTAGAAGTCTGGTTTTATTATGTAAACATAAATCTAAAAGATAGCATTCACAGAAACATATTTGATTAACACAATATCTTATTAACCCAAATCATTTTATGTTAATATGATCTCCTTGACATTCTATAACTTTCATCAGTCTTGCATTCATATTTTTTAAATTTTTTATTTCAATTGCTGCTGTTTTTAACATGTAGCAATTTCTGTTGCTTCTTAGAGATCTTGTTTGCTTTTAATAATAAACCACAAGTTTTCTATTGGATCAATATCTGGAAAAGGAGTTGAGAGGGGGCTTTTAATTAATTTGATATCTTTGAAACTATTTTTTGGCAAGGTGGGCAATAATCAGCTTTAAAGAATGAGAAGGAGCATTTTCTTACTTGAATATACCACTTAGCTTTAAGCTTCATAGTTGTGACCTGTATGACTTAAAAATCCCTTGTCCAAGAAATTAAAATAATTCTCTGCATTTATCCTGATACTATCATTAATTTTGAAGCTATTGCTACTTACAATGTTGACCCAAAACATTACTCCATCTCCCCACTGTTGACTTCTAAGTCATCTTTGACTATTTTCATTAAAGACCAAACCTCTATCCAAGTTATGAGGTCCATCCAATGTAGCTTTACATTCATCTATAAACATTACTGTTGAGAAATCAGTTTTCATGTACCTCATTGCTCAACTTATATGTTTCTCTTTGTGATATTTAAAGGCAGTACTTTGATTACTTACATATCTTTAGCCAATGTTCTTAATATTCTGTATCTTTTCTTTTTATTTACATTCACAAAACCCCATATTCTGTAAATCTTTTCTTGTTGCTTAATCCACTTTGTTTATCCTTAATTTTTCTGAAATCTCTCTGATGTTCTTAGTCATTCTTGACATTCTTGTTATGTTGCTGATGCAATATCTTTTTTCTCTTTGAATGATACATTTTTCTTACAAACCAAGGCAATCATTATATGTCAATTTAAAAAATAAACACATGATATCTATATAATTATATTTGTTTACAATATGATGGATAATCTGAGTTGCATAATAAAATCACAAACTACCAAACCAAATATTTTTAATAAAAATAGATACTATAAAATTTGCATGGTATATTTATTGTATAAATGTTTTCCGAAAATGTTCCCAACATTGGCTAGTTAATAATAATTTTATCATGAAAACATTGATTTACATAATAAAATCTGATATTGTGTTGTTAATTATTTTAGGTCAAGGGGATAACATAAAAATCATTAGAGCCTTAAGAATAGAAATAATTCTAAATTGTCTGTGATATTCTATTTTTAAATTCCAAAATGTTCTATCTACATGGATCAATTCTTGCATTAAAATTCTATTTACTCTTGTTTGAATATTCCAATATATGATGTAATCATTTTATCATACATTTTGTTGTTTTTCCTTTCAGAAGTAATGCATTGAAGTAAAGATCTGCAACTAATAGGCATTCTCTGTTTTCAGTCACATGTCTTTAATCTCATTACCTGTGTTGCATTAGTGAAAGCCAGTTGATGTTGATTTAACTGATGATAAAATTTGTACTTGAATCATTAATAAAACTTTGTATGAATCATTGAACCTATTTGTTTCTTTAAGGACCTTGTCACCAGCTTCATTGTGCTAAGTATTTATGAGGGGTTGTTGAAAAGTTCCCAGTCTAACCAAATAGAGGTGAACAAAAATTCTAATGTTGGTCAGATCTTGTCCTCCTGTAGATATATATTGAAATTAGCCGAGGCATAAATGTCTCTGCTTGATGCTTTTAATTCAGACAATTATCTGCTTATAAACTTATATATCTATTCTGAATTGTGATATTTGCTTATTTTGTATTAAAATCTTAAGTGGAATGTCAAGGACAATGATTAATAAATGCTCTCTTAGATTGCTTTATAAAATTGATGACCTGATGTGAATATTGGCAAAATATTTATGTAGTTTTTAAAATTGTGGAAGGTGGCAAAAAGCACATATCAGATGAACTTAGTGATGAAGTGTTTTTAATATCTATTTAAAATAGATTTAAAAAAAAAATTAAACTTGTTAATATTGCTTGTGAAATAAATGCTATATTTCTGTAATTTTTTATTCTGTTGGGTGTTTACAATCAATATATTTGGTGGGGTGGCCAAAATACAAGAAATTCTTAGTATTAGGTTGGTGCAAAAATAATATCGGTTTTTGACGTATTTTTTTAACGTCAAAAAACGACATTATTTTTGCACCAACCTAATATTATTTATTGGAAACTTTGGAATAAATGAACAGAATCAAAGCTATAAACAAATGAGAGATATATATATATATATATATATATATATATATATATATATATTTGACTTTAATTGGAATGAGTCCTTTGTAATTTGGGATAGTGAAAGTTTGTTTGGCTGGCTTATTTGATAGTTTACAATTCAGACTTTGATAGTAGTTGTCCTCTTGTTGGCTGCTATCAGAAGTGTGATTACTTTGGAAGTATGTGTGGCATCAATCTGCAGTGTATTCTTGGCCCTCAAAAGGGGCAGAAAATATTTTAAGCAGATGACCATTTAGTTTTTTCATGTGACACATTTGGTGATTTCTCTGGTATTTCTTTCTCTTTCTGCTCTCTGTTTCCGGAATACTAGCACAAAACTTGGTTTTCCCTAACATCAAAAATCTTCTTTTTTTTTTTTTTTCTTTGCAGCTATGTTCAGTCTTGTTCTTTTTTTTTTATTTGATGGTTGCCTTCTCATTAGTTAAATAAAGAGTGAAAAAGTGATAAGGATTTTAAAGGAAAGCCTTATTTTAATTTTTTTTTATTCTATTTTTTTTTTTTTTTTTTTTTTTTTTTTTTTTAACTGAGCTCACCACAATAGCAGAGGTTGTGAGTGGAAAGAAATAACTAAAAATAGAAGTCGCTATTTTTTTGTTCTAATTTTTCTTTCTGACTTAGACTCATTAGTTTGACTACTATTATCATTGTTATTATTATTATTAACATTTATATTGACTGTTGTGCTATTTTCTTCATCAGTTGTATACTAATTTCTGTTTACTTTATCTGTTTTACTGTGATTTACAGTCTTTATTAGACCTGATATAAGGTTTTAACCTACAAATTGATACATGTGCACCGGTTCCATTGTTCATATCAAACAAAATTTTTAATTGATCGTCTCTAGAATTTTGTATGGCCTCATTAAGGCACTTTTAAAGGTTTTCTAACTCAATCAACCCTAAACCATACTTTGTCACAGGAATTCAGTGATTTTTTTTTTTTTTTTTTTTTTTTTTTTTGGAATGAATGTATGAATGTTTTATTATTTTTGCATTTCTATAGTAGACTCTGCAATACTCTTTGTTTCTAATATTATGAAGTAAAATCATATTAGGCTACTTATCTATTGATTTTTGTATGCAACTAGGTAAATCAAACTCCTTTAATACCAAGTTAAATGAACTTGATGAAGAATTTACCTTAACTTTTCACTCCTTAATGCACCTATTTCTGAAATCTACAATTAACTTAAAATTGTTTAAGAGGTCAAATCCCAATAATGGATTGGTCATGTCTGTGACTAAGAAAATCCATTGGAACACTCTTCTTAAACAGTGTATCTTCACTTCTTTGGTGGCTTGACCCTGGCAACTTAAATTCTTGCTACTGGCAGTAAAGCAGTAGATAGACACAAGCATCGACTCCAACCTAACGTCATGTTAAAGGTGATAAAATGGAGATACTAGCAGCTGTGTCTATGATAAAATTGATCTTAGTAACTCCTATTTTAGTGACGACTTCTAAAACTGGCAGATCTGAAGGAATTACTGTCTGTCCAACTAGTTCTTCTGACTCATTAGGGCTGGCAGAGGTAGGACAAGAATTTTGTAATATTTTTACTTTTTGTTTTTGTTTCCATTTACACTGTGCTTTACATGTCCTGGCTTGTTCTGTGTAATATAGATGTGTTCTATATATTTTTGGCATTTGATTTGGATGAAAGCACTTGTTGCTTGTTTGATGATGAGGTTTTTTTTTTTTTTTTTGTGATAACTTGGTTGTTGTGACTTCTCAGTCTGATGAAAGCTTTTATCCTGAAATTTGAACTCCCCCTTTTTGTGAATTTTGATGTGTCCAAAGTTCTGATGGAGTCGAGAGATTACCAGTGTGGTAGAGGCACCAGAGGTTCTTGATATTATTTAATTTATGGGAAACTTTGGAATAAATGAACAGAATCAAAGCTATGAACAAATAATGTATATTTATTTAATTGACTTCAATTGGAGCAAGTCCTTTGTAATTCAGAGTAGTGAAAGTTTGTTCAATAAGGTATCCTCTTTTTGGCTGTTGTCGGAAAGTGTGATCACTTTGGAAATAGGTGTGGCATCAGAAGTGAAGGGGAAATATCTTAAGCAGATGACTTATTTTTTCATGACATGCTTGGATGGTTTCTCTAACAGCCTCTTCTCTCTCTTTGCCTGTCTGTTTGTTTATATTGCTTAAGAAATGGCTCCAGACTACTGGCATGAAGAGTGGTTTCATCTAGCATTAAGTCTTTTTTTTTTTTTTTTTTTTTTTTTTGATTGGCCAAAATTCTTTTACTTTTTGCATTCTTTTCTTTCTGTTATAGTGAAAGTTATGCATGGAGCCTCTTATTTTAGTAGATTTCTAGTTACAATAACTAGACCCATGCACCAGAAAACTTCTGCTATTTTGCAGCTGTGTTCAGTTTTTCCTTCCTCTTTTTTATTTGAGGTTTGCCTTCACATTAGTTGAGAGAGGGAGATAAATAAATATGGATTTTAAAGGAAAGCAAATTTAATTTTTTTTTTTTTTTTTTTTTTTTTTTTTTCAATTTTTTTTATTTGAATTTTTTTATATATCTTCATACTCTATTTTATTTTATTTTTTTTCAATTCAATGTAAAAAGAAAATGATTATAAATGTTAAGTTTATCAAGACTTGGAGACTTATATTTAGCCTTTTAGTTTTATTTTATATTTCATCACCCCCCCCACCTAAAAAAAAATTGTTTTCCCTGAATTGTAAGTTTCACAGAAAAGAAATGAAATTGGTTGTCCTTTTTTTTTTTTTTTTTTTTTTAAATAAATAATAAAAAAAAACGAATCAGTCTTTCTACTGCTAATAAAACCCTAAACTGTATAGCATCATTGAGAAATCAACATTTCTCTTTGATCATCTGTATCATTGAATAGTAAAAACATTGGAAAGAATTATTACAAATTACCTGATACAATATAAGTAAATAATGCTATCTTGGGAAATGATAACGGTTCATTTTTAGTTCCTGGCAAGCAATCCGATATAATATCCTAATCAATGAATCTGTGTGCATTTATTTGATGCAATTAGGAACTAAGTAGACTACATTATTGGTCTTGCATTTGATTTCTTCTTTCAGTTATGTAAAGATAAGACAAATTAATTCTGCAAACTCACTTCTTTTGCTTATTTGTGGTTTTAAAATTTCCTTATTATTTCAACTTAGAATTGATGACACACATTCTGACACTTATGGTACTATTCAGTGTGTCATTTTTATGTATCAGGAAACTACTAATCTCACCATTTACTGTATAGACGTTCCTAAAAGAAGAGGGAGGAGTAAATGAATGCAGGTTTTGATGTTGACAAACTGTTGAAAATTCATTAAATGTGACTCAAAGACACACAGGCCAATAGAAAAAGAAAGGTTAACTCTGCAATTCTTGCTGAAATCATATGCTTTCTTCTTTATATTGCAGAGATCAGTTCACTTTTTTTTCTTCCTGCAATATATTCAGGAAAATGCTCTGTCAAAATCAACCAGTAATTTTCATAAGTCAACATATTTTTCAAATTAGAAACTGAAAAAAGGCAATGTTAAAATATCATTGCTCTTACAAAGGTCAAATTTGATTTTTGCCTTTCAAGAATTGATATTTTCATGTTTGTATTACTTTTCATATTTTATTTCTCAGCATTGATTTCTACATTTTTTTTTTATTATCAAAATGGTGAATCATAAATCAGAAAGTTTAATACAAATTCAAAAAGAAATATGAACAAGATACAATAGAAAAAAAAAAAAAAAAAAAAGTGGTGTCTTCAGAATGCTGCAAATAAAAATGCTCATAACACAATAAAAATACAAATCCTTATGAGGTGCAAAAGTTACTGCCACTGAATATTTCTTTAATATGTTGGTCATAGAATTAAGAATTTCTGATATTCATAAGTGCCAAACGTTTTTTTGTGTCTTTCTAGCACAGCAATTGAAAAAGCTTCAATAACAGTTCTGTAAAGTGAAGAGTAGCAGTAAGAGGAATTAAAAACGGTGCAGTTGGTATTTGGATGGCTATTGTCACCTATGCATATGCCTGTTAATAAGAGTTAAAAACTGAATTTGTTAAAATGGTTATTTGCAGTATCACAGAAAAAAAAAGAAACCATCTTCCAATTTCTTTCTTGGGTGCATGTTGAATGTATTATTTCAGTGGGTTTATCATGCTCAATATATGCATAGTTAAAATGAACAGTGCACACATACACACACTTCAGACACTTCTTATTTGAAATAGATGCCCCATTTTTACTTATTAAAAAGTGTGTATTAGATTTCTTGAAAGTGCAGGTTGATAAAAGTAAGTAAAGAAAATATAGCTTCTGGTTGGTAGTTTCAAATAATATTAAGCCCAAGCGTTAATGTTGTCGGTGATATAGAGAAAATTTTTATAACTTAGATCCTGATATTCTTTTTTTTTTTTTTTTTTTTTTTTTTTTTTTTTTTTTTAATGCTACACATACATTTCAAATTTAAATGTACAAGTAACATCATATATATATAATGGTTTTACCAAACTTCATAGCACAAAAACAAATGCATTAAATGTTTACTATACACTTTAAAATACTGTCTTCTGTAGTAAAATGTTTTCAAATAAGTTGTGATGCATTTGGAGGGATACTTTCAATCTTCTTGCTCATTATCAAGAGCTAGATGTTGTCAGATGAAAGTTTTGTTAGCTACATCCTGGTATTTTCTTTTTTTTTTTTTTTTTTTTTTCAAATACACAGATAAACACAGTGGGATGATGAAATGTTCTCAGCCTGACTTGGAAGGGATTATATTTGGGAAATGGATCTTTACAGCACCCCCTCATATGTACAATTTGACATATCTTTACAGCTTTGTGAATATCACCACAGAAAGCAGAAATATTTCCATTGCTACTTTAATTTTTTTTTTTTTTTTTTTTTTTTTTAATGAGAAAAATTTGGTTAACAAATAACATTGAATTTCCATTAAATATTTCTCTTGATATGTCATCTTGACCAAATTCATTTGCTGTATAATTATGCTTTAATCTAGAAATCAATTTATATACAATGAAAAAAAGAGCTTAACACTATTAGTAAAGTATATTTGGAAGAACATTGTAATATCTTTATAGGTTAAAAAAAGGTTTACTATAACTGGGAAAATTGATTAAAGCTAAAAATCTTTTTTTTTTTGTTTTTTTTTTTTTTCTTTAAATTTTGCGATATAACATTACAAACATATTAAATAGCATTATACCTGGATTATGGATTGTGGCATGGATTATGAATAAATTTTATCTGAAAAGGTAACACAATAACAAATTTTTTTTATCATAAAAAAACTTCATTATACATTTACAATATCTTAACATGTAACATTTTTATATCTTTTAAAATATTCTGTAGATTTCTAGTTTGCTTGAGTTTAACTTTGATAAGTGCACTTGGCTATGACTAGACCTTTTTTTTTTTTTTTTTTTTTTTTTTTTTTAAAGTCTAAGATAAAAACATGCTTAAAAGATATTGTGTGTGCATGGTTGAGTGACTAGAACATTAGGTTTCTTACTATAAGACCTGTGTTCAAATCCCACCATAGATGATTTGTCAAAGAAGTGAATTCTTGTTTATGGAGATGATTCCAGCATGCAGTACCATTGGGTGGAAAAATTCCTGAAAACCATACCACAAGTTGATCCAAGCCTTATTAATGAAATTTGGTAGATGGAACTGTTCAGAACCTAAGTCATCATGACCAATGGTTTTAATATACTGGCCTTTTTCAAAACAGATTATCTGTTTTCAGAAACTGTAACTAAGGATTGCTCAGCATAGTTACAGTATAAATCACAGCTTGTCTTTGTGGGTGTTGAAGAAATGCAAATATGCCTGAGCAGGTATCTTCAACAGGGATTAGCAAACAATCCTAGTCGGATATTTTACAAAAGATATTGAACAATGAAACCTATAGGAATAGAATTCATTCTAAAGTAGATACCTCTATAGAAATGCAATACCTAAAGTTTAAAATACATTTTTAAAAAATGAAAAATCTTGAAGTTTTTATTTTAGTTTTAATTTCAAGCCAATAGATTAAATTTAATATTTCTAAGTAAAATACTTTTTCTGTATTTCAAAAATAAAATATACTTTTCTGAAGCTTTATTTGAGGAACATTTCAAGTTTAATTAATCTAATTTGAAACATTACTTACTTTAAGCTTAATATATCACAGAAATGCATTTTTTAACATGGCAGTAGGTGTTTGATAGCGTGACTTAAAGACGGAAGCTTATCTAACTTTTTTCTATGTTTGATATCATATGCAAAAATTGTTTGAGGAATATAGCATTTTTTTTTTTTTTTTTTTTTTTATAATTTTTTAACTACCCAGTAATCTTAAAAATTTAGGAAAATATTCTCCATAATCTAATGTTTTATTGATTTTTATTTACTTTGACTTTAAATTTAATGTAGTCATCATTCTTATTTTCTGATAATGTTGTGTATGGACATCTGTATTTACAAAAACTATCAGCATAGAAATTCTGGTTATGTCTAGCCATGTAAAATGATGAGACCTAGCTACCAATCTAATACTGTAATTAAATTTGTAAAGTCAAGGTAACATAGCAGAAAGTTCAACAGCACAGTTACCATGAAAGTATTTATAGAAAAGTGACAGGCAAACTGCATTATGGTGGTGAGAAACTGACTGAAGTTGAGATGCCAGGTGAAGACTAATAACATTGTAGATTCTTTTTGGATTTTATCAAGAATCTGTAAACATACAGTAGAAGCAGCAGACAACATATAGCAGCAAAATATCCCATGAACAGTTGATAGAAATTAAAAAGAAAAATTGCAATACATGAAATTTACCTCATTTTTGTCACAATGAAATTTAATTTTGTTGGAAACAAGACATTTAAAATGGAAGATCGCATTGTATAAGAGATGTTGAAGATAACTAACTCAATTTTTAGATGAAAAATTAAGCTTGATTCTTATTAATAGAGTAAATATATTTTTGAGATATTTTTTGACTGTATCTCTTATTTTGATAGAAGCTGTAAACAGGTAGACATTTTATTTTATTCAGGTACAAAACCCCTTAAGTACATGCATTGACGTAGAAAAGAAAATATCTAATTTTTTTCTGTGAAATATCAAATTCTTAAATTCAGTAAATCTTGTCATCTTCCTTGTGGTAAATCACCATGCAGCTTAAAGCATAAAGGCTTTCTTTTTATATATTTTTTTCTCACATAATCAACATGTTGAATGATTATACAGTTAGCTTTTGGAGCTAATTATAGCAGAATTTCTTTTCCTTTCAAAAATATCAATATGATTTTACTTGAGGTTGCTTTTGTATTTATTTTTTTGACTATTTCTATTTTACTTGAGGCTGCTTTCCTATTTCTCAGGGTTGCTGAAGACCTGTAGCCTCAGTAATTCATTCATTACTGGCACCTTAGAGATTTATGTCAATAATGAAGTTGTTAACATAGGATACCAGATACTTTGCTTAGCATGGTAATCAACTCTTGATGGCTGTTGCCATTATGATTTTTTTTTTCTTTGATTTCCTTTCATATCCATGCCTTTCCATATGGCTTCTGACTATTTACTTGGCTTGTCAAATAGAATGTCAGTGTTTTAGTTTGGCATTTGTTATGCCAGTCTGCTACTCACCAGATGATAGGTTTGAAAAATAAACAAATAAAAAAGAAACTTTATTTCATAAACTTTCATTTTGGTTTTCATATTGGCATAAAGTTTAAAAATATTTAAGAACTGTCACTGAAGTTTTTCCCTTGAGTACCACATAGAAAGTATAATGCAGATTCATTTTTTATAAAGAATGAACATTAAACTTTGTTTTGTCAGGCTTTTTTTTTTTTTTTTTTCATTTGTCTAAAAGATTTTATAACCTATAGAAAATGCAGTATTTGCTGTACTTATCAATGAAAATTTCTCACTTTAAGTACTCCAGATTTATGGGATTTTCAATCTTTCATGATATCTATCTCTCTATCTCTCTCTCTCTCTATATATATAATATATATATATATATATATATAATTTTTATATATCAAGAAAAATATTGTGGGGAGAAAATGTATTACAAAGTAGAAGTTTTTGTTTGATATGTTTTGTTCTTTAGGATTTCATTGGACTAAATTTGTTTGGAATGAGGGATGCTGGAAATTTTAAATCTAAAAAAAATTGTTTTTATATAATCTAGCCAATTTCATTTAGATTCTTTTTCTTTTTGTTTCCATTGCTTTTGTTAATAGACATACCACAGGGTATAAAATAAAAGATTGATCTGCCAGGAATGGTGAATGTTGTAAGAGCCAGGGCACAATTTACTATGGCTGTCCTTGAGATCAAGGCACTCACACTGAGATGGAAAAATTTAGAGAGTGCCTTGATCCCAAAGTTATCCACAGTAAATTTGCACTATGGCTCTTATAGCATTTCACCATTCCTGGTAGATCTATTATCACAGTGTAGATTATCTAATAACAAAAGTGATGGAAACAAAAAGAATGTAAATGAAATCTGCTAGATGTTTGTTATGTTTTGTTTGTTTACTTACTTACTGCAATTAAACATTCATACACATCTAATATTTATAGATGTGAAGAGCTTACAGCTATACCACATTCAAACACCAGTTCTTGTATGATTACCAAAGTTGAGCCTGGCCAGTACCGAGATTGGTGACTGCTTGGGAATACCAAGTGTTGTAAACTTTAATGTACAGCTGGTACAATGAATAACTGCTTGGAATTAGAAATTGAAGAGCCAAGTTCAATCAGGTTTGTTATATTCACTTATATGCAAATACCCTAGCAAAACGTTTGAATCCACCTCTTCTCCACCCAGTTATGGGTTAAATAGTAGGACATGTATGAGTAAATCATTATCTACAAAAACTTCTTAGGATCTCAAAATATTTTCTGGTTTTAAATAACTTGCAAAAGGTTCATAAGCTGTAAAAAAATCAATTGTACAGATGTGAAATGATCCAATGTTTTTTTATTGGTATGTTTAGTATACTCTGAGCTAATTACACTCCACCACAAAAAAACATGTAAAATATTTATTTTTATTATTATTATTTTTCCTTTCTTGCAGAAAAAAACCTGAGTTTTTAATTTAATGTAATTTTATTTTGCCCCCTTTTTCTTTTTTTTTCTATGATATAAACTGATCAGTTATTTTTATTTATTTTTTTCAATATAAAAATTTTATTTGCTAACCTTGAAAATATTTTACAACTTATTTTTCTGATTAGGAATCAGAACTGAAGTAACTTTTGAGAATTCATACATACTTCTTGAAAATCTTAAAAACCAATTCAACTTTAACCAGCTTAGAATACTTTTATTTATTTATTTTATATGTAATTAGATACTGAAAGATCTAATTTAAGCTTGATGGCATCCAGTTCCAAATAAAGTAAACATTTGTAACCCCAAAAATGTGAAAGACACTTTTTTTTTTTTTTTTTTTTTTTAACATTATAATATGGTCAGAGTTTCAGGACCATCAAGAAGCTGAAAAAAAATTGTGTAGTCTATTGACAGCTATCCACAGAATTGTCCGCATGAATCAAGAACGAGAACCAACCACTCAAATGATTGGATCTTGAAGAGAAAATTCTCAATTCAAGAGGGACAAGAAAACTTGTCAAAATGATTTCTATTGACAGAAAGCTGATAATCACTTCTTTATTAAGGTTTTCTTTTATTCAAACCTTTTATTAGAAATAAATCTTTTGAGAGACCTGATAGTATGTCTGGAAACAGTTTCTCTTTTATTTGAAGTTCTTGGACAATATTATGACCTGTTTGCTAGGCCTACTATAAATATGCTGTGCTCTTTTAGGATGTGGGCGATCATGGCACTCCACAACTTCCTATACTTTTTAGTTCTAACCAATGTTTGCCCCATTTCTATCCCTTCTAGTTCATGTTCTGCCATCCATTTATACTCTCTTGTTTATTCACTGTTCCTGTCAGCCCTTCTTGCCTTCAATACATCCTGTGAGTGTTAAATTCTTCAAGCTCTCTTTCCTCATTATTTTCTTGAAATTTCAACAGTCTTTTTCTGACCTTAAGCAAATGTGTTCTTTTCGTTTTCATTTTGCTTACAAGTACCTTGTTACTCACAACAACTGTGGTATTCTCAGCATCCTCCTATAGAACCACATCTGTTATCTCAAATCTTTTCTTTGTCTGTGAGGAAACTGTCCAGCATTCATTGCCATATAGGAGGAGTGATATTACATAACATTTGAACACAGTTATCTTTTTGTTTTCCTCTTATTTTGTTTAGTTTTTGAAAGGCATCTTTCACTATTCCAGTGTGCCTTTGGATTTGTTTAATTATAAAAATTATTTATATAATAAAAAAAGAAAAATGTTGGAATTTGTGTGTTTAAAAAGAAAAAAAAAAGTCATAACTTTTTAATTTTCTGAGTTTTCCATATGATTTTAATATTTTTCATTCTTTTTTTACACAAAATTAATATAAAAATGATTTGTAATAAAAAAAAAAAAATACTAAAATCGTATGAAAAACTCAAAAACATTATAAGGTTATGAACACTTTTTTTTTTTTTTTTTTTTTAAAGAAACCACTAAAATGTAGCCAGATAGTTATATATATATATATATATATATATATATATATATATATATATAAAAAAAAAAAGAACATGACTAAAAATTTGCAAAAAAGAGGTTTTGATGTGTCTTTTTTCCTAAGCCAGAGTTTTTTTGCATATTCGAATGTCTTTTCTAAAATTGAGATGTTATCTCATATTTGAATGTCTTTTGTCTTAAGGGCCCAGAAAACCAACATCACCTGAGATAAGTTTTCCTTTCTCACTTTTTGAATTTTATCACTCCTCAAAGTATTGAATTTGTGCAATTGCAAAGTAGAATTTCTCTTTTCTTACTAAGGAAAGAAAATATATTGATTTTTCACAAAATGTTTTCTTAGAGAAAACTGAAATTTGTATTTACAAGAACTGTTAATCTGCCCAGACAACTTAAAGCACACAAAGAAAAATTTGTGCTAAGGCCATTTTGTATTATTGAACAATTTACTGTTGTGAAAATATTTTTGTCATTTTCACAAATGCTTGTTTCTTTGTAAATTTCACTTTGAGTCAGGCTTGTCTTTTTTCATAATTGCCTCAAATAAGTCTTTTTTAATAGGATAAGTTTGGTTGAAATCCCCCAATATCTCCTCCTCCTATTCTTTTTACAATGGCACAGTGCATATAAATATTGGCTAAATATATGCAGTTTATTTGAAATCCATTCAACAGAAGAAGAATTAACTCCTTTTGTGAACTGTCTGAATTGATTGAATAAAGTGTTAAAAATTCTGAAAGCATTATAACAGGCACTTTAAGAAGGCCAGAATATTGAAATATTCTGATAATAACCCTATGAGGACACCAATGTAAAGAATAACTAAAATACTATATAATTAAATCTTGTTTATTATGTATGCTTTTGTATGAAAATAACTTGATCACATTTGCCTATTTGTATTTTAGTCAACCACTTAAAACTGTTAGGATAATTTGTTTCATTTAATGTCAGTGAAAAATTAATAGTAACTCCACATTTTATGGTCCTCTTTAATCCAAGCTTCTGTCATTCATGGATAATATTAAAATGTTTAAAAAAAAAAAAAAAATAAAAAAACCTCACTGGGAAAAGATATAATCTTAGTGTTTATCCATTGTATGTTTTTATACTTTTGTATATGTATGTGTTTTTTTTTTTTCTTAGTGGACCATATTTACATCTTCTCATCATTGTTAGGAATTTCTAGCAAATAAATTCATATATACAGCCAAAATTAGTTTTTGCAATAGCACTTTAAATATTATTTAATTTCTATGTTACTACTAAGTAAAGAAAACAAAAGAAACAAGCAAAAAAGCCTGAATATTACAATCAGGTTGTTAATATATATATATATATATATATATATATATATATATATATATATATATATATATAGCGAGAGAGTATACTTATCTGTGCAATCATTGTCTATATAAGTGTATTTAAATCTGTAATTATTTGAGAGTTCTTGTATCTTATACATTTAATAAGTAATTTCCCTCCATTATTTATTTGAACTGGTGTCCTTATATAAGTTGTTTCAGATCATTTTGGCTGTTGTACCTACCCTTTGACATTTGTCTGGTGCCTGTTGTATTTCTTGGTGTTCTTAGAATTTCAAACTGAATCCTTTATTCTATTCACAAGAATAGACTGTTCCCATTCTGCTGCCTGTGAGAGATTGATATGTTACATTAGCATAGTTTCATGTTAAATTCAGAAATTTAATAAAATGTAATTCATATCTTTAAAAAAAAAAAAATAATGAATTTGATTTCTTTACAATTCTTATATTTGAATTCAAAGAAGACTTCAAATGCAAGAGAGGAAAATGTCCCAAACAACATGCTCTCTGCTTCAATCTGGTCAATATATAAATATGAGTTGTGTACATATCAGCCACCCCCAAGCAATCTTCTGTTTACATTAAGTGACCGGATATAGGGTTAACCTTCTTTTAAATTAGATAACCACACCAAAGGCAGGATCTGTTTATTTTCTAACTTTTCTACATTCATCAAACTATATTTAATTTCTTTTTCTTTACAAAAAGTACGACATAATTTATTTTAATCTACTTGACAAATTTATCTTTTTTTTTTTTTTTTTTTTTTTTTTTTTTAATTCTTATTTCAGCTGAGAGAGTGGCCAGTAAATCTCTGGGCCCAAACCAATTTGCAAAAATAAATAAAATTAATGAATCCTTTGCTTAGAAAGGATTTTAAAATATTTCTTTTTCTACAAGGGTCAAAATATTATTAGATATTGTGACAAAGCTGTGGAAATTATTAGGTTGGTGCAAATATTTTTTTTGTTTATTCCAAAATAAGCATCAAAAGTAAAAATATTTAATTTAAATTCATTTTAATTTTAAATAAATGTTTTTGTTTTTTTTTTTTGTTGTCCAAGATTAAAAAGATGAAACAAGTTTAAGCAATGTTTATTTTTAATTTATTTTTTAAATTTTTTAAAAATTTAAAATATTTTTTTAAATTCTAAAATTAATTAAAAATTTTAAATATTTAAAATTTTATTTTTCAAATTTTTATTGTGACTTCAAAATGAGAAATCAAACTGCAGAAACTACTCATAATATCAACCTGGTATTTGGCCAGGAGATCATCGATTAATGTACAGCTCAACATTGAATTTTTTTTTTTTTTTTTTTTTTTTTTTTAAAAACAAAAAACTTATTGATGTTTTGTGATTGATGACAACCAATTGAAGGCCATTATTGAAATGAACAAACACAGAACAAGTTGAGAGATTGTGGAAGAACTAAATGTGGACCATTCAAGCATTGTTTGACATTTACACCAAAACTGGAAAATAAAAAAAAAAATTAAAAAAAACTTTTCACAAATTGGGGCCACATGAGCAAAAAGAAAATAAAAAGTTGCCATTATGAAGTTTGTACAATGAAAACTATCCATTTCTTGATCGCATTGTGACATTTTACAAAAAAGAATTCTGTCTAATAAATTATGGCATTTTGTACTATCTGCAGAATGCTGTTATTTGGTCGAAGGTGAATCATCAAAATACTGAAAAGGTGAGTGATAACCCACTTTTGCAGAACAAGTAGATCACCAAAGAGGCTTGGTTGATGAACAATTAAATGTAGAAAACCTGGTTTTATGATATTGTTATGGTCTGGTTCCTTGTACCACGGTGATAGTCCAAGGTAGAACCAATAAAGAAGAACCCGAAGGCGGATATGGAATAACAGATATATTACAAACAGGAATATATACAGAGAAGTAGAAAGTGTTGTACAAACAATCAGGTTTAGTAGGGAGAACAATGTAGTCTCGACTAGTCTCACTATTCCAATGTCTTGTAGTAATTGTCTGAACGTGACTCTGTTTCGGACTGCCTCTGACTCGACTGACTCTCACGCTGACTGACTGACTGATGGACTTCACTTCAGACGGAACTCTCTGCTTCCTCTTGAGGCGCAGTATTTATTACGTATGGAATAGTCCATTATGTTATGGGTAAGGTCTCATAACAGATATAGAACCAGGGGAGAAACATAAGAAGGCTTGTTTGTGTTTAATTCTAATAGAATTAAATATGGCAAAAGAACAAAGTTAATTTTAATAAATTAGATGCTGTAGCAGTTCTTAATGAATCAAACCTGAATATTAACTTTGTAGATAACTTGTTACAGCCCTATACCTACCTGCTATACTTACCAAGTCAAGTGAAATTGATGAAGTAATAAATTACTTCCTTGGCTAAAATCAATAATTATCTCTAAAAACATTTGAAATGAAGTTGCATAAAGGCCAATCTATAGGATTGTTGTAGAGATTATGTGGCAGAATAAATTTGGTTAAAAAAATTTCTGAGAAAGAGGTATTCTCTCAATCAAAGCTGCATGAAAAGAAGGTTGTGTTCACTGTTTAGTGGTTGCTAAATCCTTCACCATAACTTATTGATTTTTGGGAAAACTGCCAAAGCAGGAGAGAATCTATAGCTAGGAAATTGACCAAATGTACCAAGGATCTGTTGCTAGGAAATTGACCAAATGTACCAAGGATCTGTTGCTAGGAAATTGACCAAATGTACCAAGGATCTGTTGCTAGGAAATTGACCAAATGTACCAAGGATCTGTTGCTAGGAAATTGACCAAATGTACCAAGAAATGTAATGTTAAATTCAACATTGGTCAATCAAAAACCTTTAGAGGGATCTTGACAATTTCTTGCAAAAGACAGTTTTCAGCAATTCAGCAGCAGCTGAAAGTGCCTTTTGAAGAATTTGTTTCAAGAATACCAAAATAAATTGATGTTTATTGTTCAATATCTGTATATTTCTGGGATTAGGTGTTGTAATTATTTACACTATGGAATTTTTCTGAAATAGAAAAATCAGGCATGGCTGGCCATATATGAAGAGAAAAGATCACCCGCCCTGTGGGATGAAGTTGAAAGAATAGACAGAGAACATCACTGGAAAATACAAAAACTTAAGGAATCAGCACATATGCTAAGCCACAAAAATCTCCTAAGTCAGCCAAGCATAGACATGAATATAATATGGGAACCAGTAATACAGCTAGCTAGAGAAAAACAACAATTACAAGAATTATGATGATAGGAGCTCTGGTAAAAAAACCCAAAAAAAAACCCCCAAAAAACTGAAACATCAGGTTTATAAGGACACATGGCCCAGTAGATAAAACATTGGTTGAAGTAATCCAGTGACTTGATCCAAAGGGTTGAGTATCTGTCTATATTTCTGAGATGAGGTATTATGTACATTATTTACATTATTCAGACACATGGCACAGTTGATAAAGGCATTAGTTAGATTCAGTGATAGGGCCCAAAGAGTGTGAGTTCAATACCTGGCTAATGTAGTATAGAACTTTCAGAGAGAAATTAACAAGAGATAATTGATATCCATTAAACATGGCATGTGGAGCTAGAACAGTCTATCCCAGTGAGCAAAATAAAGGGTTCAGTTTGACATTCCAACCACCTGAAGAAGGCCAGAGCATACAACGGTCGAAACGTAACCAAAGTGTTGAGTTCAATACCTGGCCACAGAAGTGAAGACTTGGAGAGTTGAGTTACTAAAGGGAATTAACTGAAACTGAGATATCCAGAAAAGGCATGGCATGTGGAACAAGAACAATCTCCTAGACTAAATAATGGGTTCAATTCAAAATTCCTACATATATCACCTGAAGAAGGCAGGAGCATGTGACGGACAAAACATTGTTCATCATTATCATATTCACAATTTAAAAAGTCTTTATTGTTGTTTGACTAGTAAATTTTATTCTGAGGTAGGCTGTTTTGAAGTTGGTTAAAAACTACAATTAATTTTGGGCTAACATCTAATAAGCTAAAATGTTGCTTTCTTTTAAATTTGAGAACTTAAGTTTCATTTTCAACTTTCCTTTTGCATATTTGAATTATTTCATTTTAGCAACCTTTATTTATCTGTTTATTGTAGTTTTCTTAGTCTTAGTATTCTTAAGGAGTTTTTTCTCTTCTGAAAATCATAAAATTCATTTGAAATTACTATTTGTATATAAAACAATATCTTCAAGTCTTAATTGTTCTATTTGAATTTCTAGTAATTTTGTAGTCAGGAAAATAAATTTTTGAAATAAATCCTACATTATCTGTCTATATTTCTGAAATGAGGCATTGTAAGTATTTACACTATTTATATTGTTCAGACTGTTGTCTTCACCTTTAGCAACAAAGATGAAGACAACAATGTAAATAAATCCTACATAATGGCAATTTTCAGAGGATATTCCCTTATATTTGTACATTACCATAAATGCAATTTCTTCAGGCTTTTATGAAAATGGTAGGAGTTTAGGAAAAAATAAATGAAATCCTGATTATACAAATAATATGAATGATCTATTTATTTTTCACCACTTCACCCCTAAGAAATATAATAAAGCCACTAAGACAAAAGTGGTTACTGAGGATGAAAGGCAAAAGAGTGAAAGAAAGTGAGATAGCATTACTGAAGAGAAAGGACAATAAAAAGAACAGGGTTCTGAACATTTTAAATATTTGTAGATTGTAGTTGACAGAAAAGCAAGAAGTTGGAAGATAGTTCTACAGGTGATAAGTGTGAGAAAAGAAAGTATTAGAATAGAACTTATGCTTACACTTAGCAATTTCAACTGTAAAATGATGAGACCTAACTGCAAGTCTTGCACTGTGCTTAAATTCATGAAGTCAATATACCAATGAGGAAAGCTCATCAGTAAAATTGCTATGAAAATATTTATAAAAAAGACACAGGGACACTGTTATGGCAGTGGGAAATTGATTGAGGTCATATCAGTACCAATAATATTGCAGATTTTTGTTCGGATTTTGTCCAGAATCTCTATATAGCAACAGTTCCATACCAGATGTGGCAACATTATTCAATGCAATGATGAATTGTAGAAGGTGCAAAATAGATTTTAATTTTAGATAACATTTTGTGTATATTTTTAAATCATTTATTTTTGTACATATAACACTTGGTAGAAATGAAATGCAAACTGTTTTATTCAATCTTATAAAATTAATCTCTCAAAAAATATTTTGTTCCCTTTCTAAAATAACACACATTCAACTAACTCAACTGATCTCTCTTTGCTTTGCAGTTTTATTTTTATGTAACAAAAAAGACTTCAAATACATTTTTGAAATTTTACAGAAAATGCTTGTCAAAGATTTTTAATGGAGATTTCTTTGCAACTCTGCAAATATTTTTAACCATTGTTTGAAGTCTTTAATAATGGCTGCTATGGTTTCTACAGAGAAGAATTATTGATAACATATAGCAAAAGGCATTTGATATTTATGAGTTTGTGTGTGATATAAAATACTGCTGAGCTATTACTGTCAGATTTTAGATTTAGAAGTTTTCATTTTGTTATCAATATTAAGCTAAGTACTCGGTAAAGAAAATAATTCTGACAGTCAAGATAGTTGAGTAAATAAAGGATGTAACAATTATTTTTCTTTCCTATTGCTCATCACATTTTCTTTTTTTTTATGTACAGAATTATAAAATCTCTCATCAATAACAATAAAATGATTAGCAATTGTGAATAAGTATTGTTAAATATAATTGTTAATCTTCAAAAGTTGCTCCCCTTGGACATTCTCTGAGCAGGAAAGGGACAATCTTACCTGGAAGTGCTGAGCAGCCATCTTTTATTGGGAAACCATGTGGAGAGTGAAGTAGTTCAAATAAATCATTCTCTCCCCATCTCTTGTCAGAGTTCCTTAATTTAAATTTACACTAACGCTAAACAAGCTTGATAATCAATATGAACCCTCACCTAATCTTTCTGTAACTATATTTAGGATTTAGAGTACTTAAAAATGGTACAAGCATTTGCCTTATTTAACTGTAAAATTTTGGCTAAGCAATGTCAATATTCTTGTACAAATTTGTTAATTTATAGTCATTTTTTTTCATGTAACAAATGTAAACTGCTTGGTTTTTCAGGTCAGTATTTCCAAATTCTGAGACTAATGATTTACTCTTCTTCCAGACAAAATGATATGGCAAATACTAACAAAATACAGATACTTAATTATAACCAGGTAGGTTTCACTCTCTACTGATAATTTCTGTTTCAAGAGCTAAAGGAGTTTAAAAAAAAAAAAAAAAAAAAAGTGGGAATGAGGATGGTATATCTTTAGGGAGCCAGGCTCAAATTTCTCAGTTAAACTTTTAGAAGTTACAAACAATGTTTGGTTTGTAAAATTTGATTAGATTGATTCAGTTTTTAACTTGCTATTTTCATCATGATTATACTTTTAAGCTAAGGAATGGCCAAGTTTTATAAAAGAGAACAAAAAGAATATCCATTAGGAATTGGTTTTAACAAGAAATTCTCACATCAAAATTAGTCTTCTTTTAGTTTTTTTTTTTATTTTTTATTTTTATGTCTATGAAGTAATTTCCAGAACCATATTTTGCACAATTTTAGGGAAATCTTAAGTGTTTTTAAGTTCAACCAGTAATTTATCACTTATGTATGTAAACTTTAAGAATTATTTGTAAAGAGTAATGACTTGCTTTGACACATCATTACTGAAAATAAAAGGCACATTCCTCTATATTTATACTTCATGTTCAATCTTTGATAAAATAAAATCAAGTATTGAATCACTGGTATTTATGGTAAGATTGGAGTAAAACAGTGGTTCCCAAACTTTTTATCTCTAGGCTGCATTCTCAGAATTAAAATTTTCTTGTGCTTCACCAAATTTTATGTGGCAAAAAGTAAATTTAAAAATAAAAAACAGAGGGTTAAAGGGAGATAATCGAAGTCAGAACATTATCATTGATAACTCTCTCCTCCAATTTGAAGACCATAATTACCATAGTTTTAATACTTGATATAATGCAAAAATATCACAAAAATAAAATCGGTCAATAATTATTTATACTGGAACTTATGCATGCAATTACAAGTAATCCATAATAATATTTTAAATTTTGAAATCATATTTATTTTTGGCATATGAATTTTTTGAAACTGATTGAAAGACAAAGATTTATAAAGATTCTGCCTCACCTGTAATCCTCTTCTGCTGCACCTACGAGGTGTACTGCATCATTTGGGAACCACTGCAGTAGTTTCAAGCATGTTATGAATGGTTTGTAAAATTTAAAAAAAGTATATTTTGTACTCAAAGTGAAAGAATACCCATAAAGTTTTCAGAATCAGAAAACTGATAAAACTTAAGTACTCTTTAAGCATTCACAAAATTAAAGGTTTCTCAGTACATTGTTTCCAAGCCTTCAGATAAATACAGAAACTAAGGAAATAGATTGCACATGTTCTTTCAAGAAAGAAACATTGGTTTATCATTTAAATATTTGCCTTTGTCTTCTTGCTTGAAACAGGAAATGAGACATTTTTGGAGAATGTAGTGACTGCTGTTGGAGAATGAGTTTATTATGCTAACTCAAAATGAAGAAAATCATAGATGTGTGTCAGTCTTCAACATTTCAATCAAAACAGGATCTAGAACAGATAAGAAGTTATTAAAAATCAGAATTGTAACTCTTACCTGATTTACTCTGTTACAATTAGTCTGGTTAGTGGTGCTAACAAATTGGAGGTTTTGAAAAAATTCTTTGAAGAATTCATAAAATCAGAATCTATTGTTTTTGAAGGAATTAAGCTGAAAGATGCTGTAACATCATAATGTATCAGTGATGCTGACCCTTCACATGCTGATGCATCTCTAAAGCCTCAAAAGAGGCAGACAGTGAATTAAGTGATTTAAGGTTTTATTTTGGGATATGGAGCCAGGAAAAAACAAACAAAAAAAAAAAAAACACCATAAATAAAGTTATTAAATCTGAAAGGGGCATGGACTAATTTACTGAAAAAATATCTAATTATGAATTTTAATTAATTATAATAAATGAAATCATTTGAGTATAGGCTGAAGGACCCAGTGGATTACTTAATAAAATGTATTAAACTGTTTGCAACAAAATAAATTCTCAACCTTTTACATAAGTAGGTTGACTTGATGAGTAAAAACTGGATAGTGTCAGTCTTACTCTTGTCACTAGAAATTGTTTTTTTTTTTTTTTTTTTTTTTTTTTAAATACTATTCACTAAATCCTTACTTCCTTATGAAAAAAAAAAAAAAAAAGAAGCTTAACCAGAACATTTTGCAAACAAAACTCTTGGTTGTCAGCAATTAGGCATATATTTTTTTAAAGCTGTTTATTTACGCTTTATTTATTATTAATTTCAATTAATTGTTGACATCCATGCAGATATCTGTAAAGACCTATATAAGCAGGTTAAGAGATAATTTTTTTTTTTTTTTTTTTTTTTTGTAGTTTTGGGGATTGATGCTTGATGGCAAATTTTAGATAGAAGTTGTCAAATGATCAGGAGAATTAGCACTGCTCTTGTGTGTTGCAAGCAGACTGGTAATGGACAAAATGTCTGCCAAGGAAATATTAATAAATTTAAAGGAGACATGTTTTTCCCCTGCTCATTCTTGTATTCCAGAATAAATCATAATTCCTAGGATTGCTACAAATATTGGTTCCTTAAAGTTTATGTAAGACTATTTCAGTGAATTTACAACCTGAAATTTAGTTACTGTAAATAGATTATGCAAAAGCATTTGATAAAGTATGTCACAAAGAACTGTTAGGTAAGTTTGATATATTTGGGAAGGACATTAGCATAATCCAGAACATAAGATATGCAAATGACAGTGTTGATAGCAGATATAAAAAGGAAAATACACAAACTACTATGGAAGGTAATAAAGGAAAGCAAGAAGAAAGGACTAAGCATCAAATATAAGAAGGAAGAATGTATGATTGTTAGCGAAAGGAACAGCTGAACATGCAAATTACAAATTGGGGATGTCAAAATCAAGAAAGTACAACAATTTAAATATCTAGGAAGTGATTTGTGGAAAATCCGACACTGAAATCTGAAGGTATTGGAATAATGAAAAATGTCTACCAAAAGTTTAGCAAAGTATTAACCGGAAAATCTTGTTAAAAAAAACCCCAAGAAAATTGTACTTAATTGTCATGTCATGTCATATTAGTCCTCTATTGCACTAAATGCTGTACAATCTTGTCACAGGTGAAGAAACTTGAAGCATCAAAAATCTGGTTCAACTAAAGGATGCTGAGAATAAAATGGACTGAACATGTGACCAATGACAGTTTTAGAGAAAATGGAAACGAAAAGGACACTTATACTTAACATCAGAAAGAGTTGAAACTTTTAAACAAATAATATGAAAGAGAGCTTGGTGAATTTAACACTCACAGGACCTATTGAAGGCAAGAGGGACAGACGAAGGCAGCAAATAACCTACCTACATAACAGGCTTGTGTAAATTGTTGACAGAACAGGGATTCTCCTATTCTCTGTTCTGCCAAAAGTAACAAAAAAAAAAATTTACTAAACACTACAAAAGACAGGAAATTGTGGAGAGCCATGATTACCCACATCCTCAAGAGACATGGCATATAGAAGAAGAAATGAAACTGTTGTTAAAAATTTCATGTTAAATACAGCTTGGGTGTGTGTGTCTATCTGACCATTGTTCAACAATATCTCAGTGGAGCATATTTTGCCTGGAGCTGAGAGATATCATTTTTGATAAACCAGAACACAACTTTAGTCAAATATTGTCATGATCTCCAAATCAAATCCACCAGCAGGAAGAACATTTCTAATTCTAGCAACTGCTGCTAATGGCCAGGAAGAAACATCTTCCAATAATCACAACCTCAAAATCTGTGGCAAGCTTAATAGGATTATAATAGAAAACCAAAGGAAATAGTTTAATGACTGAATAATGATTCTATGAATTTATAATAAAAGATTTTGTGGAAAAGGCTGAAAACTTTTTATTATATTAACTTGGTGGTAGTGAATGGATACAGTTTATTGAAACTGATAGGTAACCCTGAGATATTTGGGAATGATATTAGAATAATCAAGAACCTAAACTGGCAGCAGGCCTCCTGTATACAGATAGAAAATGAATTCAGCAGATATACAAAAATAGAAAGGAGTGTAAGACAAGGATGTGTCTTCTCACTAGACTTATTCAATCTATATAGTTAAGCAATTCTGAGAAAATTAGAATTCCTACCAAGATTCATTATCAGCAGCCAAAATCTTAACAGCATAAGATATACAGACGAGACAGTATTGATAGCAGATATAGAAAGGAAACTGCAAGGACTCTTACAAAAGGTGGTGAAGGAAAGCAAGAAGAAAAGACTAAACATCAATTGCAAGAAGACACAATGTATAGTTGTCAGCAAAAGGAAGAGCCCAACAATCAAATTACAAATTGGAGATACCAAAATCAAGCATAAATATTAAATATCTGGGAAGTGTTTTAATAGGGGGACATAAAATCTGATACTGAAATCAAGCATAAATATTAAATATCTGGGAAGTGTTTTAATAGGGGGACATAAAATCTGATACTGAAATCCGAAGATGTCTTAGGATATTGAAAGATGTCTTCCAAAATCTAAGTAAAATAGTAAGAAATAGGAAAATTTCATTAGAAACAAAGAGGACTGAAATGTTACATAATATTAATCCACCTATATGGCAGTAAATGTTGGACAATCTCCTCACAGATGACGAAGACTTGAAGTATCAGAAATGTGGTTCTACAGAAGGATGATGAGAATACCATGGACTAAACATGTGAGCAATGATAAAGTTTTTTAGAGCAAATGGAAACATGAGGAGATTTATGCTTAATACCAGGCAAATAAGAAAAGAAGGCTTGGAAAATTTGATATTGATTGGACAGATTGAAGGCAAGATGAGCAGAAGAAAACAATGCATAACCTGCCTAGTGAACTTGTGTAAATAGATAAGGAACAGGGTTTAGGAAAGATGGCAAAAAAAACAAAATTTATTAAGAGCTACAAAGGTCAGAAAATTGGAGTGTCTTGATTGCTAACATCCGGAAGGGAAATGGCACATAGACTTAAAGTGCATCTGTTTAACCATTGAAATTTTTTAGCTGAGGAAACCTTTTGACAATAATGGTTTCATGCCTTTTCTTAAAGTAAGAATAAACAGAATAAATTCAAGACATCTGTATATCACAGCCCAACTTTCACTGACGCAGTACTTCAATTCCCACCATCCATATAGTATAAAGAAAGGAATCATTCAATGCCTACAACACTGTACTAAAATCGTAAATGGTTATCCAGACACATACCAACTGGAGATGATCAGTAGCAAGCATACTCTTCAGAATAACAATTATCCTGCAAACATAACAAGCTTTTGCAAGGGTCAAGGAGGAAGATGAAAAAACTGCCATAGTCTGTCTCCCTTATATTAAGAGCTTGTTGGAAAAAGATTCAGGAAATCGGTCATCCAGACAATATTCAGAAGCAGCTCAACTTAACTGAAAGGGTGACATGACCAAGAACTGTGTGTATTCTGTCCCTTGCAGCTGTTGCAAAGAATACAAAAGTGAAACTATTCTCTCTGTAAAAGTAAGGCTTCAGGAATACTGAGAAGCTATAATTAGGAATAAGACAATGAAATCAGGCATGGTTGATCATGTGTGGAGGGAAAACCAACCCCTCTGAAATTAAATGAAAATACTACACAAATAACACAGGAAATATATATGCTTAGCTATGATGACCATTTTTATAGGCCTAGTATAGTAATAAATGCCATATGGGAGACATTATTAATAATAATAAAAAAACATGGGGGGTGGAAAAAGCAGTAAGACTTTAGCATCAGTAAGAAAAGAGAAGTGGTAGTAAAGGAGGTCAAGCATGACAGCAGCATGCAAGCAATAAAAATATTAGGTTTAAGACTTCAAGTACTAGTTTCAGGATTGACTCACAGAATGGATTAAAGTGTTGCTTTATGAATTTTGTGACAGTAATTGTAAGCTTGATCAAATAGTGGAAACTAGGTGAGCAATAACTGAGCAGTACTAAAGTGAACAAGATAGGATATCTTTAGATATTGACAGCAGAACAAATACAATTTAGTCCTGTACATTAAATAAAGAGCTTAGATCAAAATGCTTTTAAAGTTACTGATATCATCAAACACCTGAAGAAGGGATCAGCTGAAATATTATGATAATAACAATTTTACTCTGAATTTAAATAACTCCTCATCCTAAAAATTCAGACAGAAAATAGTAATAATAATTTATAAAAAAAAACAAAATCATTTTTAATCCCATTCTGTTATCAACATATTTGTATTAAGCCTATAAGTTTTAAAGAAACTCATTGCCAATAAAAATAAGATTATAGAAGTAGCCCTTGGGTAGTGATTCATTAACTTACAGTCAAATCATGCTGAAACAATGGTTCTCAAGGGTTAAGTAGTTAAGCTTTGTCAGTATGAGGGACTGCTTGGGAACATTAGATAATCCAGGTACAAAAGTGGTTGGGCATGGGGCTAGCAATTTCACCCTGTAAAAATATAATTGCTATAGAAACCACAGCAGCAACATTGATGCCCCATACCCCTTGAGTCTACAAGACTAAAACGGAGTGATTCAATAAATTCTATGAATTAGAGCTATTCTACAAGAGCACTGATATCTATAACTTTAAAGGATTACTAAGTAGGGGGTAAATTTTTGGATGTACATGCAGAAGTTTATTGGGTTGTTCATGAAATGCTTAAGCTTTTGGAATGCAAACCATAGCAAGAAGCTAATTTGATGCACATTGAATTTATTCTCTTAAGCCAACTCTACCCTAATTAAATGCCTGTGTTACTAAAATGTTTGGTGAATCTGATTAGAAAGTATTATTTGACATAACATCTAGTTTCTACAATTTCTTTCAAAATAGTCCCCTTGGGATGTATTGAGTGTTTCCTGGAGATTTTTTGAAGATTTCATGCTGGAAGTCATAAATTGTGACTGTCACGCACATCCTATGATTCTGTTGGGATCTCCTCAGTCATGTTAAATTGACACTTTTTCAGCTAGGATTTCATCTTGAGCAAAAGCCGTAGGGTGTGATATCAGGCAAACAGGAGATTTAGAGAATGACTGTCATATTTTTGTAAGCCAGGGACTATTAACGATCGAGCTGGTCTATGATGAAGATCCAAATTTGTTGTTTTTCCATTTGTCTTTAACTCCTTTTAAACAGTACCTTGGTTGTCAAAATGTTTATAAATATTCCTGGGAACCTGACATATTTTTTAGCTGCAAGGATATTGTCTACTTCCATTCTGATGATTGCTACTTCATCTCAGCTTCATATAAATTCTCACCAGTTAGTGATGAAGTTAGGATTTTCTCCAGTTTAATCTTGCAGACAGTAACCTGATGTTTCTGGTTATCACTTAACAGTCCAAGCACAAATTTTGCCGCAATGCATCTATTCGAAACATTCACTAAAATACATTAAACAGTTCCATTTAACACTCTACACACATAATTGATAATTTGTTTCTAATTTATATGGATAGTCTTTGGGCACTTTGACATGATGTAATGGTTAGTAAGCTTGTCTTGCTAGATCAATTACAACTGGGTAGTGAGTTTGATCCTCTCTGGGTGCTCCATACTTTCAGCCTTGTGCCACAACTAAGCTACAAAAGACAGGAAATTGTAGAGAGCCATGATTACCCACACCCTGAAGAGACACTTTATATAGAAGAAGAAATGAAACTGTTGTTGAAAATTTCATGTCTGTCTGACCAACCATTGCTCAACAATATATCAGTGGAGCATACTTTGCCTGGAGCTGAGAGATTTAATTTTTTGATGAAGCAGAACACAACTTGGGGCAAATTTTTTTTTGATTTTCATATCAAATCCACTAGCAGGAAGAACATTTCCAATTCTAGCATCTGCTGCTAATGGCCAGGAAGAAACATCTTCCAATAATCATGACCTAATAATCTGTGGCAGGCTTAATAGGATTATAATAGAAAACCAAAGGAAATAGTTTAATGACTGAATAAATCACCAAATAGTCTTGCATATTTTATTATCACCATTCAGAACCTGAGTTTTCTCCAGTCACAGTGAACAGTTCCACTTTCAATGAGGCTATATGCTTTGAATGTCTATTTGGTTTTGTGTGCAATCCAAATCTAAAGTCAAACTCGGCTATACAATCTATTGTTAAAGATGCTGGAAGATTTTTTGGTTCTTTCTACTGGATTCCTTTTGCCAGGCTTTAACTTTACAACAGTGAGATTAGATCAAAAATGGAATATAGCAGACATATCTTGGCTAGAGCTGCTCAATCTTCATTTTCTAGCTTTTGATAGAGTTCAAAATCTTTTATGCATTCTTGTGGGGCGAAAATGTATTCTCCACTCTGCAGTCTCTTTCCCACAGATTCAGCAACACAAATCTATTGCTACTTCCATGGTAAATGTTCAGATCTGCTCCATTCTACCATTTCAGACATTTACAGTTTAGAAAACCCAGGGAACTTCTATAGAATTGAATCATCCTCAATACATCTGTGTTCTAAATGTAAGGAGAAAGTTTCTCTAGTCACTTTTTTCACCAACAACTATCACTTTGTGGAACAGACTCTTGCATGGATGCTTACTGAGCACCTCAAGGGGCAGTCATTATCTTATTTTCATAATCTTTATTTTCTATCACCTTCTCTTTAATAAAAAGTTTCAAGCTCTAGGCTGGTAGATATTAATTTCCTTGTTTCATGTATTCACTAAATATGATTTATATAGTTATATAATATCACAGGCATACTCCTCTGTGGAAATGCTACTAAAATACATTTTTCTATTATTTTATTTTTCTTTCATCCCATCAAGGAAATATAGGGTCAAGTCGCGCTCCTCTCCCTGGTTCTCCGCTGCTTGCTCAGCCGCCATCGCCCATAGGAACCACTACTTCCACCTATTCCGTAGCGACATGTCTGACCGTAACGAGTGTAAGCGTGTCCTCAACGATGCTAAGTCACTATTTGCGGCTCGGATGAAGGAACGTATTGCATCTTGCAAATTTGGCTCCAAAGATTATTGGCATCTCTGCAAGAGCATATTGAACAATTGCAAACCCTCTATACCTCCTTTATTCAACCAGTATTAAGTCATGACCTCCTCTACCGACAAGGCTGAATGCTTTGCTCGGAAATTTTCATTCCACTCGACGCTTGACTCTTCCGGTGTACCCATACCTGACTTCCCTCTTAGAACTGAGGCCTTATTAAGCGGGTTAAACATAACCCCATCTTTGGTACTGGGCGTTATCTCCAATTTAGACCCCAACAAGGCTAGTGGTGGAGATGGGATACCAGCCATTGTCTTGAAGAAATGTGCGCCTGAACTGGTGCCCGCCCTTTCTAAGCTATGCAACTACTGCCTCAAGGAATCTTGTTTTCCTGACTGCTGGAAGTCCTCTTCCATCGTTCCTGTCTTCAAGAACTCCGGCGACCCCTCTGACCCTTCCAACTACCGTCCTATCAGTCTCCTTCCCCTCTTCGGCAAAGTCTTCGAAGCCCTAATCAATACTGGGGTGGTTAACCACCTCACATTCCATAATCTGCTCTCAGACAAGCAATATGGTTTCCGCTTTGCCCGATCTACAGCCGATGTGCTTACGGCCATCACTGAAACAGTCTACCGAGCTCTTCAAAATAACGGGGAAGCCCGAGCCGTGGCACTAGACATCTCCAAAGCATTTGATAGGGTTTGGCATGCCGGCCTTCTTCGCAAGCCCCAGGGTTATGGCATTACGGGTCGATTATATAACCTAATACGATCATTCCTGTCAAACCGTAAATTGAAGGTCATTCTCAATGGATTCTCCTCCAGTTCCTATCCCACGAATGCAGGTGTTCTTCAAGGCTCCATCCTAGGCCCCACTCTATTCCTTATCTACATAAATGACCTTCCTGACGCAATAACTTCCCAAGTTAGCATATACGCAGATGACACCACAATTTATTCCTGCCTCAAAAACAAATCTAGTCTCGCTGACAAAACTCGCCTGGCCATGCGTCTCGAAAAGGACCTCCAATCGATTGTGAACTGGGGCATGAATTGGCTGGTCAACTTCAACGCTTCTAAGACAAAACTGCTCTCTATTAATCACCACAGAGGTCCTTCCCTTCCCTCCATTAGAATGTCTGACGCTCAACTTCTCGAGAGCAACTCTCTTCGGCTTCTCGGCCTCACGTTGACTGCTGACCTGAGATGGAATAAATACATTGAGTCAATTGCCTCGTCCACTGCAAGGAAGTTTTTCTCCCCGGAGTCGATCCTCCAGATCTACAAATCAACAATTCGCCCTTGCATAGAGTATTGCTGCCACATATGGTCTGGTGCCCCTTCTGTTTGCCTCGGGGTTCTTGATAGGCTCCAGAGGAGGATATGCAATGTAGCTGGCCCTGCCCTGGCGTCTCGTCTACAGTCACTTTCTCACAGACGCATCGTCACCTCCCTCTGTCTGTTCTACAAATACTTCCACGGAAATTGCTCCGAGGAGCTGTATTCACTGGTTCCCAGACATCGAGTTCAAGCGCCATACATCCCACTTTCACCCCTTCACTGTCGAAACTCCTAAATGTAGCCGTCTCTTCTACTCTAATAGCTTCATGTCTCGCACCTCTCGCCTGTCGAACTCCCTTCCCTATTCCTGTTTCCCTGTGAGCTATAATCTCCAGCTATTCAAGTGTAATGTCAATCGACATCTCCAGTTGCCTTGATCTACCCTCATCCTTTCTTCTATCACTCCTATCTGATCTTGCTCTAAATTTTCATCCTAGTGGCTTCCCGCATTGCTTGGGGTGAAATGCTTATAAAAAAAAAAAAAAAAAAAAAGTTTACAGATTTGTAAGTAAAATTTGAAGTAAAAAATTATTGTTTGATTAGATAGTTACTGTTTTCTGGAAAACCCTGTTGATGTAGAAGATAATGACTGTTACCTAGCACTAAATAAAAACACAAATAGAAAATAATTTGTTTCTGTATATTTGGTTATTTGAAAATCAGTTTTGCATTTGAACTATGCAGATTTTGAACCTTCCAGAATTTGTAAAACGGAAGTTGATCAGTAAATCAACCCAAGATGCGGTGTTAGAGTAAATCTTGCTCAGTTGCTGCTGAGATTTGATTTATTTAATGGCATATCAATTCCTTATGGGTCATTTAATGCCAAAATTTAATTTTCATAGAAGCTTTGAAGTAGTAAAAACATGATGTTATTCTGCTTTCACAATTGAATACATGGTACACGATATTCAGCTTTTTTGCATATACCTGTTTGTGTGGATATAATTACTAGAAGCAGTGATATGCGTGTTTTATGTTGTAGTTTTGTTGAAGTTATATTTTGGAATACAGTTTGTTTTCTTTAAGAAATTGTAGGATATTATATGGATTAATGTCCTGAAAGTTCTTTCATATTTGTTGTTCAGTAGTATTTTAAACAGATTGAGTTGAAGTCTCAAGAGCTTATTAGTATGTGTTTTATTGTGTATAGTTCTTGTTATGCTGGGATTGGAGGTGGCTCTTTTTTTAGAATATAAGAATGTGTTATCATGGAGTGTCTGATATGAAGTCTGGACATTATTACTTCATCTTTGCATGTTTTTAGTGTTTGATACCATTCTTCTAGCTGGTTTGATATTGTATAATTTGTTGTTTGGGCAGCCAGGCCATAGTTTCTGCCATTCTTCCTTGATAAATCTTTTCATGGTTGATCTAAAATTTGTGTAGATCTTGATGTTTGAACTATCTTTGGAGGTTGATGTTTTTTGACTGCCATTGATGACAATAGAGCTAAGTAAAATTGTTGCAGATGTATTTGCTTCCTGGATATTTCAAATCAGGAGCAACCCTCCTCCATTACACCAAGAGGAGAGGATTGTGGGTCACCTTGCTGCTTTCCTATATACTTTTGGATAGTCACTGTTATGTCAAGCCAATTCCAACAGCGGAACTAGGATTTTATCCATTGTACACTATGGCAAATATCATATACTATAAGTTACTGGATTCTAGAAAAACATTTACACCATTACAACAGTCTCATTCAGTGATACTCTACCTTGAGTGACTCTTGGGCCTTCTATTAAGTGAACGTTATTAAAAAAAAAAAGTAAGAAAAAGGAGGAATGGAAAATGTCTTAACAAGAAGCTATTGTAATTGCTAATTACATTGTCATTAATTAATAAAATTAATTCAATTACATCTGCATTCCTTTTTATCTCTTCGAAAATGTGAAATGATTTTCTGGACAACTTTACATTTCTGCATGAGTCTGTTTATCACCATTTCCCTCTGTTGTACAAAGTTAAGCAATTAGAAATGACTGGTGAGTAAGGAATTTTGTCATAATAGAAACAGTTAATCAATATTTTTGTATGATTTTTAAGTTCTTCTAATCTGTTTTCTATGAATTGTCACTTGTAATTCAAGCACAATGACTTCATAATGCCCACATGAAAATGGCTTTTCAACTTAGTACTCCAAATGCATAAACTTGTCTAAAAGTTTGATTTGCCTGAAATAAGGGCATTTTGGTATAGGAACATGATGTAAGTAGAAATATTTGTGTAGTAATCTGTTACAGTTGGCTTGTTGGTTCACATCTAGATGGAATGGTTGCAAAAACATCCCTCTCCCCAAATTTATAGACAAATCATGCAGATGCATGTTGGGGTTTCTTCCTAACCAATAAGATAGACCACTTCTTGGTCTCATCCACCATAGTCTTGTTCTTGTCTTGAAGTAGGGGTAGTGGGTATGTGGGACTATGATCAAATTCTGCACATACCCATTTTTTTTCTAAACATAATACTAAAAGAAATCAAAATCTGAAAAAAAAATTTTCACTGTAATGCATTTTTGATGAATTGCCCTAAAAATTGAAATATGTGATTTTGTCTCTCAATGAAGTCAGAAAATAGTGATATAAGAATATAACTGTCCTTGAATGTAAGTAAATTGTGAATTACAAAAGGAAAAATTGATACTTAATGATTTGATTCATACTTAAATCCAGGCCTTAAAGGCAGCATTTTCTTGTTTTATTGAATATATTGTGAAATTAAATGGTATCAGTTCCTTAAATGGGAACTACAATATTTAGGTCACACTGTGTGTACAGAAGGCATGAAACGACTTTAAAGTAAGGTGGCTGCTATTTGCATGGCTCCTCATCCTTCTAATGTGTCAGAATTAAAATCTGATATATCACATTTTGGAGGCCAAAATTAAGAGATCATTGAAACAATCAGTGATCAGATTGGTTTTGTTGTCATTTGTGAAGGTGTGTATTATTGTGAGTTGATTTGGTTTCATGCTCAAATTTTCAATACTCGGAACCTAGATGACATGTTTCAGCCTTTCCAGGGCCACTTGAATGAATTTTTCAGATTGTGATGTCTGTCAAATTTGCAGTTGAAATTAATTGAATTGAAGTTAACATTACATTTTATTATGTTATTAATTACTCTCATGTCAAGGTTCATGAACCAACCACATCAAATTTTAAAAGTAATGGGTGTTGATGCTGATAAAGTGCTGGGAAGACAAGCAGGAGGGGAATATGGCTTTGGTGACCACTCAGATAACCCTGCTCATGCACCTCAATTACATCTGACAAAAGAGGAGCAAAGCTAGTTTGTCAACAAATAACCTTGATTCAGAATGCCATTTCTCTGTGTTTGGGAGAAGAGCAACAGTAGCCAAGTTTCATGAAACGAAATTCACAGCAAAAGGAATATGAAATGATTTAATGCTGTACCAATCACAGACATTCCACAATGCACCAACCAAAAGCTTCATTTCAATTGTTAATCTTGTTAACATGGGAAATGAGTGCATAGCTGACCAGAAAGAACTCCACAAATTGAAAATCATGGGGAAAATTGAGAAAGGAAAGAAACAATCAAGGTACACTCAAAAATGTCTTTAAAAGTTGGAATGGGCCAACAACCAGTGTTGAAGAGCTTCACGGCATTCTGAAGGCGAATTGCGATAATGTTGAAATGATTGTTCATATTGTGTTGTCATATTACTGCGATACTCACAAATCAGATATTATCCTTCAACACCCGGATTTGTTCAGAATCAACAATCTTAGTCATGATGAACAGTTGCTGAATTTATGTGCAATTCTTTCAGGCAATGATCCCATGTCAGAATATGTTATGTTGCCATCTAACAAGTATGCAGAACAGTTTCTGCCTTCATTCCAAACCAGTTCTTTCATTGAAGATGACAAGAATGATATTGTGGTTGGGATGAATTATGTCACCTTGGTTACTAAAGGTGTTGTGGATACATGGTACTTAGCAGCTTGCTTTGAGAAACATTCTGATGGCACATATACAATGGAATACCTTCATAGACTTCAGAAATCATCTCATTTGAAATGGAAACATTCTGCAAAACCAGATTGAGACATCTTGAAACCTGAATCCATTGTTGTATGTGATATTGATGTTGAGTAGGACGTTTCCAAGGAATGGAACATGACATACATATTGAGAAATCATTTGTGCATAAACAAACTGTTAGAGGGCTTTTTAAAATAGGAATTCAGCTTTGTGATGTTGCAACCAACTTTGCTTAAAGTTGAATTTTTAATTTTATCATATTCATAACTTGTGTTTCTCTTCCTATTTCGGATTTAGCCCTACCCCCAGCCTTCAGTCATATTTTTATTACCAGTAACTTCATAAGGACCCCATGTTACACCTTCAAATATTATGTGAATATTTGGTGTTTCGGTGGGATGATACATTCTGGCTAATACGTCATGCACAACTGAAATGGTCAGCAGTTTTCATGGTCCATGAGTTTTCAGTAGTCATTCTATTTTATTTTTGATTTTTTATTGGACTGAAATGAGATCTTACCCCAAATTCTTGATCCAGTAGTCGGATAAAATTCTGTGGATCTCTGGGGATTTTAGGTTAGCATTTTCCCAAATGATTTCCAAGTTACTTTAATTTTGGTATTTTGACCCCTAAAATGCTCATTTTGGACCATTTTGGCTAATTTTCAGGACTGAAGTGATGAAAAACCTCAATCTTTGGTCTTATACAGCTGTGCTATTCATCATAATTTTATTGCACAACAGAAAAACATATGATTCTTGTTAACTGACACAAGAGACGTCTCAGACTATCAAATATTCAGATTTTCAGCAAAATTAATGGTCCAAAATAAGCATGTTCAGTTTTAAGGGCAGCAATCTGTCAAAAATGGCCCAAATTATTTTTTTTCTTCAGATTCTTCTTAGTATTATAGAAATCTTCAAATAGAAATGGGTATGCACCAAATCTGAAGATACAGGTCATAATTGATATCATATCCACTTACGACGTTTGCCCAGCCTTTCCATTGTTTGATCTCTGCAGCTGACCATTGAGTGGATCACTTCAATCCAAATCTTGCCTTTTACCATGTTGTGGGATTTAGATCACAAGGCTGATGAGGATCAAATTGTTGACAGGAATCATTGAATTGGTCTGGTCTGGACAAAGTCATAGGATAAATTGTAATAAAGAAAATGTTTTATGTACCATTTCTTGTACAGAGCTGATGGTACAATAATAGTTCTTCAGATCTTCAGGTAGAAATATATGTTCTTCATGTGGAAATATATTTGTCATGCAAAGTTATTTGACCCTTCTCTTTGAATATTTTGTGACACTGTTCATCATGACTAAGTCTAGACAAAGTCAGAAGTTTTCTTCAGTGGCAGGAAGTCATGTGTGTTTGAAGTGATCATCCCTTGCCTAGTGTCTGGTGGCTTCTCCTTTTTGATTGTTTCAATTCTCTGTTTATATGGACCTCCATCCAAAACCAGCATGGGGTTTGATGTGGGTTGGGACTTTGATATCCCCCTAATCTTAACAAAGTTTTTTGTGTGTTTGACTCTGGGGAAATTAATTGCATGCCCAATTTTGGAGAGGCCACTCCTCCTTGGAGTAGTGGTAACACAATATTGATCTGCCCTAACACCTTCCTTCTCATATTTGTGCATCATCTCAATACTGCCCAAGGGGTGTAGGCAATTCCTCTGCCTCCCTTAAGATTTCACTTCTATGGTCACCTGACCAATCTGATCTCTAGACTGCATGGGCAGGCAGGCATGGCTTATCTCCAATTATTAATTTTAATTAACGTCTAAAATTTTTGTCAATGGAATTCTTTGATCCCTTCCTTTTTCTCAATCAAGCATTCATTGGCTGTTCACCTGACAGCCTCTTCTTGTGGCACTTTGGCTCTTATTGAAAGAAATCTCATCTCTTCAGCAATTCACATGTTCCCTATTTTTTTTTTTTTGACAATTCTCCAACTTTGCCTTTGTTTCCAGAAAACCTTAAATTTTATCTCTTGACTGACATTTCCTTACCAGGTCTTTGCCAGCAGATAATATCTGAATTTTCAAAACAATAGTGCCTCCATTTTGGCTTTTACACCACCTCTCTCCATACCCTGTGGGTTTAAATTATGCAGATGGCTTTTCTTTTTTTTTTTTCAACTAGAGTTCCCAAAATAATAATAAAGCCATTTTACTCCCAGCCAGTCCCCATTCCTGACTTGGTTATCAAAGTTCCTCATATGTTTATCCTGGTCTATATGTTGACAACCACAGTATTTACCAAGTTCATTTCATAGTTGTCAACTTCAGCCATATGGTTTTTTTAAAAAAAAAAAAAAGTTTCTGTCTTGCCTTTACTCAAGGAAGAAGAAAAAATCAAACCCTCTGAATTTACTAAAATCTGGTCTCATCTCTTCGTATGTTTATCGATCTGTCTTTCAACCTTTAAGTTGTCACTCCTCTCTCTATCCTTTCAACCCTCAAATTGTCACACCCTACTTGAAGTCAAAATGATGTGATCACTTATCTGTAACCCTTTTGTGTGCTTTATTTCTGTGTTTTCTTTTTTTTTTCTTCTGTTTTTCATATCACAAAGAACTTGCCACTCTATTGTATTAGGTACCTCCACACACGCACACAAAAAAAAAAAAACAGTAAAAAATACAATACCTAAGAATTTTAAAAATGGCAAATCTTTCCTGAAACTTTTATTTTAGCTTTAATTTCAAGCTAATAGATCAAACTTAATATTTCCAAAAAGCAAAATAATTTGGTGT
>OZ010579.1:9484662-9734662 GCA_963932145.1 Acanthosepion lycidas
TAATAGTTTATTTTATGGGATCAGGTGCCCATCTCTTCAGACCCAAAAATTTTTTGCTCTGTTCTTACATTGAGCTCTCTTTGGATTTATATTTTCTTTGAAATTATCCCTACTAATTATCAAGTAATATATATATATATATATATATATATATATATATATAATATGTTTGCTTTATATTATTTTTGCACTGTTCTCTTCATTCTTTTGTTATTGGAAACATTGTCAATTCTGTTTGTTGGGTATTTCTACCAATTACATTTAAGAATGAGCAATTACTCTACACAAAACAATTTCAATTCAATTTAGATCTGTACCTTGTAATTCATATTTTCCTGTCTCTCTCAGAAATTCTCTTAGTCATATGAAATTAATATTTATTCATCTTTTTCTCCTCTTGTGAAATTAACTTAAACTTCCTTTCAATTGTAGAATTGAAATTGTTACAGAATCTGAGATTAGTTTTACATTTCTTCTCTTTGTCTTAGCTTTCCTTCCTCTTTGCACACATCCACACAAGGTCTTTTAAAAGAAGGTGACTATAAAGATGATCACAAACTACAAATTCAATGAACTCTATATAAGAGGACCAAGAAAGTGAAACAAAATATTCTCAATGATGTTTTCTACTTTTTGCCAATATTCAAAACAATGTTGTAAATTTCCTAGAAGATGGCAACTATAACAAGATGTAATCAACAGTGAACACTCATCACAAAATGCCATGAAGTGAAAAGGAAAATATGCAAATAATTTATAAGTTGATTCTATGCAGCATATATATTCATCTTTTGGTATCCATGGTGTTAAGGATTGGTTTCAGGACACCCTACCCTACAGATAGCAAAATCATCATCAGATGAAATCTTGGTTATAAAATGGCATGTGTACATCCTCCTGTAGGTTTCAACTCCTCTCTAGATTGGTCGTAATATCTAATACAAGGTAAATGGTTATGTAAATAATTGGTACACAGTAAAGCAACAAAAACCTAAACAGGAAATCAAAACTTGAAGTCTAGGAGGAGAGCCAAAGGGGTTTAAATATTTACTCTGTCTGTCTCTCTCTCTTATATATATATATATATATAAACCATAGCATCATATACAATATTCCCATGCTAAATCTTCAAGGTCATTTCTTTATAAAATCTATAAAGTAAAATATAAGTTTAAAAATTTATTGAAATTTCAGATCCCTTAATGACCTGTATAAAAATGATTATTTTTCATCCAAATCTTTGTTCTATTTTTAAGGAGAGATATGAAAATTATTTGTAAACACTCTATGGAACTGGAGATATTTGTAAAAATTGAGTGTGAAAAGGTGTTTACCATTACCTGTAAATGTAAAAAAAAAAAAAAAATTACATAAGAAAATATTTAGGCAAAGCATCCACAAAAATTTCAACTAATAATTGGAATTTAATGAAAAATTTCAGTACTTTTTTTAATAAAGGACAGCTTTTACTTTGGAGAAAAAATATTCACAGAACACAGATATCAAGGGTAACCTTACTCAAACAATGAATTACAGGACTCGGAGGTTTATGGTTATATCACATTGAAACACCGTTTTGTATAAAAGTTAAAGAATGTTGAGCCTTGTCAGTACCTAGATGGGTCTTTGTTTTGAAATACCAGTTGCTGTAAGCTTGGATGTGCAGGTGGTGCAATGGATAATTGCTTGAAATTGGAAATCTGAAAGCAGAGTTCCAATTCCATTTTGGTTCATGATTTTCACTTATGTGCAAATACCCTTGGGAAAGGTATGAATCCACCTCTTTTCCCACCAGCTAAGGGTTAATTAGTAGGATTTGTATCAGTAAATCATTATTATCTCTAAAAAAGAAAATTCTTACAATCCAAAAATATTTTCTGGCAAAAGGTTGATAATCCATAAAAAACAATCAATCCAAAAGCATGGATTCAGTATAGTGTTCAGCACATGGCAGGTTCAAGTTTTATTTTTTTGTTTTGAAACTTTGAGGAATTTATTTTTTTCCATATAGTTTTGATATGAAACCAACTGATATGAAGGACCAATGGTATTGGTATCACTAAGTTCTAGAAAAAAATCTATCCTAAAGGGTTTCATTTTCTGTTCATGTTATAATTCTGTTTTTAATAACATTCTCACTGATGCATTCTTCAGCTATTAAGTGTATCTTAGAAAGTCTTTAGAAATTGTTGAGTATTCAGTACTTAGAAACTTCTAATAAAGATAAAAGCAAAAAAAACAAAAAAGATAAAAATAAAGATAAAAGCAAAAAAAAAAAAAATAAATAAATACACACACAAAATGATTGAAAATAGCTTATGGTTTGTCCAATCTTTATATAAAGGAAATATAGTTCCAAATGTGGATGTGCAGTTGGCATTATGGTTAGTGAGTTGAAAAAAGGAATTAGTGAATTAATTTCAAATTTACATCAAGTTTGTTATGTTCACTTTTTTCATATACACTTGGGGAAAGTATGAATCCATCTCTTCTCCCCATCCCTAACTCTAGCTATGGGTTAAATAGTAAGGCAGACTGGCGTCTTCAGCCTTGGTTGACAACCAATCTGGGAGAAAGGCAACTCCGAATTCAAAATCATTTAGGAGTAGGGCTAGCAACATGATCCCATAAAAACTTACTTGCTACAGACGCAGAGCAATGCCTGGCATGGTGAGAGCTGTGGTCTTGTACTCTTCAGTGAGTTCCAGACAAAGTTAAATAGATTTTCTTATAGTTGCTATGTAGCCAACATTTTGATTACAATTTTGAATGTAAAATGAAGGAAAATTTCTGTTCTACATATTTGATCATAAAGACTGCAGGAAATATTCTTAAAACCTTTTTCTACACTCTAGTAAATTTGCATAAAAAAGAACTTAGGAAAAATAATTATTGACACTGATATAATGATTATTTCATTGAATCAATTTGTAAATACATTCTTGGTTTTTATTTTAATATATCTGAGATTTTGAATTGTTCTTAACCAGGCTGGCAGACAAGCAAGCAAATAGCTATTAGATTTTTTTTTCACTTTGAACTATGTTAACTGGCAATGAATTATTTTAGGTAATTCTCTTGTGTATTGGAGAGATTGTTAATGTTACTTCTGAACAAATAATTCAACTCTTAGCAAATTTATGATCCTTATTAAAGGTCAGTATTAAATCTAGAAATAATTTCTTTAATTTCTCATCATAATTCTCCAGTTATGTAAGTAGTAGTAGTAGTGTGTGTGTGTGTGTGTGTATATATATATATATATATATGGTGTGGCAGAAATATCTACCACATTGTTTTTTTTTGTCAACCTTTAAAATGTGTGTGGCATTTCTGCCCCAATATAAATGTATGTATATATAATTGCATTGTTTAAAAGTTGCTATTTAAGGGAGAAATGTACTCAGTATTGGGACAGAGCATTTGTAGATATAAACATTGTGGATATACAAATCAATATTGCATGGTGATAAGTTTCATGCCTTAAGCAACCATCAGAATGTGTTAATTCCCTCTCTTTTTATATATATATATATATATAATGTGTGTGTGTGTGTGTGTGTGTGAAAAAAAAGAAAGTATGTCTGTAAAAGGACAATATGAATAGACAAAAGGAAAACTTATCTTCATTTTTTCATTGCCTCAATAAAGTTCCTCAGATAACAAAGATAAAGAACAGCAATTGGAACAAGACGACCAACTCAGTTTTATAATAAACAAAAAAGGTTTTATTTTAATTTTAGTGATTTGGTCAGTGGCTAAAAGGAAAAATAATAGACTTTGTAGTAAGAAGTTAAAAATACTTCAACATAATTTAGTTGGGAGTTGCTGGGTTTTTGCACTATAGTGTATTTGTCTTGTAAACAGTCAGCAAATAGTAGTAAATGAACTGCTCTGAAAAAGATAACCGACTTTGCTGGTCAACTTGCTTAATTTTGGCACCAACCAACAAATACAAATACCTGGATGAAGACCTTCACTTTGTAAGGTCATCCAATCACATCAAACATTTCTTTGAAGTCTTTGATCTAAATGATTCAGAACTCTGGGAAGTTAATTTGTAAAAATAGATTCTATTAGCTTATATATATTGGGGCCAACTACATATGGTTATACTCCTTTATTTTATCAAGTTAAGATTGTTTAATAGTATGCTTTTATCATTAGTATGTGTGAACATTAAGGACTGGAAAATAAGTTGTTGCATTTTCATAGTTGCCATGTAACTGAAGATACACAAATTTAATAGAGACACACACACACACATATATATATATATATATATATATATATATAAACCAGACGTAATATTAAGTGCAGCGCAATCATTCTATGCATATATACCACTCTAAATTTTCTGTAGAATTCACAAAGTAAGTCTTTTTGTATTATATTTACATTGCTAACCACATTTCTATTGTCATAAAAAAGACATAAATTTAAGGTGCAGTTTTTACTCTTATATAAAATAAAATTCCATTTTTAAATCCACCTCAATCACTTCCACTTTAAAATTTAACTTTTCTCAAAATTGAAATATTTCTTAAAGAAGTGAAGGTCGTATTCAGATAAAACTGATCTGTGTGTGTGGTGGGGGGGATACATTTTGCAAGAAAAATATACTGGTTTGCTAAACTAAATCTTGATCCAAAAAATGTTATAAACAAACTTTGTTTGTGTTTTGATATATTTCTTTTAATTTATTTATTGTCTGTCAAAATATGTAATAGAGCAAAGAAAGTTCAATTTTTCCATTAGTCATTTTTTTTTTTTTTATACACAAAAGGCTTTGTTTTTAATGATAAAATGTTTGCTTCTTTTTATTTTCTTTAAATAAAATCAACAAACAAATCCACTATTAAAAAATGATTGGATAACTTATTTTACTTTTTTCTGAGCAAAATGTAAAATATAAATAATTAGATTTTCAAAATTTCCTATTAAATATCAACGCTACTTATTTTCCTTTACTTGCAAACTGTTATCTAAAAGCTAGTCATTACCTCTTTTAAGGTAGAAAATATTTTTATTTAAATAATTAAGCAATTTAATTATACAAAAATAACTTTTTCTATAGATATCACAAGGGATGTTTGGAAATAAATAATAAAACAGTTTTAAAAGTTTTATTTTATTTTTTTTTAATTTTAAAGTTGAATATACAAATTAACAATTCTTGCTTAATGGAGATAAATAGGCAAGACATTAGGCATATTCTGAGATATATATATATATATATAAATGATGACACTTTATTTATTTAATGTAATGATAATATCTGTTTCCTTATAAGGAAACATTTTCTGTCTATATTTCAGAGAGTTTAACTATTTACACCATTCAGACCATTGCCCTCATCTTTGTCATATTCACAGCATTTCAGCTCCAACCTTTTTTAGATGATATACTTTGGAATTTTGAACCAAACGCTTTATTTAGTCCATAGGTGTAGATTGTCCTAATTCCATGTGTCATGCCCTTTTTGGATATCTCATTATCAGTTAATTCCCTTTAGTAACTCACCTCTCCAAGTTTTTGTTCCCTCTACCGTGACCAGGTATTGAACTCACAACTCTTTGGGTCAAGTCACTTTTTGTGTTACTCAACCAATGCTTTTATTAACTGGTGAGTTCTAAGTTCAATACCTGGCCACAGCAGAGGGAACAAAAATTTGGAGAGTTGAGTTACTAAAGGGAATTAACTGATACGGAAATATGCAGAAAAGCATAACATAATTAGAACAATCTTCCACTATGAACTAATTAAAGGGATTGGTTTGAAATTCCAACATATCTCCTGAAGAAGGAGATGCCTGAAATATTGTGAATACAGTAATAAAATGAAGACAACAGTTCAAATGATGTAAATAGAGAAAACATTCATTGAGTGAGGAGCCAGTGCTACTCAAGTTACACTTATCTTCACTCCCTGTCTATTGGGCTAGGATCAAAGTGTCATAATGGTTCTCATCTCTAATGGTAATATTAGGAAATATTTAGCATTCATTGACTGACCTGCCAATTCTACTTGCAGTTGAAAATTTTAAAAACAATTCTTCAGGAAAATAGGATTTTCAAATTCACTTTTATTCCAGTATTGATGGGGGGGTTTCCTCCCTAACCTTTTGTTTGAAGCAGTGTGGAACGTCAACATCTTGATTATATCATTATTTTCTCTTTGAGTTACATATTTTTTTGTTTGTTTGTTTAATCTTTTTCCTCAAGATGATAATGCTACTAAAATTTAAGGGGCTACTGGCAGTGAAAGAAGACTTTAGGAGAAGGAACTGGAAAGCCAACCCTAAACAGGAAACAAGAGATAAACTTCTACTCATGCTCCAAGGAAAAGGAGTGTGAACCAGGCAATAGGTGAACCTATCTTCTAATAAAAATAAATAAATAAAATTTCATAGTGTTGGCAGAAATGTTAAAAGCATAGAGTTAAATTAGGAGCATGTATGATCCAAGTGCATGTATTTGTATTGGGACAGTTAATTATATAACTGCTGTTCCTTAATGAATTTTAACTATATTTTTTAGATTTTATCATGGTTTAAGTTGTGTTGACTCCTAAAAAATAAAAAAAAATGAGGGCAAAAAAAAAATACCATTCAGTCAATTTATTTTATATTTAAACACTGGGGAAAGGAAAAAATAGTAAGATTGATGAATACACAACTACATAAAAATTATATTAAAGAGATAAATAATGTAGCAAAAGAATTAGTTCATTAGCAATTGAGAGGGGGCTTAGTATTTATTATTTGGAGGATTACCATATTTGATGGCATATAAGATGCACCCCAATTTCAGCAGGGCAAATCAAGAAAAAATTAGTAATTAGTAAAATTATTAGTAAATGGTACAGCCTAGGCTATATTTATGAGGTATTGGTTAAACAAGCCATGATTACAATTAAACGAAAAATAATAGGAAAAAAGAACACAAGTATAAAAAGTTTATTATATCCAAAGATAAGAAAACAAAATAAAAATCAAGCAATTATTACAATTGAGCAAAACAGTACAGCTACCATTAAAATTTTATTCATTTTCAAATCCATAAAATTAGTTGTCTTCATTATCAAAACTCTGATACTCATTTTCAATACTATCATCGTCATTAAATAATGCATCATCTAATTTTAGGTGACTATTGTGACTTTTAAGCCTACATATGGCATATAAGATACAAGGGAATTTTAAAAGATATTTTTAGTAAAAAAAAAAAAAAAAAGTGTGTGTTTATACCATCAAATATGATAGTTATTAAATATATTACTCCCAGTATTAAATGCTATTTTATTTATGTTGGGTTTTTATTTTTTAATTGTAAGATATATATATATATATACACATATGCACAATGAAGCTGAGAGATTAAATTAAGTGTGTGTGTATACACATATAAGTTTTTTCACACAGATGTAGTTTTGCTGCACATATATGCTATAATATTATAGACATTTCTCTCTTGGAGAAAAAGATTTATTATTCGATGAACAGTTTTATGGTTTCATAAATCCATGTGCCACTTTTCTGTGAAAGAAAATCAATGTACATTAGCATCCAATATTAGAGAATGAAATATTTATAAATCAATTTCCACTGCTATAGATTTGATCATAATTAAAAATTGCAGTAAATATTCTTAAAAACATTTTTGACACTCTTGTAAATTTGCATAAAAAAGAACCAAGGAAAAACAGTTCTAGAGCAATAACAGGTTTTTACAAAAAAAAAGCGTACTACCCAGAATTATAGAAATTTGTAAATGAAATTAACGTAATCATCATTATTGGCTTAATATTGATGTAGAATATTAAGAATATATGTATAGGCCTTGGGTTTTAATTACTCCTGCATATGACCATAGAACTTCATTAATTTTTCACATTGTTCAGGCATGAGTTTGTCCCATTTCTCCTGTAGCTGATGCCACAAATTGGTCATTGTCATGAGTTTCCTTGCTTTAACATTATTACCAATGATCTTCCAAAGATTCTCAATTTGATTGTGTTCTGAACTTTGGGCAGACCATGCCATGTTATTGGAAAGCTGTTTTACTGTGTTTATATTATGACAAGAGATATTAAGATGAGCACAGGGATGGGAGAAAACCCTTGGGGAAGAAATGATTTGCTATTTAGTAATATTCTTATAAATTTCAGCATTAACTTTGCTATGTAACCAAATGAGTGGGTCACCATCAGTGCCAGAAATATCCCTACATCAATACACTGCCATCTCCAGAGTTAACTTTTTAAAAAAAAAATTTTTTTTAAATTTCTTTTTACACAATTCAGTAGCACTCTGTAACATTAGGTTGCCTGACAATGTTCACTGTCAAAGGCAAACAAATTAAACTTATTTTCATTGATGAAGAATACTCTTTTTCAGATTTTTATTATTCCAGACAAAGTGCTTCTTTGCAGAGGCTAGTCTAGCTTTTTGGTCCCTCTTGTTGATGAGGGGACTAACAGCAAGAGGACATGCACAAAACATTGCTTATATTAAGCAATGAAATGGCACTGTAATGCCAAATTTTTCAGTTACCTTATGTGCATTGCATGCTGCCGTTTCAAAATGGTTAACTATAAAGAGTCTTTGTATCACCTGATTCAGTTATGGAATTGTTTTAGGTGACTTAAAGTAACCAGTAATTACTATAAAGCTTTAATAGCCTAGAAATTATACTTTGGGATTTTTATTAGGTTGGTGCAAAAATAATGACGTAATAATGTTGTTTTTTGACGTATGTTTTAACGTCAAAAAACGACATTATTACGTCATTATTTTTGCACCAACTTAATAACTTTTGCAATCTCATAAAAGATTGTGTTGTTTAGTATGATTATTTGCTATTGTGAAAATTTAGAAAACAATGTTGCTGATGGATAAACAATATTCATTTACATTGCAATCTTGCCAGATTTTGTTGGGAATGTTTGCTCTTTTATTTTTATTTTTTTTTATTAAAGAAATCATCCATAAATATAAATGACAATTTATAATGTTTAATCAGACACTTTTTTTTTGTTTTGAATAAGTAGTTTTTGTTTTATAACTTTCTTTATCTATATTTTTTGTTTTTATGCAAATATATCCTAGTGTAGAATAAATTTTAAAGAATATTTACTGAAATTTTTATTGTAGAATTGGAAATGTTTTATTTTTAAACTTTCATTTTCAATATTGAACTCTGCTGTATTATGGTGTAAAAATGAAGAGTTAGGAGAAAAGAAAGATTCAAGAAACTCTGTATATGTATGTTTGTGTTTTATGGCATATCAACCACTGTGGGTTATTTAATGCCAAATCCAGTTTATATGAATTTTAAATGCCTATTTTGTATGGAATAAAAAACGTATAGCTGGCAACATTATTCTTTACAAAAAACGTATAGCTGGTAACATTATTTTTTTCAAAAAAAGAACTTATAGCTGGATACATTATTGGTTCCAAAAACATATAGCTGGCAACATTATTTTTAACAAAAAACGTATAGCTGGCAACATTATTTTTCCGAAAACATCATCTCAGGCCTTGCTGTTGGATGTAGTTTATCGCCATAACCAGGACGCGGATGTAGTTTACCGTCATACCCAGGACGTTCAAGAAACTCTGAGATAGAAAGAATTTAAATAATGGTAAGAAATGAAAGAAAAGAAGTGGACAGTTGTTTGAAGTTCCAACATTAAATATTTTCATTATTATTTATCCTTGTTTTTATTTTCTTTACTTTTTGGTTGATGTTATCTTCAGTCTTCCTCAAGTGTGCGTTGTATTTGATAACCCTTGAGTGTTGCTAAGGACATTTTCCATCTCTTTAACAGTTTTGCAGTTCATAAACTTTAGTAATGAACAATAAAAGAAGTGAACTTTTAAATGAATGAATAGTTTATAAACAATCTGTTGTTAATTGGTTCAGTTTTTAATATATAAATCTAAAAAAAGCTTGTTAAAATGAAAGCTTTGTGAATTAGTTTTCAATGCTATTAACTACATATACGTTTTTGGAGAGAAACGTTTTTTTTATGTTTTTTTTCTTAGAGATTTTTAAGTACTGTACTCAATTTGTATTACATCCTGTAGTCAGTGGCTAGAATATACTGACTTCATCACCTTGCAGAGGGTAAGACCCCCACCAATGAAATAAATAGATTCAAATATATATGGCCAATATTTATCAGTTCCTGAACCAAGTAGTAAATTCATATAGATTTAAATATAATAATAAAATGACAGATTTTGATGTTAAATCTAACAAGGGTTGATGTGTAGTAAAATTCACCAACCCAGCATACTCAGTCGCTGTTGTTTTATCATTGAAATGTTTTATATATTTATCTAATAGTCCTTTGTAGGTTAATTTTTTTTTTTATTTCATTCACTATTGATGTCTTTTCTCTTGAGCTTTTCTTTCCTTTTGCTAACTATCAAAAAGAAGCATGAATGGCATTTTGGTGGGGTTATTGAATAACTAGAAAAAATATATTGCTCTCTATGATGGCATATAGACCGACTTTAACGTAAAAAAATCCTCTGAAACTTTGACAGGCTGATGGAAGTGGTGATGCCTTATTCATGTGTGTGGGTGTGTCTACTTATCTAGAGACTACATGCAGTAGACCGGAATTAATACCTCATATTTTTAGGTCTTGTTGTGGCAGTTTGTGGAAGGAAAATATGAATAGTGAAACACCAATAAATGAAAGAAATCAGCTGCTTGTAGTAAGGGACAACAATGAGAAGCTATTAACACATTTCCATTCTTTTATTGTATAGGTTCTTGATTGTGTTGGAAGAATTATGACTTCATAACATTATATATCCGTTTTAGTCTTGGCTCCTTTTTGTTACTTCCTGACCCACACTTTTGCTTTTGTGTCCACATTCTGCATGCACACAGCTTTTATCTTGGGTGCATTGATTAGTGACAAAATTAAAAACAAAGGAAAAAAAGAAAAAGAAAGCAAGATTATTTTATGAATATGTGAAGAAATATCCAGTTTTTTCTCTCTTTTTTTTTTTTTTTTTTTTTACAAAGGTTGGTGCAAAAATGATGTCGGTTTTTGACGTATTTTTTAACGTCAAAAACCGACATTATTTTTGCACCAACCTAATAAAATCCAATTTGTTACCCTGTCTTAGCTCAGTGATTATATCATTGAAATGATAGTAAAGTTTTGCTGTTCAATCCTTAGTGCAGATTTATTTATTTATTTTTTACGGTTTATCAACTTTTTGCAGGTTAATTGAAGCCAGAAAATATCTTTAGATTGTAAGAATTTTTTGGAGGCAATAATGATTTACTGATACATATCTTACTAATTAATCCATAGCTGGGTGGAGAAAAGGTGGATTCATACATTTTCCCAAGGATATTTGCATGTAAGTGATATGATGAACCTGAGCTGTTGTTAATTCCACCACCTGCACACCCAAGCTTACATCACCTGTCTAGATACTGACCAGGCTCAATGTTGCTTAACTTTGGTGATCATATATTATATGGTAGTAAGCCCCTTCGTGTGTAGTTGGCAAAGATCATTGACAATAACACAACTAAGAGAAAAATATTTCTGGTTTTAAAATCAGTACAAAAGCACTTGGCCATTGACAGTGATTAATAGTTATGATGATGACACATCTAAGAACTGTACCAGGCAAGATAAGTGTATATTTTATGTTCACAGAAATGTAGAACGAATAAGATGGCAGAATAGTTTGAGTAGGCAAAATACCTTTCTCTTACCTGAAAGGGAGGAGAGAGCAGATATTCACTAAGACATCTTTTAAAGCAAAAAGAAAGAAAATATTAATCATCTATAATTGTATGAATCCAATATTCATTAGTGTGATAAAAAAGGATTCCAGAATTTTTATTTTTTGATAAAATCTTTTAATCATATAAATGCATAGCATAATTATTCAGTCAAAAGTGTATTTTCTATACTTTTCTATAACTTTATAACATCAATCAGGTAAACTGAACATTTAATAATAGAATGATTTCAGCTTTGATGATTTCTTCAGGCAATTCTTCAATGTCTTGAACAAACTAGAACCAGACTAAGAATATTGCATAGCATGGAATGAATTGTTTAGAGAAAATCCAACCTTTGAAAGCATTTCATCTTCTCAGTTGTATTTGTGCTTTGAAGATTGATGTTGTCTAGTCATAAAATGACTGGTCATCTTTCTTGTCTAGAAAGTCTTTTCTGTCCCAAGCCATCATTTAAACAAATTGACTGTCACCATTAATTTTTTCTTCAAGTCCATATTGTTTCTGCTGCATCTTCCTTCAAATGTTCCACCATTTGTGTTTTCAGATTCTTACAGGATATTCTTTGTCCTTGCTATCAAAATATTCATTTTTATTCTTTTTAAATTTGGAAATCATTTTTGACACATACTTGCACTGACTGCATCATTACCACAAGTTGCTCAATACTCATTGAACATTTTCTTGTGAAGATTGAAAAATATCAAATATGCATTTTATACTCAACCATAATTTTTACAAAAATAAAGTAAAATTACCACTTTTTCCATCATTCTAAAAGTCTGCTTTCATACAGTCCATAAACTTTAAACACACTTCTGTGATTTCTTTAATGGTGCTGGCAACTTTAGCATCAATCTAATAGTTTAACAAAGTAAACTCTTATTCATTACTGTCTTGTAATCTACTGGTTATAGTTTTCTGCTCACTCTGTTCTTCAAGAACTTATTTTTAACTTGTCAAAAGAGTTGTTTATTTTTTTTTTTTTTGAGTTCTGTATTCACAGAACAAGAATAAAAGCAGAGAATTGAAAGATGTGATCATAAATAAAGGTTAGTAGTAACAAGCGGCAATCACTGGTTGTGGAAGAAAGGGAATAACTGAGTGTCCACTGACAAGAAAGCTGGTCAATTTAATATGAGTGGACATTTAAGGTTATTCTATTGTTCACTACATAGCATCATCAAATTTTACTTGATCTTGTAAACTTTATATTTTCTTGGCTGAAATTATTACACATCTTTTTTTTTTACTTGCATTATTTATGTTATTCAGACTGTTATTCTTATCGGCATTGCCATATTCACAATGTTTCAGCCACTGTATTCTCCGGCCTTCTTCAGGTGGTTTGAATTTTGAACTGAAGCCTTTATTTCATTCACCAGGGTAGTGTTCTAGTTCCACATGCTATGCCTCTTCAGGATGCCTCGGTTATTTCCCTTTAACTCAACTCTCCAAATTTTGGTTCACCACTGCTGTGGCCTGGTACTGAACTCGCAACTCTTTGGATCTAGTCACTGGATCTAAGTAATGTTTTTATCTGTTTTGAGTTCAAACTTGAAGAGTTGAATTAAAGGGAAATAACTGAGACATCTGGAAGAGGCATTACACGTGAAACTAGAACAATCTACTCTGGTGAATGAAATAAAGGGTTCAGTTTGAAATTCCAATCACCTGTAGACGGCCAGAGCGTACAATGGCCAAATAGATATATACAGATTTTTTTTTTTTTTTTATATCAGATAATTTTTGTGATCATGCTTCAGTCTTGTTAGTTATTTGATGAATATGAAATACTGTCATGCAGATGAATAATTCTTTTTATAAATGAAATAGAAATGAGTTTTTAAAAAAAATCCTAAAATCATTTTATGAGTTCTAATCTAATTTTCTTCTTTCAAAGGATGTAAGTGGTAAGCTTTGAAATGGTGCATTTTGAGTGAGATGTTGTTGACCTTTTTTTTTTTTTTTTTTTTTTTTTTTTTTAATGATACAAATATCTGAATTCATTATAAATCCATGATCCTTAGCCTAACAAAGGAATGAATGAAAGACCTGTGCTCATACAGTGGCTGTGTGAAGTGCCTTAAGCTGTACTTGATTCAATTTTAAATAATCCTATCTTAATTGGAGATTTGACATTTGCTGTCTCTGACTCTTTTGAACCTATTTAGGTTAATTCGAGTTAGGAAATTTATCGAATAACAATCTTATAACCTACCACTGTTGTTGGTAGTTTAGATTTGCTGAAGTTAGAAATTTTCATGAATCATCGATTTATGTAGCAAACTTTTTATAATGATCACTTTTAAGATGAAACATACAAGGTTGGAAAATGTTATTACACCTCATCTCTTTTATAAAAGTTAGAATTTTATTTTGCCTGCCAATCAATATCATTTCATCTGCCTTACAAGGATGGAGTTTTGAACAGGATACATTATGTGGCTGGTGGGCATTTTGTGTAATGGTTATTGACATGAAAATTATAACTGCTGAGCTGAGTTCAAATCCCAGCCTAGTCATGTTGCATTCACTTTGAACTATACTCTTGGGAAAGGCATGAATCCATTTCTTCTATTCCCAGCTATGTGTTAGAAAGGTCAACTGAGATCTCTAGCCTTGGGTGGCAGCCAGTCTAGGAGAAGGACAACTTTGAATTTAAAACCATAAAAAAGAGAATTCCCACTTACTCCACTATTTTTTTGGAAGATGTCATGACAGTTCACAGATAAAGAAAAGGAATCTGTGGAGATCCATGATCACCTATGTCTTGAAAGGATATGACATTAAAATAAAGATAATATAGAGAAGCCAAAGTTTGTAATGCATGATAATTCAAATAAGCTCACTTTTTAAGTGGGGCTGTTACTTTAATGAATCTGTAGACAAATGAGTGTTGTTGTTTTCCACCTTAACCTTTTATTTCCAGAAATGTTGGTCTTTTGAACAGGAGTAGAGGTTTATCCCTTGTTTCCTGTTTACGATTGGTTTCTGATTCCTTCTAAAGTCTAATTCAACTCTATACTTCTAACATCTCTGCCTAAACTCTGAAATTTTATTTACTTTTTTTTCTCCTCAATAGGAGTAGATAGATTTGCCTATCACATCTCCCTGGCCCCTTGAACAGGAGTAGAGATTTATTCCTTGTTTTCTCTTTAGGGTTGGATTTCTGGTTCCTTCTAAAATCTTTTCATTCTCATTCACTCTTAGTAGCCCTTTCCATCTTAGTGGCATTATCAAAAAATAAAAAAACAAAAACAAAACTTGGGTGACTTTTTTCCCCAGTTAGATCTACAGCCAGAAGATAGCAAGACTGAAAACTAACATTAAATAAAATCTTTGATTAAATGCCTTGAATGGAGAAATGAATTTCCCTCTTGTATCTAAAGTACTTATGGTAAGGAAAGGCAGACAGTGATTAGAAAAGGAGGCTGACATTAACATTAGTAACAGTAACAAGATTTATATGGGTGGCTAAAGATACAATTTAATGATGTTGCTAATAATAACCTGGATTTCTTGTTTGTTAATCAAATATTGATTATTTACATGGATGTTTTTGGAGAGTTACTTTCATCTTTCATGTTTGAAAATATTTAAATATATAAAATGAAAATGATTAAAATTGAAGTTTATTTATTCTAAGAGTTGTTATCTGTATTCTTAACAAACTAACAGGGAACCTCGGCTTTTCTAGCTAAATTTCTTTTCTTTTCTTTTTTTTTATTTTAGAGCACTTCTATGTTTTCTTAGAGCTACTGAAGGTTTGATGGAAAATATGAGAGACAGAATGAGAGGATTGTTGACATTAGAATTGGAGAGGACAATCTAGATGATTTTTGTGCAGTAGGAAAGCAGGTCATATGGGATACTTTTTTCTTAACTCCCAGTTGGAATGCAACAGGGGAAGTATATTTATATGTCACAGTAATGCTGATTGGGTTAAGAAAGAAGAAACAAATAGATGTTTGTGTCTTGAATCGTTTGGTATAAGACATTTCGAGAGTAATACTATAAGCATTTATATTTCAATGAGGTGGAGGAAGAACATTCTTGTTTTGATTTCTGGCTTTTTATAGGAAATGAAATGAATACAAAAAAGTATGATATTTAATAGGCTTGTAATCAGGTTTGTTTTGAATATGTTGGATTATTTTTAGACTCTTGCTAAGCATCCCAGTTTCTGTAATATGAATACAGTGTAGATCTTGTCAGAATCTGTGACGCTAGGTGTAAGGCCGTAGAAAACTAGAAGCAACAAGAAACTCTGTTTTTTTTTTTTTTTTTTTGTTTTTTTTTTTTTGTTTTTTTTTTTTTGTTTTTTTTTTTTTGTTTTTTTTTTTTTGTTTTTTTTTTTTTGTTTTTTTGGTTCTTCAAGTTCAATTTTATTTTTGTTATAATGAGGAATTGAATTTTTATCTTGATCCCCCAACATATTAGAGTTATGATTAAAAATTTCTACTTTATATATATATATATATATATATATATATATATATAGTATGATAATCTCTTAAATTTCAACAAACACAAATGTCTAAGCTCAAAATTAATATTGTCCTGTATTTATTGGGATGGGAAAACATTAGTTTGGGACAGTAGACAAATTTTTAATTCAAATTTGATCATATTCATTCTAAAAGTTACTAATTTCTTAAAATAAAAAAAAAATCTTATTTCTCCCCAATAATGGTAGGCTCTTAATAAATGGAGCATACACACACAGCAAACAAAAAATAAACAAATCTTAAGCGCTTCTTTTTAAACTGGTGAATGAAACCCAAATGAAAGTTGAAAGAATTAAATTTAGATATTTGTATTATTTCTATGAAAAGCATTAGGGTCTTTAATATTAGGTTGGTGCAAAAATAATGACGTAATAATGTCGTTTTTTGACGTTTAAAAATACGTCAAAAAACAACATTATTACGTCATTATTTTTGCACCAACCTAACATTAATAAGAACTAATTTTTGCTTTAATAAACAAAACAAGAAAATTATATTTTTTCTGCTAATTTTTCATTAAAAAATAACTTAAGTGAGTCATTAACAAAAAGTTATATTTTGTTTTCTGTTTCTCATAAACTAAATTGAAAATACAAAGAAGTTTAAAAATGATAAATAGGGAAGGTTAGTAACAGTGTGAGTCAGGTAAATGAAATTTTTTTTTTATAAAACTTGTTTTTAATGTGAATAGTTGGAATATGCTGATATTCTTTATATAGAAAATATATACATAGCGAACAATTCTTAAAGTATGATAAAAGGTCTTCTGAGTATGAAAATTAATCAGAACGTTTTTTGGGTAAAATTATTTAAGCTGATCTAACTGAAATGTTTAAATAAAAAAATAAAGTTGAGATTTAAAAAAAAAAAAAAAAAAAATTTGTATTTATTAATTTTCAAAATTTTAATAGTTTATTTTTTAATATTTGTTACATATGTTTGTTTTTTTTTTTTTTTTTTTTTCAACTATCCTATTTCTTTTATATTTGCACCAAATGTTAGACATAGTTGACTGGGAACAACCAGCATCTTTTGCTATACTCCAGTATGAATTTCCTCCTTGAATATCTATAATAATCCTTTTCATTGCTTCAGTTGACTTGTAGAGGTCTGCAAGAATTCTCATTTAACTGTATGCTGATTTACGCATCTAACATTCTGCTAGTATTTGCTTTTAGTATTGTTAGTATTAGCCAATGGGGTCAGTAAAAAAAAAAAAAAAAAATTGTGTGCAACAATAAGATCAACTGCAAATCCATGTTCAAAAAGTTCAATAGGCAAAGCAGTCATAAACCATCCAGTAGGCAAATTAATGCTGAAAGCAGGGTCAAAAATCCAACCTTCCACTCACAACAGAGGAAACACACTTTCATCCACCAAGCTCAAAAAATTATTATGTCCTTGTTAACCAAAGCTGCAGCCTTTATTCCCAGAGTGATGATTTTTTTTTTTTTTTCTTTTTTTTGACTGGCCATGCCAGTCAGAGAGGAAAGAACATTAATATATTTCTTCTGATACTTAAAGTAGCAGGTTTTTTGCTAACAATTTTTTTTATTTTTCCTTTGGCAGACAACACAAAGCACAAACTTTTTTTCAGGGTAGGTGATTTTCTCTTTCATTACAAGTATGCAAATTATAAAATTCCATAATTTTTTCCTCAACATTGAGTTATTCCATAATATTTTCCACTATATTGCTTGGAAAAATTATAACATTAATTTAATCTAGTATGTTTAATGAATATTTTATGAAGTTAAAATGATCAGCTATTGAATAAAAAATATTTTGTGTCTTTTATTTATTGCTAAATAAAAAAACTAAAAAAACTTAAATGAACATCATCTAAGTGTGCTAATTTTATAACTTTTGTCAGAGGTTGTATAGAGAAACGGTATCCCCCAAAAAAAAAAAAAAAAAAAGTTTTAGAAAAAGTGGATTTTGAGATAAGGTTGTCTAGATCAAAAGGACCAAAGCTGATGATGACGATGTCTTTAACTCTCTCAATCTTTGCATCATCAACAACATTTCTAAATTCATGTTGAGGTTTTCAGAATCTGGAGATTAGTGTTTCTGAAAACAATCTCCATATGATTTGATCCATCCAATTGACCAGATCATACAACATTGACCAGCTAGCAACATTTGGCACCACTGAATTAATGTCTTCATGGAGCATTTCCATCTAGTATTCGTCTTGTGAGAACTTTGAATTTGTGAATGCAGATAGGTGAGGGTGGCATGACATCAAAGTTACTATTAACTGGCATTAAAGGTACCTTAGTTCTCACATGTTGTGATCAAGTTTCCTTTCAGGCATAATTGAAAGGGACAACTAGTTCTAATACCTGAAGGTAACCCTAAAAATTGGTCCCATTCTTGCAACGAGTTCCTTATGTTGTGAATGTGGTATCTCAAGTATGAAGAAAATCAAGTTAAACTGGAGATGCTACCTTTCAAAAGAAATTCCCAGTTGCCTCCTTCATGGCCCTCCTGCTCACCAATATGATCCTGGGAAAGCAATGATGGAGTAACAGTAAAAGTGAATTCAGAGGCTGAAATATGGTTGTAGGTGGATGAAGGATCAACAACTGTTGGTGCGTGAGTGGTTTCCTTCCTATGTCTTTTTTTAGCTCACTATGATTCATATTTCAGCTTCTGAATTCACATGTGCCAATTTGGCTTCAGGGTTTGTTTGCTGCCCTAAAGCATAGATTGCAACACTTAGGCCAGTCAACAATAGTGTGTTCAATATGACCTTTTTATTATTAGAAGCATATGCAAATATACTAATTAGGATTTCTTTGGTTTAGGTGGGTAAAGGAAATCTGCCTACCCCCACCCTTTGATTGTACATTTAACTGAAAAAGTTAGAAATTGTTCATTCTCATTTTGTTGTTGAAGATTGTGTCTTTTCAAATGTGTTACTATGTAAGTAAGATAATATATTTTTTTTTTTTTTTTTTTTTTTTTTTTACTGCAGTTGATATAGAAAAGAAATTTTAGTTTCAATTCTTGTTACTGTTTTATGTTTATGATTTTATTTCAGATTGGAGAAGATTTTTCATCTGAATGTTTCATCTTGGAAATGGGATGTGTAACACTAACATGCAAAATCACATGATGTTACTTTGTTGCCAAACACAGTTTTTTTTTTTTTTTTTTTTTCTTTATTTAGTTGAATTAAACTCCAAATTAGTGCAACATTAAATATTATGAAATTTTGAAAAACTTATTTAGTTTTTATGCTGTATTTTTCAAGTTGTTGAATGTTATATACTATGAGTGTTTCTTTATACAGTCTTTGTGGTTTTGTTATTTTAAAACTAAAGAATTCATATGAATTTGATTTTTTTTCTTCTCATTCTTAGATTCCCTTCCAATTGAAAAAGGTAAGCAAAAAATGCCAAAATACCTAAAGAAAAAAGACCCCTCCAAAAAAAAAAAACAAAGGCCATTTTTCTGAAGCTTTCTCTGGTCAAACCTTTCTCTGTGCATTGGCTTTTTGCTTGTTGCCCTTTATATCTTTATCCTTATATATGGGCATCTGACTTTTAAGTGGCTGGGTAAAGATGAAGTATTAAACAAAGAGAAGGGTTTTGCTTAAATATATTTTTAATCAAACTCTTTGTCCCAGAATTAAACTATTGACAAATCATTATACTTTGTTTAAACCAAATAAGTATATTATTAATTTGTGTTTTGGAAGGTAAGCTGAACAGAAAAGTTAAATATAGAAATATCCAAAAATGACATCAAATCCTCTCTGAAATAAAATTAAGTTCTGTCATGAGTTAATCAAGTCATTTCTAGGTTGTTTTAAGCAAGTAAGAGAAAAGTCAATCTCTTCTGGGGAAAGATCAATATTGATTTAATGATAATTGCCAATTTTGATTTTATTGATATCCAATTATTATTAGGAAGTTAAAATAGTTTTCATAATTAACTTATGCTTACAAAATTATTTCTAAGGAAGAAAACTTCATTAGCATCAGCTTTTTTTTTCTCTTAACAAATTTTCTCTCTGCATTTTTATTAATTGCTAATTACACTGATGGCCAGTTCTAGGGTTTCTAACTTTTTGGCAACAATGATTAGTTTAGTCATTTTGAACTAAGACAAGTGTTTAATTTTTTTCCAGTTATACTTTTTCAGTTTGAATAATGTTTAAACTTGCTGATCATCAACATGCAAAACTGAAAGGATTTATTATGTCTGAGATAAAACTAATAAATGACACCTGATTTTGCCACAGGTGTATCTTTGCCTGAAATTAATAAATGTTAAAATTTGAAGACAAAGATACTTGTTACTGTCTTCAAATTTTAACATTTATTTTATATATAATTCTTCATTGAATCAAATCTTTTACACTGTTTTGGAAGGACATGGAAATATATTTAGCTTCATTATTGCTTCATATTGATTTTGCTTTGAGGGAAAAATCATGAAACGGCATAAAATATGAATATGTTTGTTTTGCACAAATAATTAATGAATTTTATTTTGAATTGACCATTTTTCTGGATTTGGTGAATTCTTGGTTTTAAGTTAAATCTCTAAATCTAAACAAAAAAAAAAAAAAAATGAAATAATTCTCAAACTACTAACATAATTTTATTTATTAGAAACCCAGATTTTTGAGAAATTATCCTGAGAGGAATTTGAATTTGATACTGAAGATTTCTTGTTTTTATAAAAGCAAATCTGTGACAATATCTGTCCAAGTTTTTGACTTGTACCTCAGTTATAACCTCTTCTTTTGAAATCTATTTATATTGATTTAAGAGGGACTCTCTCTCAAAAGTAATATTGGTCAGGTTTTCATTCTATAGGTTGATATGGTAACTGGTCAACCATTTTATGAGGATGATATTAATCTCTTTTTTAAAAACTATTCTGAAGTCAATGGAGACTTGATCACCATTGCTTCTTCTTGTCTAGCATTTTGGTCAGCCATCAACGTGAATGATGGTCAAAATGATTGCTATTCAAATAAAATATGAGGACTGGATCTTTCCTAAGTATGAAAATAAGATCAGCTGTTGTGACCATAAATTGAACTCGGATATTTCTATTTAGTTACTGTTAACTAAGCTAGTTCCAGTAAGAATATGTGAATATTGTTAGGTCAATGAGTTTTAAAAATCAATTTGCAATGTTGAACAGAATTTGTCTGAAAACTGAAGAGTTGCAAAACAAAATGATAGAAATCTTTCTCTTGTAGGAATATTTTAATCGTAAAACTGTATTGATTAAATGCTGTTTTTAGTTTTAATTTGTGAGGAAATTTCTGAGTCAATTGTACAAAAAAATTTTTTTTTTTTAATTTCTTTTAATTAGTGCTTAGGAATTATGTGTTGATTCTTTTGTTGAATCCACATACAATTAACAATTGAAGAATTTCTCAATTTTAAAAAGATCTTTCACAAAGTCTGAACTTTTTAGGAAACAAAATCCATTAGCCCATATCCTGTTGTCAGTTTAAAGTAATGCCTTCTTTTTTTTATATATTGTGACTATTTTGCTTAAAGTCTGTATTTTCTTGATCTCGATGGAAACTTTTGAATTTTCCAATATAGTCAGGTGAAATTTTCACTAAAAATTATAATTTACAAGATAGTTATATAGAAAAAAAGCATCAATTTACACCAGGAGGATATGGATTAAATGTTGAAGTCTAATTGAAGCAACATTTAATATTTGCATTTAAAATTTGCTACTTATGCTTTTCTTTTTAAAGCACATTTAACATTGATCATGTAATTTAATTGTCATCTTTTTCAATGCAATTCATAAAATATTGAAACAATGAGTTTTACAAAAGCTGATCCAAGTTACATGAAGTCTAAACCATTCTGCTTTTTCACATTTTCTGAATTGTTCAAGAATGTTGAATTATTTTTACTATTCAGAGCTAAAGTAAATGAGAGTGAAATGATCTTGGAATTGATTGTCCAGATACTTAGAGACATTGCAAATCTAGTATTTGATAGCTGTAGCAACTATATTTCTAGAAATCTTTTTTAGTTCTACTCTCCCTAAATCTACAGTTCATATCATTGAGATAAATAAGTGAAACAATCTCATTTCTTTTCACTCGTAGAACATTTTTTTAATTTGCTAAATGTTCAACTAATATAAGGCCCAAGAGCCAATTAAGGTGGAGAGTTACTAATTGAAGATATTGTATGGACATAAGAGGGGAGACTAAGTACAGATTTTGATGGCATGTAGGATAGATATTAGGTTGGTGCAAAAATAATGTCTTTTTTTGACGTATTTTTTTAACGTCAAAAAACGACATTATTACGTCATTATTTTTGCACCAACCTAATAGCTGTTGGCCTTAGACTTGAAGTAGTTGAGATTGCAGTGATTAGGGGGTGGAATATACTCTGAGGAGTCTGTTCTACAAAGTAGCAATTCTGTAGGGAAAAGCTGAGTGAAACCTCCTTTAAAAATAAAATATGAAAGGAATGAAGATGATTTGAACTTGTATACATGGCATGGCATTTCCACAGAAATAACAATGGTAGCAATAGGCTTGCAAAATTTCATTTGTAGGGTTGTAAATAATCCATCGCCTACAAGGCCGTGTAAACATTTTCTAGCTCGTAGTTAGAAAGTGAGGATATGGCATATAATACTCCATTTTTGTTCTGATTTGACTCCTGTAAAGATAGATGTTATCTTTAATGAATCTGTGATGGCTGCATGTGAAACCTGACCACAAGAATAAGGTTGTGACATAGCATCTCAATTCATAAGAAGATTTGTCCAGAAATCTATTCCATTAAATCATTTTTACTGGTTACCCATAACCAAGCAAAAATAAAATCGGTCATCAAATACTGACAGGGATTTGAGGTGGATTAGTCCAGTCTCAGTTAATCTACAGCTTTGATAAAAGTGGCTATTGCATTGCACTCTAAAGCTGTTAATCCTTCTATGTATCTGCAGGAGAGGAGAAAAACCTAAATTCTCCTCAGTTTCACAATTTTTACTTTGAATTGATGAGAAGAAAAAATAAATACCAGGTAATAATTTAATGATAAATATAAACCTTGGCAATTCAAGTCAATGCTTTGATCTTGTCTTAAAAAATATGATTAAAAAATTAATCTTTTCTACTTGATTCTGACAGATATTGATTTGATATAATCTCCTAATGTTTTTAAAATGCAAAATATATTTGTCATTAAATGTAAGAACCAATTCATTTTGCCCAAACTCTTTCATTTACTCAAATGTACAAACACTTAATAAAATGATTAGAAAACTTTGATGTAGATAAGCCACTGAGGATATTAAAATATTTTCATTTTTATTGACTGCATCTGCAGTGTGTGTGTGTGTGGGGGGGGGTAATGCCATTTTATCTCTAAAATTGGGAAACTTGGTAGATTTTCTTTACATTCCATTCCATTCCATATGTTATTGACGTTATTTTTCTTCCAAAATGGACACATCTAATTTATCGTTATTCTTTTGTCACCCATCACCTCTGCCACCCGACTTCATCCTACACAGATTTCTTTTCTATTTTCTTCACCTACTTTATTACCAAAATGTCTTTGATCCCATTTTCCACTGATATTTTTCATCTACAGACCCCCCCCCTTTGTGACCACTGCCTTCTGCCTTATCATGCTCACCATATGGTCTTTTCTTGTTGAACTTTGTGATATTTCCCCTTGTGTTTGTCAATATATTCTATTGCATGATATTTTCACTATGAACACAAGGAGAATTGCATTAAATCCTTTGCAAAATGTTTATAATTGTTCTGAAGTTTGATGTGGAAAGTCTGAATTTAATTTGCATATAAGTGGATCGAATATACTTAAGTTTTAACCCTTTGGAAATATTAAAAAGCTGAAACAAATGTTTGTTAAAATCCATCTTCTGAGAACTGATTAAAAATTAAGATAATTTTAAAATATATTACACAACGAAATCGAAAATTATCCCATGGTGAGGAGGATAGATCTATTTCAACTGAACTGATGAGAAGTATGTCTGCCTTATTCAACACCAGTCTATACACTGGTGTTGAATAAGACTGATGTACTTCTTGTTGGTTGAAATAGATCTATTCCCTCTAATATGAGGTAATTTTGGATTTTGTTGGGTAATTTATGTTCTGTTATAAATACATTGAGCTCTTTTTGTGGATGGATCAGTTTTAATATTTGATATTATTAGGAACCACTTGGATTATATACCAATGTATTTATTACCTGTACTATATATATATACACACACACATACACTTGTATATTTGACCAATTTTTTGTGTGTATGTAAAAATACACTTGTAGTAAAAGAACTATGTAATACCTATTTATCTTTTAACTGAAAATAGTTGTAAAGTTAATTTCGCATTTTAGAAAGAATACTTACTATTTCTCATCATTGAAACCGTTCAAAGAATATTGAAGAGGACAAACTTGACTTGTCAGTTTGATTTCAAAGTTTTTGCTTGAAGCAAAACCTGTAAATATTTTTACAACTTTAATTTCCCATGTCTGAGAAAGTCTGTTTCTTTTTTTACTTAGACAATGTTCAGAATTTAAAAGTTAAAATGTTGTCTTTGATTAAAGAAATCTTGGAGCAATCAGTTATTTGTATCTTAAACTCTTTTTGTATGACTTGATAAAAAAAATACTAATTATTTAAACTCCTGATCATTGGCTCACTCTTACTTGAAAGAGTACTATCAACATCATAATATTAACAAGAGATATTATGAACTGTTCACAACATAATTATAATTAGCAGTTGATTTATTAAATATTGGTTGTTCCAAGAATTAACCATTCAGATAATTTATAAAATTTGGTCAAGTAATAAAAAGGGAAAAAAAAGCCTTTATACTACTCAAATTATATCTCGCACTTATTGATTCTTAGTGTTTCAGAATTTTACTAAACAAACTCTTATCTTGGTATTTCATTTTGAGATTAATTTGTATCAACCTTGTATATAATTAGTGTTTATTTTATTTTTTTATGTCTTTTTCTCTAACACCAAAATATGTTGTGTATTGATTTTTGTTCTACACTATGACAGATAAGAATTCTATATTGATTTGATATTCTAACTATTGATTAATTTATAAACTGATCACCACATGTATTTTATAATCATGATGCCAAACTAATTCTCTTGCATTACTTTCAGAATGTATTTGTTCTCCATTTTTGATTTCCATTTGAAGACTGCAATTTCTTGTTTTTACCAAAGAGCCTCTCTTTCAGTTCAAAATGATTCTAATGAAATTGCAAGAATAATTGGTTTGTTTTTATTTTTTAATCTTTGCAACAATAAAATCCTTCAAAAATTTGATAATTATTTGAATATTACATTTTTTTTTTAAAGCCACAAATGTTGGTATTAATGATCTGTTCATTTATGAAATCATATTTTTTTTTTTATCTTGAATTTGTGTTAAAGTGAATTGAAGATATTGAAGGAAAATGACCTTTTTAATTATAACTTTAACGTACGATTTCTACTAATTATTACAAAGTCATTTGGCTTGTACATATTTTAACTGATTAGTAACTCTTTGAAACATTTTTTTTCATTAGGAATTCTATTTTTAATAAAAAAAAAGCATCTGTTTGATTAATTTTTTTTTTTTTTTTTTTTTTTTTTTTATACATTATTCTAATCCAATTTTATAAAATGTTTTCTCTAAATATTTGTTGTCAAAAATAATTCTTAAGAGTTTAACCATTTTAAGAAATTGGCCAAGTACGTGGAAATTGTCAAGCTCTTTTTTTGTGATCAGCCAACATTTAAAATCTATTCCATATACATTTTCCTTTCTTTTTTTTATTCTTTTCAGTGTTTGTTAAGGTTTATGTTAAGGCATTTCAATATCTATCTATCTATATATCTATCTGTTGTGGATTCCGAGATGAATTCGGTCTCCAAGGAATGACAAACGCAATAATTAAATATAAGAAATAAAATGTATTTACACAATCATACAAAGAGTAATACTGTTAGTAAGTGCAGGAACGTGTTTAGTAGCAAATACAGATAGATATATACAGTCTCGAAGTAGGACTTCCTTAGAGTCTACGTGCTTGTAACTGACTTCTACAAGAGGTTACCTCACACTATCTCCGTCCGTATATCCTCTCACTATCCGACTACCATCTGGCTACGCTCACTGACTGTAACTCTGGGTATTTAACAGCAGCAGTCTAGGTACACTTGGTAGACTCCACTTATATGAAAAAGGGGTGGACCCCATAACACTATCTATAGCTATATATATATATATATATATATATATATATATATATAATTTCTGTATTTGATAATATTTAAAATGTTATCAAAATGTATTGTAGAATAACTTAACACTTGCTGAAAAGATGGTCCTGAAGCTAAAATGACAGTTAATAAGCTTTTCAATTATGAACACTTAGGAAAACCTTTTTCTGCTTATAAATCTTGGAGAACCACTGTATTATTTTTATAATCATTTCAAAATTTAAGCTGAGTACATCATTGTTTTTTGCTTAATGAATTTAAACAGAAGCAATCAATTAAAACTTAGAGATGGTAACGTCTTGTTAAATAATTAGTTTTATTTACCTTTGCAGTGCTCTATTGATTCTGTCAACATGATGGTTCTAAGGAGTGACAAATATCAATTGCCAAATGATGATTAGTTGAATATCATTAGCATGTTCCATTTGGTTTTTGCTTTTAATCCACTCTTTGCAACATTCATATCAGAAATAGAAATTTAGTAAAAAGGTTAGCATTAAAGCAATTATTTTTATAGTAAATTTATATTTAAAAAAAGATTCTTGGCTTGAAAGCTGTCCAAACAGATCTTGAAATGTATACAATGTTAAGGAAAGTGGACAATCAGTGAAATCACTTAACATAAGTGGTCTGAAATGGTTTTGATTGGAAGTACTTAGTCATTTTGACCCTTTGGTCATCCTCCTCAAGATGCAGCTAAGTAGTGGTTGATATTGAAAAGCAAGTTAAAAATTAGTTCTTACTTTGTTGACATTGATGAGACCTACTCACTTAAAGTATGAGGATCAATTGAAAAGTTAATATACTAATCAAGATACTCTCATAAAATGTGACCAAATGAGGTTTATTTTTCAACATAGTCCCCTTTGCAGTCCACACAATTCTTCCATTCTAGTTGCAGTGCTTGGATTCCATTGGTAAAGAAGCTTTCATCCTGTTGGTCAAAAAAGTCATCAACAGCAGATTTGATATCATCATCATTGTTATACTGGTTTCCAGCTAAGTGGTTTTTTTTCCATGTTGGGGAACAGATGATAGATGGGGTCAAATCGGGAGAATATGGGGTTGGGGTGATCAACCAGTTCAAAATCAGTCATTCACAGCAGCCACTGAAACTAAGAACTTGTGCACAGGGGCATTTTCCTGATGAAACAAGACCCCTTTCATAAGTTTTCCTGGGCATTTGGTGTTGATAGTCTTTTGTAACTGCCTCAGTAAATTGGCATAGTATTCTCCATTGATTGTGTGGCTCTATGCTTGGGTTCAAATGGTTGACATCTATTAGCAGTGAAATTTTTTTTAAATGAAACCAAAATTAATATTAACTTGTTGCAATCATTTTGTTGAATAACTTATTTGTATTATTGTATATCATAAGATTGTTTTGTGACTTGAAGCTCTGTGTGAATTTGTTAACATAATGTTTGGAAAGAAAACCTAAATGCTTATCAGCTACAAGATGTGCAAGTTATTTATGCAGGGAATAAATTATCTTTATAATGCTGTGTATAATTCTGTTGGAGCCATTTATTTGCCTTCAAAGTTCAGAATTTGTTGCAAAAGTAGAAAATGGTTTGGAGAAAGTAAAGACTTTTTTTTATTTTTTATTTGGGTTGGCTGCTTTAAATGAAAAATACCAATAAGTATTCTTTGCTCATTAAGTGTTCACTATAGTTTTTAAGTCTTAAGTATCTAACCATTTATGTTATTGTTCTTGCAGCCTCTTAGGAGAATAGCAACCAAGTGATGCTGCCATTTTGGTAACTGGCCAAATGCCTTACAAACTGCATTAATATTTATGTGTAGCTGTGGATTCATGTCTTTCTCAAGCTCATTAATGTGAAGTGAACAATTCCATTCACAATGTCATTATCCGTTAGATTCCCGACACATCCATTAAATATCAGTTCTAAAGGCTTCATAATCAGAGTAGAATCTTATTCTAATATTACTCTATATTAATGCAAAAGTTTCTAGTGTTGTTTTTGATAAAATCTTTAATTAAAGTCATAGCATCATTCAGTCATCAAATGACCTTAAATCATCTTTCCAACTTCTTGCTTTGTCAACTACAATTTTCAAAAATTTAAATGCAATGTCAATTGTCGTCTTCTGTCTCCTTGAATCCTGTTATTTTGTTGTCCATTATCACAGTTTCCTTCACACTCAGTAACCTCTTGCATCTTTGTGGCATTATTGTCTTGCTTGAGGTGAAGTGATAAGTGACAGAAAAGTGTATTCTATCATAAAAGAACAGTTCTACCTTTGATTCAATGAATTTTTCAAGATCTGAAAACCACTGAAGTGAAATGAATGATAGTCTGAATGTGACTTCTATTTTCCATATCCCTTCAGGATATAGATGATCATTGCTCTCCACAACTTCCTATCTTTTGTAGCTCTTATTAAGTCTTTTCATCCTGCCCAGTCCTTGTCATTTACACAAGATCATTAGGTAGGTTATTCACTGCCTTCAGTATGTTTTGTGAGTCTCAAACTTTCCATGCTTTCTTTCCTCATGTGTTCCATAAATGTTGACTGTCTCTTTCTGATTCAAAGTATAAGTGTCCTTTCTGTTTCCATTTTCCTTTAAAACTTCCTTAAACATGTTCAGCTAATGATATTCTCAACATCCTTTGGGAGAACCACATTTCCGTTGTCATTTTCTGCAAAAGAAATGCTATTGGTTTCATGGACATTTGCTGCATTGTATTTTCAATGTTAGGGCTGTTATCATGCAATAAACTCACCTATTGACGTTTTTTGGCCAGAAAAATTTCTTCTATTCCAATATGGAGGTGCTGAAATGTTCTCAGCCTTATCCTCTTCCAAGAATCTGAATGTTATTTTGTCATTACAGCTGGAAAGGATATTCTTTTATATTGTAAATTACAAATTTGCAGGAACCTTGAACTGATTCGGGAATTTTTCAGATTATTGACTGAATTTTGTTGTGTTGCCTCCAGACTGTCATGAAGATCCTTTTCATGCAGAAGAAAATTCTAAAAGAAATCTTTGAATGTGTAATGAAAATATTTGGTGCCTGTAATGCTCAAATGTAAAGAAGTGTTGTATCTATTTCCAGTGTAGGGGATTTTGAGATCCATGATGCAGGTGTAGAAGGCCTTTAATGGTGTCAGCTCCTTAAATTGTTGATCATATTTGTGAATAAAAATAATCAGGACTGGCAAAAGATATAAAAGGATAACCACGTTTATTTACCACCACGTTCTCACTGTCCCTTCATTCAGTATGGTCCCCAGTTCGCTTCCAGGTAGAAATCTGTTTTTCTCCATGGAGAGTGCTCAAGGGAAGTTACTTCTATATATTAACAATTCTTCCTCTTTTTCCTTTACTTTTCTGTTGGGCATCAGATGTCTTTTGAAAAAAAAAATAGAGAATGTAACAATTCATTATACAGAGGACTATTTGGGCTCTGCTATAAACACAAGAATTTTATATGATGGTACTCCTTTCTTTGTCAAAGAGTTTGCAATTTGTGCCTCTTGGTATCCAAGAGATTTCTGAAATCTCTTTTCCTTCTACCATTTCTCTCAAAATGACCATCTCGTTGCAGAGTCTTTTATCCGTAATCTGTATTGAAGAGTGTACTGCATCATAGAGGAAGGAATTGTCTGTTTTGCAAATGATCTTTATATTGTCAGGATGATCTTTCAGCTGCAATTCCTCCAATAAAAATTTTCTATAAAACAAAACTGCTTCTGACATGTCAAGCATAGCTAATGTTTCAGAAGCTAGGTACTTTTAACTATTCTTCTAATACGCTTGGATTGCCAAGTGATGGGCATATACTTATTGTTGCTTCTTACCAAAAAGAGTATGTAGTCTCCTTGGGATCCACTGTCAGTTAAATTGGCAAGAGAGACATCACTATATGCAACAATTTTTAAATCTCCAAGGTTTCCTAAATATGGAATATCTATCTGAGATTTTTACTTTTTTACTTTCTTAATTACTCTGTTAACTTGTCTTATACACTCCACATTTTCTTGTTTTAGTTTAGAATTTTGGTTGATCAATGAATTTGGCCAAAAGAATTGCAGAGACACAAGGAACATGGGCTTATAATTCAATTAGGTAAGCAGAAGCTGTTAGCCAATATTTTAATTTTGACTAGAAACAATATTGAATACATACTTCCAAGTTGATTTTGCAACATTTTCAATGACCTTATAATAATATTTTGGAATAACTTGTCATTATTGATGAAACACTATTATTTGGAGGCCATAATTGTGAAGAAATTCCAACCCCAAATGACAGCATAGAAGGTCAAGGCCATAGATTTTTGGGTTAAGTATTTTGATGACAAGCTAAACAATTAATGCAGTCCTCTTTTCAATCAATTGCCTGCACAATATGACCTGCTATGTTGAATAAAGGAAGCACTAAAAGAAAAAAAAATGGTGAGGAGAAACTGTTGAAAGGTATTCTCTTTTGATTGGACAATACATCTGTTAATAGGACGTTTAAGACTGAATGTCTTGAAGAATTTAGGGTTTGAATGCATAGATCACCCATCCTACTCACCAGGTCTTGCTCTTTCCAAATCATAAAATGAATTTGAAAAAACTTTTTGAATGATTTACAAGTGATTGCAGCCTCAGCAGAGCAATATTTCAATGACCATAATTATTTTTCAGGGGAGAAGGTTATAGAAACTTCAGTTGTGTACATATGTCTGTTTCCTTCAAACAATTCATCACCAAGTGACACAAATTCTGTTTTCAATAATACTGGGTTCTTTATTTATGGATTCACCTGACATGATTTGAGTGTAGGTAAGTGACACTTAGGGCATCTTTGCGAGTTCTGTCTGCACTCACAGACTAAAGAATTAGATCTTCTTTTTGGCCAGCAAGAAGTCTGACTGTCCTTTACACATTTCTGAGTGTCACTGTTAATCTCACTGTCCCTCTCTATATCTTTATGGATGGCTTGTGACTGACCCTTGTCTAATATAGCCTGACTAATATAAACCAGTGACTGGCATTTCATACCTTCCAGCTGAGTAGCACTTAATCCCAAGTTTTTATTCATTTATTTATTTGTATAGTTTATTTCTTTTTAATTGAGTTGTTAAAGGTTATCCTGAATCTAGACAGTTTTCTTCATTATGGTTTCTTACAATCCATTTTGCAGCCCCAGTGACCATTTTATCCCAAAACATGTGTTGAGCAAGAAAAGAAGTGAGTTTTTAAAAACTAACGAATGTTCCTTTTTGTGGGTTTGGGAAACCCATTTTTTTTATCTTTTTATGTCAACTTTGTTAATGATTAACCTCAGATTCTTCTGTAAGTTTTTAAGAATTCTTTGTCCTTGAACTAAAACTTCTTTTCAAGACTTTGCTGACCATTCCTGATACATGCTTGCACCTACTAAAACTATAAGCATCTGTGATCCATTGCTGAGCTTCTATATTCTTTTCACATAAACAAAGAGTAAACTATTGAATGTATGTATTAAGTATGGCCATAATCTTCACCAAAATAAAGTAAAAATGTTGCATTTTCTGCAGACAATTTTTCAAGAGTAGACATGTGTAGCATGATGCCAGAATAGATATTATATGCATGCAATTCTCACAAGTGCAACAGGAGTTGACTGGGGTCACTCCTGGTTGACAAATGATGAAGCGTGTGACCCCACACTTTCAGATGTGGGAAAGATTTGTGATACAGGCAGTTATATAAACAACTACCCAGAAAGGATTAGGAAGAGGCAGTCTCTGAGCAGACACCCTCAGATATAATGTAAAGTCCATGTATTGAATTTGGGGTAACAGGACCTTTTTATACACACAATGGCCAAAGAGTAACTGACAAAGTCAGGAATTGAATAAAGTGTAATGTAAAATAATCAAAGATTCAAGGCTCATGTTGTTCATTTAATCAACACACCCACTTTATTATACATACATACATAAACAGAGCTGAGTTGTTTTTAAGGATGCTACAAAGATTTCCCTGATTTTGTACAAAATATAGCAATGGAATCATTTGCATCAATCTTTTATAACCTCATTAATTTAGGTACATTATTTACATTATTTGGACTATTGTCCTCATCTTTGTCATCATATTTATTACAAAGTTTCAGCCATTGTATGCTCCGGCCTTTTTCAGGTGGTTGGAATGTCGAACTGAACCCATTTGTTTTGCTCACTGGGGTAGACCAACCACCTGAAGAAGGCCGGAGTGTACAACGGCCAAAACGTTGTAATAAATATGGTGACAAAGATGAGGACAATAGTCCGAATAATGTAAATAATGTACATAATACCTCATCTCAGAAATATAGACAGATATTAATTTAGGAGTACTCGTGACATTCTAGGATCAGTTATTTTACAATGTGAATTAAAGCATATTTATATTATATGAGAGAATTTTTTTTTTGATTGATTTTATATAAGAACATCCATAAGTTTTGATTGCGAAATCTTATTTTCTTAAATTTTTCAAATAAGATATATTTTGATTATTATTTTAGATTGATTTCAGATGAAACATCTGTTTACATGTCAAATTTCATAAATAATGGTTAAGAGATTTATTCTTTTAGCAAGAGAAATTTGGTTTGTGATATTTTTAAAAATCTCTTTATTGACCTGTCAGTGATGGTTGAGTTGATATAAAATTTGAAATAGAAACAAAAATTAAGCTTAATGTATGTGACTTGATACCAATTTTTCTATTGGTAAAAAAAGCTTTTATCTGTTATGGTCAAAAGAGAATTTGGCAAATAAATGAATTTATTGCTTTGTTTTAGATGCAACTCTCCAAAAATTTAATGAAATGCAAGAAAATCCTAAATTTCAGTCGTCATAGACAAATATTTAAAAAGGATTCAATCCATCTAGTTCGTCTCTATGGTTTCTTCTTTTGTTCTTGAAAAAAATCAATAAATTGTTGAGTCTGTTATTGTTGCATGTGCTTTGACAACTGAAAAGAAAAGCATAGCTGAGAAAAATGTGATTGCCAGCCAGTCAAATAGTTTTATTACCATAAAATTCACTGAGCTGCCAAGGTAATTGATTGAAATGATGATGACAGAATTTCCTGTTTATTGTTTAGTGTTGATAGGCAAAATGTTTTTAATAAGCCAATTAGTGAGCTCTTTGAATTTAAAAGGGAAAACCTTTAACATAAATATAGAAGAAAATAGATGACATTCAAAAGTCATTATTACTTAAGATTTTTTGCTGATTATCACTACTTAAAATTATATAAGTTCTTTTCTTTGAAGCATTTCTACTGGCTTCTCATTCACACAAGAGTGACATGTTAGTAATGTAATGGTTATCAGTTTGGGAAAGTGGAAAAGGTGGACAAAGTTCAAATTTTGGTAGAGGTTGGTTTTTCAAACAAGCTCATTAAGACCATCTTTGAAATATCATGGCTACTTTTTTTTTTTTTTTTTTTTTTTTTTTTTTTTTTTTTTTTTTAGATATTAATCCCTTGAATGTTTTCAGGCATTTCTTCTCAATTTATGTATTTTTAAAGATCTGGATGAAAATCTGATTAAGAGCCAAGAAAGAGGCCAGTTTTGAAGAAAATTACATTTTGGGGGGTTTGCTGTTGTAATGAACATGTCTATGAGTAAAAATTACTCAAAACAAGAAAAGTCATTGCAGTTCAGTCAAATGTCATTGTAGATTAGCCCAGGAACATTGTTACAGCCACACAAAAATGCCTTTTTGCAAAAAAAAAAAAAGAAATGTAGTACATGTGCATGTTTTTTTAAAGACTGTTGAAAAGATAGTACTACCAGATAGTAGTCATAACAAAAACTCATTGTAATTAGTCATGTTTAGATCAGATTTTATTCATATATGAAGTGTGGCTAAGAAACTATTATAGAGAGATAAAATTGAAATTCTTAAAAAATTTGGGATGCATCCCCACAAAATGGCCAGGTTAATGATTATCAATAACACCAACTAAAATATTTGACATCTATTTTTTTTATATAACATCAACAAAAATGTTCAATAAAAACATTGAACACACATCGTTGACCATCACAAAACATCACAAATGCAGGAAAAGCAGATTGTGTAAATAGATATTCATTAATTGGGTTAATAATTAAAGGATGACACACCTTCAGAAGATCATTTTAAGCTTTGTGGTCTAAACAACAGCATATGGCTAAAACCTCTGGTCCTTCCTCTAATTGTCTAGTAGATACTCAAAAATGCATTAAATTGCCTAAAACATCATTAGTGACATGATTTCTTTAAAAAAAAACAACAAAAAAACAAGTAGTCTACTATTTCTGGCTGAGTCTGTTGAATTCACTTTCTGCTATGTCTATATTTCTGAGATGAGGTATTATAATTATTTACACTATTAAAACTGTTGTTCTCATCATTCATAACATTTTGGTTACTGCTCTGGACTTCTTGAGGGGATTGGAATTTCAAACTGAACCCAATTTTTTTTGTTCACCTGGGTAGTTTGTTCTAGCTCCATATGCCATGCCTCTTCTGGATGTCTCAGTTATCTTCCTTTAACTCAACTCTTCAAGTTTTTTTGCTCACCCCTTTAGTAGCCAGGTACTGAACTCACAACACTTTGGGTGAAGTCACTGGTTCCAACCACACTTTTATCCACTGGGCCATGCATCATAAATATGACAATAAAGATGAAGACAACAGTCCCAACAATTTAAATAATGATTTTATCCTATTACCCTAAAAAAAAAAAAAGGCATGAATCCATCTTTTCTCCTGCAGTTAAGAATTAAATAAAAGGTTAAAGTAGCATCTCTAGCTTTGGATGGCAGCCAACCTAAGGGAAATAAACTCTGTTTATTAGGTAAAAGTATGATAAATAATAATATCTATTATAATAAAAATATACTAATATTGACTACAAAGTGATAACCCTTCAAATATTAGCTTTTTAGTTCATGAAAGACACCTCTGGCTTTAAATAAAAGGCTATGGCATGTAATAACTAATAACAACTTGGAGGCGTGATAAGACGAAGCTTTTTAGAGCTTGAATGGGGAGGATTATTTATATTATCTAAGTCGGAAAGTTCTTCTTTCAGGGTAGACAATCTTCATTGTTATGAATTTAAAAGCAATTCAAAACAGTAGGAAGGTGAGATGACAATAACCTTAAAGGCTTTATTCAACAAAAGAAACTGAACAAAATGAAATTATATCAGTGTCTCTCCGCATGATTCCCCTTCCCAAAATACAGCAGAATTTATAAAAATGTATGTTCATTTGCATACAAAAAATCTACATAAAAAAACACAAAAGACTATTTCATTTCACAGCACTTTACCCTCTTGCAGGGAGAAGAATGTTTTACCCACATGACAAAATCTTTATACTTTGTTGGTGCTTTTTGTATCCTTGAAGACCTCCATAGAACATTACCACCTTTGGGACTAAGCTGAAATTGATTAGAGACTAGTATAACCTCATTAGAGAATGCTCCTGAATTATCATATTGGGTCACATTTGAAGTGAGTATATTGGGACCACTCTGGTCCTCAGGAGCATGTGGGATATTCAGGGTACTTACTCTCCCATTCATTTCAGTGGATGGACAAGGTGAAAGGCCTTGAAGAGATACTGTGGACTCTCATCCATCTGGGTACCTAATATTTACATATATAGGATTTATGTCAAACAATTCCACCCTATTGACAAAATTATCATTTTTACTTGACCAGATAAAGTTCCTCAGAAGTACAGGACAAGCCACAATGGTAAACATGAGTCAGCTGAAGAGCAATGGGTGGAAATTGAAGAACCATTTATGAGGTGTAGTATTAGTAAATGTTGAAAGTAGGGAACAAAGAGAATGGAGAGCATTCGTTAGAACTATTTACCAAAATTTTATGTCCATATTGTATATTCTTAAAACCAAGTGTCACCAGACAGGAAATGGTAATATTTATCTATAGTTGCTAACAAATATTTATTACGAGTATTTGATAGTAAGTGCCTTTTAAAATCTATGCTTAACTGGTCCATAGGACCCAATGTCCTTATCAATTCTCCTGGGGCAGAAGGTTTAAAGAACTTTTGCTTTTGTTGGGAGCAAATTTGACACTGAGAGCAAACCTTTTTCACATCTTCCATGGAAGGTTTTTGCATTTAATGAAGTGTAACATCCATACGACTCTTGAGTAACATAAATGACTGAAGTTTGTTTAGAGATGAATTTCTTTTGGCTACACAGTGAGCTTGTGTTAGGGCATCTGGGATAAAATTGTCAGGCCCAAGTCTGTATGTGATTGAATAACTGAATTCAGCTCTAAATTTCACTCTCCAACTCTGAATTTTGCTGTTCTTAACCTTTGTTCTCTTTTTATTGTCAAACATGAATGCAATGGGATGGCCATTTTGATTAAGAGTTGCAGACTTGGCAACATTGGAAGCATCACATTCTACCAAAAAAAAAAGGAACACTTTCATCAATAGAGCTAAGTTTTGCAGAAAACAATTCATCTTTGAGCTTATTAAAAGCCTACAAAGCTTCTTTACTCATTGTAAATGATTTAGTATTGATCAATGAACTGATTTTATTAGAAAATGAAGGAATCCATTTGGAATAATATGAAATCATACCCAAGGTCCACTTCAGTGAGACTGTATCCGATTGGGGTGGCAACATCTGGAGTGGGCGCAGGCATTCAGGATCTGGCTTAATAGTATTATGGCTTACATCTTACCCGAGTTTTTTAATAGATGAAGATATTACGGACTTTGATGCATTTAATGTAAGACCCTATTTTTGTGCTGCTTGTTGGAATCACTGACAATTCTGATCAATGGTGTTTTTGATCATAACCACCAATGGTTATGTTGTGTATATATAAGGATATGTATCTGTAAGGTTCTCTTTTTCAACAAATTTGTCCATTGTTCTTTGAAACATAGAGACCCCATTGGTTACACCAAAAGGCAACCTACAAAACTGGTATAGCTTCCCATTGGCCTCAAAGGCAGTAAATCTTTTATCTGCCTTAATTATTGGGATCTAGTGGTAGGCACTCTTCAGGTCAAAAGTTGAAAATACTTTGTACCTTGCCAAATTGTTTATCATATCATCAATATGAGGTACAGGTAGGCATCCAAAGAGCTGTTTATTGTGCATTTTGGTAAGGTCCTTTACAACAACCAACTGGGTTCTCCATGGTGAGTAGCAGGGTTCAGTGATATTATCTGAGAGTAACTGGGAAATTTTCCTCTCAATGAACACCTGATCATCTCTACCAAAATGCCACGATTTGATAGCAACAGATCGGACATTCACAGCTATACTCGAAAATAGTGAGGGTGTATTTATCTTAGCCACAAGAAGAACACTGTGCATTTTTCCTACCAACTCTTAAATTGTCTTTGTTTCCATCATAATTGAAGATTACGTTTTTGTGTAGCTTCTGAAACTCATATCTGAGAATTACTGTCATACACAGGTTATCCAAAATCCTGGATTTCATTTTTTGTATTTCCTGCTTCCTATTTCTACACTGGTAATGCAAACACTATTACAGTTGGCTTCCATAGTTTTAAGAGCGATAGACACTTTTTTGGTACAGAGGTGGAGTTTCAGGCTTAATAGGTTGAATGTGTCTTCACTAATAAAGTTTTCTGAACTACAAGAGTTTATAAAAGCCATAAACTGTCTGCCTTTTATGGTGATCATTGTAGTTATACGAGAGAGATTTAGGGGATAGGTATCTGAGATTACACACAAACTATGTTTAAAATTAAACATGGCTATCATTCCAGATGACTCTTAGAATGGCAAACTTTTGAAAAGTGTCCGTTTTTTCCCACAATTATGACATATATCACTACAAGCAGAATACTTTCTGATTCTGAGAAGCGTTACCACAAAATTGGCATATTTTTCTGTTAAGGTCCTTTTGGCAGTTTATAAAAGCTGTGGAGCTCTCTTCTGAACATTCACTATTGGCACCAACAATGGCTACTACACCTGGGACCAATGAAATGTTTATAGGAGAGTAAAGTTGCAAATGCTTAATTGAAGGCCAATGATAGATCCAGAGTTCAATTTTCCAGCAATTGCTGCCTAATATAATTGATGAAATCCCACTTATAAAAAAAGTATCACTGATTTGCTCTTCTCTGTATTGTTCAGCTGTGACTTTTTTTTTTAGTGGCACACTTTACTAAGATTTCTGAGATCCTGAAGAAAATTTTCAAGGAACTCTTCTGGCATCTGGTCAGAAACTGATGCCTAACAGATCTCATTAGGTGTCTTGATATATAGTTGGTCCAATATTTGGACAGCTTCCTCATAATTTGTACAATCTTTGATGTACTCGTATATCCAGGATGAAACACAATTTATCAGAGATCGAAACTTGTCTGGTGCTTCTCCCCCCCCACACACATTCCAGAATAAAATTTTCAAATGTTCTTTTTCAATGCTTCCAGTCCTGAGAAGAATTATAGGTATTGTGATCTAGGTCCAGTTGATATCGCTTGAGTATTTTGGACATGTTAAATTTTTCCCTCTTTTGTTGAATAAATTGCCATGAATTTAAAAGTAATTCTAAGAAGATGAGATGACAATAACCTTAAGTAAGGCTTTATTCAACAAAAGAAACTAAGCAAAATGACTCTCCACATAATTCCCCTTCCCAAAATACAGCAGAATTTATAAAAATGTATGTTCATTTGCATACAAGAAATTTACATACAAAACACAAAAGAAGAGTTCATTCCACGACCGTCATCAAGTGAGGTAACTCCTGTTGGTCTATACCACATGGGACACTTTTATTTATTTTATTTTATTTTTTTTAAATTATATTTGTTCACAGGAATTTTCTTCTTGCTTATTCATTTCTTAGCTGATGGCACTTGATCCATTTTCTTTTTGGGTTTTATTTTTTTTAATTTGTGTAGTGTTTTTACTATAGAATAAATAATTTTTTTTGACTGTACATAACATATCATAATGAATATTTTAGCCCATTCATATTTTTCTCGATTTTTCAGAAAGAACCGAATTAACATCCTCTCAAATCAAATTATGTAAGTATCTCTTCTCTTTTCTTTTATCTCTTTTTGCTTTACATTTTATACACAAATCATTAATCATTCTGCTAATTATAGATTTATCAGAATTCTTTAATATTCATATTATTATTCAAGAAGATTCTGGCTCATCTGATGTTTTTGCTAATTTTCATCCACACACACACACACACACACACACACACACACAATAAAACCGTTTTTTACAGATAAGGTTTATCTTGTCCGGGGAACAGTTATATTTAAAAAGTGCTTAGTACACAATTAAAAAAAAATCAAAAGTGTAGAGCTCATTAAGATCAGAAATATTACAAACACTAACCCTTTCTGCTATCATGGTTTGTACCAATAAAGGCTTCCTCAGACAGTGAAAAGGTCAATTGTTTTTCTAGCACACCATTTATATACTTTTGATGTTGGTAGGAAATTTAATGGGAGGAAAGGGGTAAAGCAAGAGTAATTATGTACAAGGACAGAATGGAATATATATATATATATATATATCTTGAGATAGCACTCGCCAGTAATTTACAATCGCCTGAGGAAATGCATTGTTATGCATCGAAAGACGACTGCAGTTGTGTAGCGATTTTTACATATTGTTTAAAAACAACATGTAAGAATCGCTGCACAACTGCAGTCATGTGTCATCACACACACACAATTGCAGTTGTGTGTGCATGTGTAAATGTGTGTGTGTGTGTGTGAATATGTAAATATATAATTTTCAATTAAGTTTTATTAAAGCAAAATATTTTATTTTTTTGAACATTAATTTAAATAAAATATAGTTAAATTCATAAAACAAATATTCAACACGATTAATGTTGTTTGGCTGTAAGTCATGTTTGTCTCTGCTAATTTTTATTTAAAGTTTTTTTTCTTTTCTTTTCAAATACCAATATAATTTGAAATTTCAACATAATCACTTTTCAAAACTAAATTCTGGCTTTTACTCTTTCAAAATTGTTAGTAATTAATATTTAAAAGTAAAACTATTTACTTAAAAAAAAAAAAAATCTAAGTTCCCCTCCAAAATAAATAAATATTTTTCAAAGAAGTAAGGCTTGCTATAGTTTTTGCTTGAAAAAATGATTAAATATGTTTAAAATATATCTTTCAAGTTTATTTACTTTTTTATTAATAACTAGCAGGAAGATCTCTGAATAATAATTTATTATTGATAATTTATTGATATTAGTCAGCCATCTTATGGAAAATAATTTTTTATTTGATCTTTAAAAAGTAAACCATTTTTTTTTTTTTAATTTTTTTTTTGGTTTCTTACAAAATAACTAAATTTAGGAAAATACCACACTACCAATACTGTGCTTGTGTGGGAGATGGTGGCTTAGGAGGCTGAACATCCCCATATTTTTATTCAAAAAGACACTTTATTTTTTGGTTTGAATACTAGGATAAATACTCTGTTAATGTTGTTTTCAAACAAATCAAAGTTACATAAAAGATCATTCACTTTTTTTCAAATTATTATTAATAAAGAAGTAAATAAACTTAAATTAAGATACATTTAAACATTTAATTTAATCATTTTTTCAAGCAAAACTATAGCAAGCCTTACTTTTTTTGAAAAGTAACTATTTACCATTTATTTTGAAGGAAAATTTAGATTTTACAGTAAAGAAGCAAACATTTCTCTGTAAATGAATTACTATTTTGAAAGCAAGTAGAAGCAAGATACATTGAGAATTTAGTTTTGGAAAGTGATTAGGTTTAAATTTCAAGTTATATTTGTATTTGAAAAGAAAAAACTTTAGTTAAATAAAAATTAGCAGAGACAGACATTACTTATGGTCAATATTAGTTGTATTGAATATTTATTTTATGAATTTAACAACATTTAAATAAATTTTTGAAGAAATAAAACTTGCTATAGTTTTTTGCTTTAATAAAACTTAATTGAAAATTATTTAATTTTTATGTTAGTTACAAACCAAAAAAAAATGAAATTTATTTTTTGAAGTTTGAATAAAAAATTATTTTCCATAACATGGCCAAAAATATTAATAGGTCAATAATACACATACAGACACATGTTAATTATTGTTGTTTTTTAGTTTTAGCCAGGCACACACTCAAATATTTGAATAAATAAATATTAAACTTTTTGTCAAATTTGTATGCGTATTTAAAATATTCTTTTAAATTTACTTTGTTGTTTTAATATTCATTTTTTTAAAGTTATGCTTTTATTTACTATAGATGTGAAAATAAATAAATTTAAGAGAATAAAAATTTTAAAAATATATACATGTATAGCATTTTGAAAGTATGTACAGAATTAAAAATTAAAAATGTAAGGTAATCCTAATTGGGAATAAGAATTATTACTATTTGTTTTTACCTTTTAATTCTGAGATGATATTTTTGTACAAAAAGCTGGCTTAGGTGATAATGAGTCTATATAGATATATATTTGCTTTATCATTAATTACTTTAGTTTTTTAGTTTTAGCTGGACACACACACACACACAAACTGCCCTTTATATATGTATAGATGGCTGAAAAATATCAATAAGCTATTATTCATAAATCTTCTGAGCAATGTCGGGTATCCCTGCTAGTATATATAATTTTTTGTACTCTCACTATTTTTTTATAAGAATCACTAAAAAACCCTTTGAGTTATTCAGCTAGAAAGAGAACAGGTTAAAATCATTTTGTGTCAGCCCCACCAAATGAGAGGAAAAGGATCATTCAGGCCTTCAGTAATAGTCCCATCATTCATACTCTGGCTTCCAACTTCAAAATCCATTCAGGAATCATTAAGAGAATGGTGAATAAGTTAAAAAAAGCAGGAACAGTAGAGAGAAATACTGGATCAGGATGTCACAACAGGAAGAGAAATCATCATTTCAACTTAGAGCTAAAGAGATCAATTAGAAAAGATCCAACTCAATCCATAAGACATTTGGCATGTGAGAGGAGTTTCACCTATAACAGTCCAAAAAGCAGTGAAAAAAAAACACTTAAAAATGAAATTGTATGTGAAACCTGTGAGGACCTTGTTACTCCAGAACAAAAAGTTAGATTAGAGAGGGTAAAGATCAAGTTGGAAAACGATCCTGGATAATATATATATATATATATATATATATATATATATATATATATATATATATATATTCTATATATATGAACTTAATTTCAATCCTTCATGAGCTTCTGATCCTTACTTATGATTAATTAATGATGGACATGTCATTTTCATTTATGATCAATTTCATCATGATTTTTCTGTTAAGCTTGGAGAATAATTATGCATTCTTAAAGTAGAATTGAATAGTGGTATAAAAACCTCAGAGAATTCCATTAAGATATCTTTAATCTAAGATACAACAGTTCAAATCTTAACAATTGGACAATTTTGATTTTGCACCCTTTGTGTGTGTGTGTGTGTGTGTGTGTGTGTGACTAACAATTGTTGACATTCTGTCAGACAAAATTCCTGGGATGAGGAGTTATCATTATTTACATGTGGTCTATTGTCCTAATCTTTGTTATTATTATCACATTGTTCCAGCCTTCATTATGTGTCTGTTGATCAGAGTAACCTTCAGGGAATTTCAAATGAACCTTTATTTAATCTACAGGGGTAGATTGTTTTGATTCTGTTGACTTTGACTAGCGATAATGCCCAGTTTTTGCTTAGCCTGTGTCCAAATTTTCACTACCTGGCCCATGGATTGAACTCATTTATATAATAAATATGAATGTCAGTGTTTCACTGTGTCAGACTTTTTCAACTTTACTCCTAGAGGCCGTAGCCCAATATATCATGCCATTCTAGAATCAGGCCAACACTGTGAGCAAATTAAAAACATTCCTGGCTGCATCTGGACCCACAATTTTGAACTCTTGGATTCCCAAGTTTTCATTACTGTGATTTAAATTTTTTTTTTAATGTGATGTTTTTTACAACAAATTGTTTTGTACAATAACATTTTTTATAATTTGTAAATAAATTTGGGAATAATTGAAATGAATTGTGAAATCCATCAAAAGTCACCCATGAAATAAAATAATTGTTTATATGGAATTTAAGGTCCTACATCCATGAAATTGTCTTTATGTGGTAGCAGAAGAATTAGCATTGAACTTTTAAAAAGTAATGCAGTACTTAAATGCAGCAATCAATTTTGAGTTATTCTGCTGTTTATTGTTGCCTATACATCTACTCCTCTGTACCTATTGTGATGAAGGCCAAGTCAAGAGCCCTCTGTAGAAGCTAGCTTAAATGTCATCTGATTGTAAATAATATATCACCAAATACATGAATCAATGTTTTAAGCCACTAGTTATTGTTTCATGGAAATGGGACAAGCAATAACTGAGCAGTACTAAAGAAGAATAAGACTAGATATTCCCTGAAGGTTACTGAGATCAACAAGCATCTTATGAAGGTTGGAGGGCACAATGGCCAAAATGTGATAACAACAAAGATGAGGACATTAGTTTTCATTTGTTGACTTCTGTTTTGAGTCTCTCATTGATTTTTTTTTTTTTTTTTCTTTCCCGTCTTTGACTTACTTTTTTTCCATCAAAAATATTAAACAATTGCTATAACAAATTTTTTCATATTCTACTTGTGGATGATATAAATATAAATAACCATTTTAAATAATAGAATCTATTGTTGTTCTTTTATTAATGAAGATATTGATTACTTTGAATGGCTTTCTTCTTTTCTGCATTAGTGTTCTTCTTTCCCCTCAGGAGGATGTGCATTCTTCATCCTGATTAGTAAACAACTCTATTTGTTAATTGTCTTTTCTGACATCAGACCTTCTATTTTCATCTTTGAAATTCTAAAAATCCATTCTGCATTTGAAAAGCCAAAGTTGTTGATAACTATAAAGGATTTTCTCTATTTAATCAAAATAGTGTACGTCTTCAGTTCTAAGAAATACAAGAACTCTGAGTAAAGAGTCATGGTTCAAATCTAAAAAATGAAAATATTTTTGGATTTATTTGTCTTGAGAAATTTTCTGCAAAAAGCATAGAAGCTTATGTTTTTATTGAAATCATATTTTTGGTTTTCCCTTTATTTACAAGCTGAATATATGGAAAAATATCACTCTGATCAACAGACATCTAATGAAGGCTGGAAGATTGTTATTATAACAACAAATATGGGGACAATAGTCCACATGTAAATAATAACTCCACTCCAGTAATTCTGTCTGACAGAATGTCAACAATTGTTACTCTTCACATGCACACACACACTGGGTGCAAAAGCAAAATTGTCCATTGTCAAATTGAATATATGGAAAATCTTATTCAATAGCTTTAGACTTCAGGCATATCTGTTTAATTTCTAGTTCTGTTCTTCATTTATAGACGTAAGGCATATCTGCTTAATTTCTAGCTTCGTTCTTCAACTTTAAACTGATTTTAGTCAAGATTTTCCAATAGCTTTAAGAAATAAACATAAAATTTCTTTTCTCAGGGCAAATCATCTGCGTTTATTTCTACCATGTCAGTCACTTTCTTTTTTCATGAAACATTAATCCCATTAAATAAATGATGCTGGACAAATATAGAGTTGTTTGATAAAATTTGTAAAAAGAATTGGTATAGAACAAAGGTGATTTTCCTCCCAAGCAAGGTGATAAAGCCACTAACAATACAAGTGGTTACTGAGTGTGAAAGAATTTGAGAAAATATAATAAAAGAACAGGTTTCAAAATGACAGAATATGATGATAGATGCTGCATTTAAATTTTTGAAAATTATAGTTTACAAGAAGCTAGAAGAGTTCCGCAAGTGAGAAGTGTTAAAGAAACTATTAGAATAGAACTTATGATTACTGTTATGTAGTAAAGAGTAGAAAGCAAGGATAGAATAACCTTTTCTTAAGGCTTTACTGAACTTAATTCACAGCAGTCAGTAATCAACAAAGGAAAGAATTCAGAATGAAAAGGAAGAAGAACGCAGCATTTAAAGAGGAAAGGGAACGTGTGAAAAGTCACGTGGACAAGAATGTTAGTTTCCTTTTTTTTACGAAAATATAACATTCTCCCCCACTTGCAAAAGAGATTGAAAAAGTTTTATAAATCCAGTTGTTGGATTGGTCTACGAATCCTGCTAGACCGGCGTGGAGGTAGTTCACCACTGGAAGAGCCAGACCTCTGAGAAGGCTGACTTTCAGGATTCTGGCTATTATTCACAGATTCATTTTCTGTATAAGGTGAAGAAATATTAATGGGACCTGTATCAGGCAAAAGGGTTGAATCTGCATGGTCCACGTCGGGTTGAGTATTTTCAGGTCCATTTTGAGGTCCATCCGAGCGTGGAAAACGTGCCAACCGTCTCAGCGCCACCGAATCTTCCCGGCCATCATTGTGACGTATTTTGGCATGCATAGGGTTGGCCTCAAGGAGTTCCACCACCTCAACGATAGGGTCATATTTACCTCTGCCACCAAATCGTTTTAATAATACCTCCCCAGGCTCACAGAGCCAAACAGGCAACGCAGTACTGGAAGAGGACCGCCTTTCAAAATTGAACATTCGTTCGTGGGGGGTTGCATTCGTAGTGGTGCATAGCAGAGAGCGGATAGCATTTAACACATCATGTAGAACATCCTGCCAAGCACTAATTGGTAACTGTTTCGATTCCAGGGCCAATAATATGGTATTCCAAATTATGCCGTTGTAACGTTCGCATTGGCTATTGCCTCTAGGGTTATAAGCAGTAGTATTACTGCATCCAATTCCAAGTCATGTTAGAAATTGTTTAAATTCTCCTGACATAAACGAAGTTCCTCGATCGTAGTGAATGAACGAGGGAATCCAGAAAATGGAGAAAATACTTGTCAGGCACTGAATAGCAGTTTGCGAAGAGCAATCGCGGCAAGGAAAGGCAAAGGGAAATCGACTATATTCGTCGATAACAGTAAATATATATCGGTAACCTGTCGGAGATATCAGGACAGGCCCTTTGTAGTCTATGGAAAGATGCTGGAAAGATGCTGAAATGGCGCAGTAGAACAGATCAGAACATTACTAGCAGAATCGAAGAATTGGGGTTTTATTTTGGCACAGGTCGTACATTCAGAAGTCACACGTCGGACTTCATCAAGTGAATACGGCATATTCTGAGACCTTACAAAATGCCAAAAGCGCTGTACCCCGGAATGTATTAAGGAATCGTGTATCGATTTAAGTTCCTTCAAGGAAAAAGCAGCAGCACCACATACTCTGGATAAGGTATCCGCAACTGTGTTTTCATTTTCAGGACGGTGTTTTATGTCGTATGAAAAGGGAAGAAGTTCCATTTTCCACCGTATAATTTTATCGTTTTTAATTTTTCCTCGATTAGCAGGTTTAAACATAAAAGATACGGCTTGTTGATCAGTAATAACAGTAAAATGTTTCCTGGCAAGGAGGTATCTCCATTTACGAACGCATTCGACTATGGCATATGCTTCTTTTTCGACTATATGAAGTCCTATTTCAGAGGGGTTTAGCGACCGAGAAAAGAATGCTACAGGTCGCTCAGCTTGTAAAAGAGTGCCTCCAATAGTAAATGGCAATTCATCTTCAATAACTTTTACAGATAACTCGGCAATGTCTTTCTTAAATTTTTCGAAAGAATTTATAACTATAGGAGGCATAGGGAATTGTTTATTTTCGACCAGTGGACGAATTTTGTGTGAATATTTAGGTATCCTTTTCGCATAGTAAGCAAACATACCAAGACACCTTTTTAGCGAATTTGAGTCGGAAGAAGGAGGCATTTGCAAAAGTGGCTTCAAATGCTCAGGATCGGGTTGGATAGTTCCGTTACAAATTTGATATCCAAGCACGTTAATAGAACGAAGTGAAAACTCTGATTTTTCCCGGTTTATTTTGAGGTTGTATGTCGAGGCAGCCTTTAAGAAACATTCCAAATTGACGTCGTGCTCCTCCTGGGTTTTACTGCAAACAGTTATATCATCTATATACGAAAAGGTTCCAGATAATTTGTTATCAGAAACGAAAGAATTCATAAATCGCTGAAAGGCAGAAACCCCCGTTAGTAACACCCATGGGTATTCGTTTAAATTGGAACAGACGATTTCCAGCTTGAAAGGCCGTATAGGGGCGATCTTCGGGGCAAATTTCAATCTGATAGTATGCTTTGGACAAGTCAATTATATTATAGATACGATACTGGGCTATTTGGTTTACAAGATCTTCAATTCGAGGCAAGGGGTAGGCATCAAGTAAGGTGAACTGATTAATAGTCTGGGAGAAATCGACTACCAATCGTTTCTTTTTATTAGGTGATGAAGTTACAACAATTTGAGCACGCCACGGAGAGTAACTTGTTTCAATTATATTATCCTCAAGCAGTTGTAGAATTTCTTTTTCAATTAACCAAGCATCCTCTGCATGGTAATTTTGGGATTTAGTAGCAATAGGTTTGCAGTCAGGGGTCAAGTTTCGGAACAACTTAACAGGAGCACAACTGATCTTGGTTAAAGCGCAGATTTTTAGAATATCCTGAGATCCACAAAAAGAAATAGTGATACTCTGGTGTAGTTTTAAGAAAGGCACTCCGAGTATAATATCCATACAGGAATCAGGAAGTACTGTAAAGTCAATTTGTTTCTATTCGTAACCATTGAAGATAATATCCTCAGTACAATATTCAGATAGTTTGAGGGAAATGGCAGATGATGCCATGGAAATTACGGAATTCCGTTTAGAAGTAGACAGTTTCATTGTTTTAACAGTACGGGCATTGATAAAGTTATCAGAACTACCGGTGTCTATGAGGGCAGTTAATCTCTTTCCTTTTAATTCTAAAGTTTTAGTAACTGGAGGAGACCTATCATCGTCTTTAGCACAGGCTACTATAATAGCTGAGGTAGAACGTGAAGGCACCGGCATGGTAGAACGGCAAACTTTAGAAAAATGACCGAGTTTGCCACAGTTTCGACATCTCTTATCACGGGCAGGACAATAGCGACGATTATCCTTAAAGTGACGTTTCCCTCCACAGTTGTAGCACTTGCCACAAGCAAGGGCAGCAGACAATTGTACAGAGTCACACTCTGTACGAGAATCAGTTAAGTCAGAAAGCATATTTTTAGTAATAGTAGTGGAAGTGGCCTCCTCGGCAGAATCAGTAAACACATTTTTAGTCCTAGTGGTAGTAGCAGCGTATGATTCAGCACAAAAGTGAGCCTGTTCTAAGGCTCTAGCACATTGAGTAGCCTCCTTGAGAGTTAGCGTATCATTTTCAAGCAGTCTGGCACGTATTATGGGGGACCGGAGACCACGTATAAATGCATCACGGACAGATTCATCCCTGTAAGTAGTAGCAGTAACATCTTGGAAGCAACAGTTAGCAGCAAGTCGATTCAAGGCCTGAAGGTATTGGTCCACACTCATTTTCCTGCTGCAGACATGTAGACAACAAATGTCGAGCATGAATAACACTTGGAGACTTGTCATAAACACTTTTCAGCAATTCAACAGCATGTTCAAATCCAGAACAACCCTCGATAACATCAGCAATGGTAGCACCGATGTTTACATAAAGGACTTTGAGTTTGTCCGGGTTTAAAGAAGCAATAGTTGATAAGTAATAATTAAAATTACGGTACCATAGTCTCCAGAGCTTGCTAGCCTGAGGGTCTGCAGAAGATATATCAAACTTGTCCAAATGAATAATCTTGTCCATGAGGAATTAAGTTCAGTAAATTGTTATGTAGTACAAAGAAGAAAGCAAGGATAGAATAACCTTTTCTTAAGGCTTTATTGAACTTAATTCACTGCAGTCGGTAATCAACAAAGAAAAGAATTCAGAATGAAAAGGAAGAAGAATGCAGCTTTTAAAGAGGAAAGGGAATGTGTGAAAAGTCACGTGGACAAGAAAGTTAGTTACATTTAGCTATTTCAACAGTAAAATGATGAGACCTAACTGCCAATCTAGTGACTTGATTAAATTCATGAAGTCAAGGTACCAAAGAAGAAAGCTCATGAGAACAATAAAATCTTTATAGAAAAGGTATAGGGAAGCAATTTATAACAGTTGGAAAGTGATTGAAGTTGAAATGCAAGGTGAGGACTGATAACATTGCAGATTCTTTTTTGGATTCTATCCATAATCTGTAGAATACATAACAAAAGCACCAAATCAGATATGGCTGCAATATTCACTGTACAGATGAATGGTAAACTTATAAGTGTGTAAGTTCTGGGGAGAAAAATTGTCTAGCATGGCACAGTGACCAACAATAGCATAATATAAAACAACTTGGTTTAAACTCTGAGTATTAGGGTAACAATTTTACCCTTTAAATTTAAAATATGTGTATGGTTTGTGAAATTCATAGTGTCTTGTGACTGACATTTCCATTGTGCTGAACCAAATGGCATGTTGCCATTTTATTTTTTAAATTACTGTAACTAATATTCCATTTATTCAATAATTGGCATAAGCAACAGATAGATAAGCCTATCTTTAGTCTACATTGTATTATTTAAGTACTTGATTAATTGTAGTTGGTGTTTGATATAAGATTATAGTAGATATTAAAAATCAGTCTAATTGTTTTATGCATTTGCTTGCTTCTCTCTGCCAGAATTTTTCATAATTACAATTTTCTCTTGAGGCCCAGATAGACAAAGCTGATTCTGACTCAGAAAATTGTAAAATAATTAATATTCTTGTTTGGCTGCTGCTGCAGCTGTCATTTTGAGGTCAATGCCTTTTGGTAAAACCTGTAACACGTCTGCTTTCTTTTAACATTACCTTGATCAATGTCTTGTCACTGGTGTTCCTTTGCATAAGACCAGGAATAGAAAGTGATGCCTTTCTCTGCAATATATGCTAAAAATCCAATCCCTAAAATAGGAAAATGAGTGACTAATGATGACTATTCTTTCTTTATTTACTTTGAAATGTGTTACATAATGAATACATTATTTACACATTGACTATTATCCTCATCTTTATTATCATCATAATTATGATAATAGCAACAAAGACTATAGCTCTGGTGCTGACCATGTAAGGGAGATAACTTGATAGAGCAAAAAGTTATAGACTAATGATAAAAACCATTTTGCATATACTGTAGTTCTTTTGATTAATCTAAGCAGGAACAAGATTAGTTGGCAATAACTCATAACATTGCCAGAGTGAAAGTGTGACTAATTGTCATTTTGGATTTTACAAGTTTGTTTTATTAAGTGAAAGTTGACTCTCCAGATGTTGGCTAAAGTTCATGAAGTGGATCATTAATTATGAGTTTAATACTGACTTCTCTATATTTAGAGACAATTCAAAATGGAATAATAATGAGCTAATCTGGTTGACCCTTACTACCAAGTAGTGAGATTGATCCTCATTGGTTACTCCATACTTGTGGCATTGTGCCAGAAGTAAGCTAAGTTTAGTGAATAACAATTTGAATATTAGTAAAAAATGGTCAATAAAATTTGCAATAAATTAAAGTTATATAATATTGCATACCAGCTTCTGTATGTATGAACTGTGTTTATAGTGAGAATATGAACATAAAATTTTCAAATTTCAGAGTAAGTAATGTTTTTTGTGTTTAAATAAAAACTGAAAAATGTTTTGATGCAATACTTTTTGTAAAATTTTAATGAATTGAGTTGTTTAGAAAGAAAGATCTAAAGAGAAAATTAAATTTGATTAATTTTCTATTCCCTTGTTGCTAACTGGTTTTTAATGAATAGAAAAAAGAAACTTGAATTGATATCAGTCTTATTTCTGAATGTCTGGGCACTAAGAAAATGGTTAAAACCAACAATAATCTGATGGTCTTAGATTTGGTGAGGATGGAGGAATAAGTAAAACTTTCTCCTGCCTTTATTTTGCTGGTCAGCAGATTATTGTAAAGAGTTGGATGCTGTGCTTGATTCTCTGGTGAGAATTCATGTGAAACACAAATTTTTTCCTTAGATTTCTTTCCAATTTTCATGATGTTTGTATGCAGTTGAACATGATGCATTGTGCCTTTTTTGATAAATTGCTTTTATTCTAATGAAGACCTGCTTCAATGGATACTACATTCATTTTTTTGTCATTCAAAATGAGTGGGTCTTCCAAAGTGGAAATTATCAGAAAGTTTACAGTTATCATTATTAGACTTTCTCCACAGCTGTTGAACCTGCGTACGCAACATATTCTTCATTATCTCTGCTGGTTTACTGCCTTTAAGAAATGGCAAACATGACTCATTAATGTCTTTGCTTCCCATACAGTTAAATATTGCCAGAGACTATTTAAAAATGTATATCCTAATAAAACAAGATTTAAAATTTAAGCTGCATTATTTACCATGGAAAAACAATATATAAAAGTATATCAAGAACAATTTTAGGGAAATCTATGATAAAATTGAAAAGTTTTTCTTGCAACACTTTTCATCTTTTAGGCCTTCATCGAACAAAAGTGAGGTTTATTTTCTTGTGACTAAGCAAATGCATGAAGGAGAGAGAGGACACTGAAAATTTTAAATTTAAATTAAAATTTAAAAAAATTTAAAACCTGTAATTAAAAAAAATAATTAAAAATATTCAGCATTCCCTCTCTTTTGTGTGCATTTGTTGTATCAATGTAAACATCACTTTGCAATTTCCATAAAATTAAAGAATAATTTTGATCTATTATGCAATGTAAAAATATTTTTTTTTAAATTTATAGATAAGTATCATATGTAATTGATAAGTATTTTGTAACAATGGTGGTGCTTTTGATAAATATATTAGTTTTATAAAAAAAAATTTTAATCTTTAAACAACTAGGAAAGCAATGAGAAGAGGGAGGGAAATTTTAACCAGTTCAGTGGTTGGGAGTTGTGTCCCCCCCCCCCACCAAATAGTTAATAAGATTAGAACGGGTGAGTTGGGGAAAAGGGAACCACTCTTGCTTCTACGTCTTGAGAAATTTGCAACACTCGAGTAATTCAATTTTATGTGCACTCTTAGTAGCTTGACATGGCTTTGCTGATGTCTGTAATGAATAGAAGCAAATTGCTGTAACCTTTTCCTTTTGAAATGATGCATTTATTATCAAGAAGAGAATGGCATTCCTTTTATTATTCTTCTGTTGTTACCAACATGTCTTCAAAAGAAGTTACTGATTTGTTATGAAATTTGTTTGCTTCCTAATAGTCTTATGACAAGAATCCTGATAATCTTGTCCTCATGTCTGTCTATATATTATTGATACATTCAAGTTGAAAGTCAAATGTGAAAGTAATCTTTAATGATACATTAGAAAGAGAGTTAGTATCAAAAGAAAACTTTTCTCAGGGCAATTTTCTTTTTCTTATTCACAATGGAAATAGAATAGCTCATCAACATCATCATCATGGTATGTTGGTTGCATGGATCCTTACAACTTTTTCTCTCCAAACTTTATGGATATCCATCACAACTGGTATGCTTTCAAGTTGGTATCCTGTGTCTTCACATGTTTAGAATGAGCAACCAATGCTTGTGTGTTCATATTTTGGTGTTCGCAACAGGATATCACTGATAAGCTCATCCTTGCTTCTACCGGAGTGGCCTACAAATCTTGTTCTTCTCTTCGGAATGAGAGATAGGAGAAAGTTGGTTAGAGAGGTGCTTTTTTTTTTTTTTTTTTTTTTTGTAGGATGCTAATTTCATTTTACATTATGTTGTAGTTTAAAGAAATATTTTAAATCGGTAAAATTAAAAGTTAGTACTTAGATTGAATAATATTTTTCATTATTCAATCTAAATATTAACCACATCTAAAATACTAAATAATGAAAAAGATTAAAAAATAATATAATAGAAGCTCGGTGGGATAATGGTTAGTGACTCAGATTGAGGAATCAGAGAACAGAGTTCAAATTCCAGTCAAATTTATTACATTCACTTACATGCTAATACCTTTGGGAAAATGTTTTTTCTTTCTCTAGCTATGGGTTAAATAGCATGATAGATGGAGTCCTATATTCTTGGGTGGCAACCAATCTAGGAGAAGGAAACTTTAAATTCAAACCACCTGCTGTTTTGTAAGTCTTGCCTCTTTAGACAAAAGCTAGAAGGTGGTAACTTTAAAATCAAATCTACCTCTGCTGAAAGGAAGGACAGGCTAACCTCAACATCTCTAGTGTAAAAGGAACTGAAAAACCATTGCACTATTCTGTCTTGAATGTCACCATGAACCCCAATTGTGAGGGAGGAGATTGGTGACTATAACTGCAAAAATGTGCCAGTAAAATGATGACTGAATAATATTTCTGACTTGCTCAGAAACTGATATTTTGATAGACAATGCAGTACTTGGTGCTAATTTGCCTTCATTTCTTGGCTCAAGTTGCATGTATGTTCTTCAGTTTGTTGGTGTTAACTCCTCCTTAATTGTCCAAATATTTCACTAGGGCATGCTCTCCCTACACTATAAATACTGGGTGACTTCTTCCCTCGTTCTCTTTTCTTCAGGCCTTGTGCCGCATCCTACCTCACATGGAGGTGAGGTAAATTCTCTTTCTACTTTGCATTTCAGCGGACAACATTTAAAAATGTGATCTTTCTCAGAGATCCACGTTTTTGTCCACTTTTGGGAAAATGCCATGAAACACATACATACACATACGTACAAACATTCACCAAAATACAGACTCTTTACGTTCACACACAAACACAAATGTTAACGTTTTTGTCACTTGTAAATTTGTTGCTTAATACATATATTTGTTGACATATATATATATTCGTCTTGTTTGTTTTATTTACATCTTTGGTTGAACTCTACTTGAGTCCGCCATTTTCTTGTAGTTTGACCTTCTTCTAGCAGGAAATAAACAGCACGTGTTTCTAATTCAACAACACGTAAACCCACACAGGTCCTCTACAAGGTCTTCATATTCAACCTGTTTAATTTGGTTATGTAGCACCATTCTCATTTTTCTATCTATGTGGTATGTCTTAGTGAAATTCATTTAGCAGATTAATATTCTAAAACATCACTATTGCTTAAAATACATTTGTTGCTAACATGCATTTATAGGCAATGAGAATGTCACTTCTTTACACTGTTTATGTTGTAATCTCTAATGAATTCTAATTTTTTTTTTTTTTTTTTTTTGACTTTTCTGACTTTTTCTTTTCCCAATTTCACCCATTGTTTACTTCTGACTCTTCTCCCCCTTCTCCCCTTTCTTCCTCTCTTCATCCATTTATTGTTTTCTTCCCTTCCCCTTGCTTTGCCTGTTTATTTACTTTTCACAAACCTCATATATTGTAAACTGTGTCTCCCCCACCCTCTGGCAAATTCCAGTCATATGCTGGGCTGGGCTGTTCTGTTTCTTTCACAGCCACATAATCATTTCCATTGAAGTACCAGATGACAGTTTGCCAAATGATTTGTTTCTTTTCAGATGTGATTGTTCTTTTATAATGAAGATATCCAGTCTGCTATTTTTAAATGTTGTTATTTAAAAAAAACAAAAAAATTCAAGCAACTGCCTCTTGTTAGTTGGTATAAATATCTTAAAAATTTGGGACAACTGTTTTGGCATTTACTTTGTTTTGTCCCAATTGAAAAATAAAAAGGTTTTTGATATTTTATATATATATATATATATATATATAATCTGTCATGATTTGTGATAAAAATTATTAATTTAATGACAACTTTTAATTATGCTTTAGTGAAATTTGTTTGAGAATTTTTTTCTGTTTCCTTATTTGATGATTATTCATGTCATATTTCCATTATTCTTAGAATTATTGTTTTATGAATTCTGTTTGGTAAATTGAAACCATGATGGAGAATAGCTTTGAAATAATATATTGAAAAATTTGATTCATTTTTATATTTTTTTTAATGACAAAATTTATGAGGAACAATCATTTCCTAAGGTTTTATTCATAAAGTTTTTTTTTTTTTTTTTTTTTTTTTTTTTTGCCAGTAAATTTCTAATAATGATATTAATAAAAACTACTTTGATGCATGCAAAGTTATACATTTTCACTAAAATTTGTTTCCTCCATTTTTTTTTTTTTTTTTTTTTATTAACAGAAAAGTAGATATTTAAAAATATGGCTTTGAATAAGAAAAAGATTCCTAAAAACAAAACAAACATCCTTTTCACTGCCAACTTAATTGCCTGTTTATGATTGAGGCCCTTTCATGTCTTCCATAGAAAAAAGTTGCTTTATTTCTGATCAATTGTTTTGATTTTTTTTTTTCTTCATCAAGCCAACTTCCTTCCATGGCATCAATAATTCTTTTCCTAAATATGTCTTACTTTGGCTTCAATCTTATTATAGTTTGTGTTTCTATTTTCAGTATTTGTACACAATGCTCTTCCATTTGTTGGTTTTGGTTTCTTGGACAATGTGTTGATGATTGTTGCTGTAAGTATCTTGATAAAAACAAATAAAATTTGATCTATGTTTTTCTTTGCTCTTTTCCTGATCATTGAGTTATATTTTCCATGTTGTTTTTGTGTACGTTGTTAAATGTTGGTTGCAAGTCTTCAATTAGATCTCATTTAAAACTTTTATTTGATGAACCACTCCTTTAGTGGGAAAGAAAAATTAAGTTTTCTTTTTTGGCACTGGAAACATTTGACTTTAATAAGTAAAGTTTGTTCTTCAAAATGCTTTATAAAAACCTTTATTTTTTTTCATCTAATTTTCATTGACAGTTTCTATGTGTTCTTTTTTGTTTTTTATTGGTGGTGGGGGGAAGCACTCCCATTATCAAATTCTAAATAAAATGAAAATTTTGAAGAAATAACTTTTCTCAAAGTGAATGGCGTTTTGGCATCAGATATGTTTAAAGTATTTTTTAGAAGCTGTTTTTTCATTTACAAGTCAAGTTTCACTGCAAATTTCTTAAGCTTTTTGGATTTTTTTTTTCTAGGTCATAATTTAATAACTTTTTATATTTTGTGGTTGAGGAGAAAAGAGTTATCTATACAAATATGTGTATGTTCAATTGAATAATTTCAACAGCAACATTAATAATTGATACATAGTCTTGGATATGACAATAAACAACCATCTGACTGCAAGGCCCCTGATCGGGAGAATGGAGGTTTGAGGAGCATGGAACCACCACTTCATTGCTGTTGTTCCCAGGTCCATCCTGACTTGTGTGGTAGCACCTGTTAGGGCCCCAGCTATGGATAAATAGTAAACACTCAAACAAAAACAAAATACTATGAAAGTATAAGAATAAATTTTTTATGGTAAAAATATCAGTAATACATATATATATAAAAAGACCAACAATACATTTTATCTGTAGTTGAAGGCATACAATTGCGTTCAAACTATATTTAGTTGGAGCCATAAAATTGTGTTCAAGATATTTAGATTTTGGCATTAAATAAACCATAGAGATTGATATGCCACTAAATGAAATTAACCAAACAACCAATATGAAAGAACTCTTTCATGGCATTAATCCATACAATTTCTTAAACAAATCAAATTGTATTCCAAAATATAACTACAACATAAAACACGTATATCATTGCCTCTAGTCATCATGTCCACACAAACATGATACTCAGCTTTTGTGCTTAGACATCTAGCATATATTCAATTGTGAAAGCAAAATAACATATCATATTTTTATTTCTTCAAAATTCTCAAGAATATTAAATTTCAGCATTAAATGACCCATAAGGAGTTGATGTGACATTAAACAAAAAAAATCAGCCAATAAATAATTGTTACAAAGTGATTAAATTTCATATTGGTTATGCATTTAACCATTTGCCATTTTTCCGTAAATCTTGCAACCCTAACAAATTTTGTATATTGTTTTGTGTAAGCAGATATGAACAATAGAACAACTTGTATATATTTTATGGCATTTAATGGTTAGCAAATATCAGATAACCAATTATTTCCTTTAGGGAAAATTATTTTTCTTTTTTTTTAAAGACACTTTTCATAGTTGATGTCATAATTTACTTCTGTTTCTGGTAATTAAGTCTTACACAGAAAAACACTGATAGTGTAAAGTAAAAAGGCCAAATATTAAAAAAAAAAAAATGAAAATCTTTAGTTATAATTGATGGTGTGCAATCTAATTGCAGTGTATCAACATTGATTATGAATTTGATTGGCTTCTTTTCTTTCTCTTTGTTGTTTATGCTATTATGCACGTTTACTAGCAGAAATTACTGCTTCTGATTGACATGAAGCAGAAAATCAATCATTTCTTTGGGTCTGTCCAATTATACAAGATATTTAACTAAGACTTTATCTTTTAAATCTCTATATATACTGAGTCTCCTTACATAAACACAGTTTAATACATATGCTCTTTTGTCTACATTAAAAAATCTATACACACAGGATTGTTTTGATTCAGAAAAAATTATTAATTTAAGGATGGAAGAATATATAACATTAAAAAAGCTGTTGTGCTTGGAATGATGACAGTGTTTATTCATTACAACTCATTTTAAGTCAGTAGCTCCTTGAAACCTAATTTTGAAAATGCAGACAAGTGTTGAAAAAAGATGGCTATGTTCTATCTACTTAACTTCCTTGGATCTTATTTATAAGTTATTATTAAGAGTTTGATTTGAGATGAAGATCTTTAGCTACTATTTTTTTAATAAGCTTTCTTGTACATTGGTATCATATACAGAGTATTGATCTGGTACAAGAAAAGAATTTCTTTTTTCTTTTTTTTTTTTTATACTAATGTTCATCTAATACAAAACCCAAGAACCACTCAAGATGGTGTTACTGTGTGAAGTTATATTAGTTATATTGTGAAAGGACAGGTGTTAGGAGTATAGAGCTGAAGTATATTAAGGGATAAACCTGTTTAAAAGAGTAGGGAAGAATGTAAACCAGATAGAAATAGAGTAGAATTGTTATTAAAACAAATATTGGCTTTAATAAGGACTTATTTTGTCTATTTCCTTACATTAAACTCATTTAGTTCATGAAATCTATAATTAGTTTGAATGTTCATAAAAAATCCTTTTGATCTTATGCCATTTTCTTAATGATTTTATTTGAATGTTGTAATCTTTCTGAAAATAAGCAGTTTTTTTTTTTTTTTAAATTTTACAACTTGCTGGTAATTTCAAAACAAGGTTTTAAGATGGGCAGGAATACATTCTTCAGTATTTCTTTTCAATCATGTTTTTTTTCTTCAAATCAGTACTAGTTGAACTTGATCAGTAAATCTGATAGATTTAATGGCAAACCTTATGTCACATGGTCTGTGTTTCCACTATGTCCCTGGAGATAGAGAGCTGATGCAAATTAGTGTCAATTTATTATCATAATGTCTTGTACTTCAAACCATTTTTCTCCAACTCTTTGTTCTATGTAGAAAGCAAAATATATTTGGAGACCTTTCTATTGTTGCGAATGCAGAATGGGTGGATATTTTCATGATGACCACCAAATAAAATAGACATGTTTGCTTCTTGCAAGTTTGAATGGTAACAGAATGGATGCTACTGTATATCACATAATCACATGGGAAGTAAAAAAATGCAAGTAGAATTCCTTCATCTTTACAATGTTTGACATAAATAAACCACAAAGATCTTAAACAAATCAGTGCACTGATGCCTTGCATAATTCATAGTGACACTTTCCTTGCTATTTTCTACTTACTTGACTTTTTCAAGTTAAACTTCATTGTATATTGATTACTTTTAAAATACATTTCTTATATAGATAATATTGATAAATTTTGTTTGAATTTCTGTGATGGAGAGTTTTATTTATATTATTTACATTTAGACTAATGTCCTTATCTTTGTCATTATCATAATGTTTCAGCTATTAGGCCCTCCAGCCTTCAGTATCTATCAATCCAAGTAGCCATCAGGCAAATTTAGAATGAATCCATTATTTAATTTGTGTACTAGATTGATTTTGTTACTCTTCTCATTTCTAGAAATACCTTCTCTCTCTTTTTTTTTTTTTTTTTTTAGTACGGCTAGGTTTATAGCCACATCACATTGAAACACTGATTTTTGTATGGTCACCAAAGTTAAGCAATGTTGATCCTGGTCAGTACAAAATTAGGTGACTGCTTGGGAATACCAGTTACTGTAAGCTTGGATTGGCTGGTATTGTAATGGATAATGGCTCGGAATTGTTAATTGAAGAGCCAAGTTCCAATTCCACTCATGTTCATTATATTTACTTATTCACAAATACTCTTAGGAAAGGCATGAATCCACCACCTCTTCTCCACTTAGCTATGGGTTAATTAGTAAGACTTATATCATTAAATTATTATTATCACCAAAAAAATTCTTACAATCTAAAAATGTTTTCTGGCTTTAAATAACCTGTAAAGGGCTGATAAACTGTAGAAAATGAATGGATCAATTTTATTACTACTCACTTATAGCTTGCCCTGTTTCAAACTCTGTGGAAACAGGACTAGGAATAACTGAGCTGTAAAAAAAAAAAAAAAAAGTGATATCCCAAGACATGGACAGATAAATGAGAACAATCCACCCAAGTAGATTAAATAAAGTGTTCAGTTTAAAATCTCCTGAAGGTTTATTTGGATCAATAGATACCTGAAGAAGGCTAGAAAGCATAATGACTGAAATGTTCTGAAAGCAACAATAAAGTTGGTGATATTAGTCAAAATGTAAATAACGATATTCTTGCTATTATTTTTCGTTTTTACTTCACAGTATCAATTTTACCTTGTAATTGAATCTTATATATTCAGTGAGTCTTTGAAGATCAAAGTTGATTGGAAAACAAGAAACTGGAAGAGTTCCACAAGCGAGAAGTGCAAGAGAAGAAACTGTTACATGTAGCTATTTCCACTGTAAAAAAAATGAGACCTTGTTGCCAATCTTGTACTGCACATAAATTCATAAAATCTAGGTAACAAAAAGAAAAGTTCATGAGAACAAGTACCTTGAAAATATTTATAGAAAAGACACAGGTAAGCTATGTTATAGTGGTAGGAAAGTAACTGAGGCTGAGATGCCAGGTCAGAACCAATAACAGTACAGATTCTTCTTTGTATTTTATCAAGAATCTTTAAATATATAGCAGAAGTATTAGACCAGATATGACAGCAATATTCAAAGCAAGGATGAATGGTAGACTTATAAAGATGTAAGATAGATTCTGGCAAAAAAAAAAAACTGTCTAGCACGAAACAGGGAACCAACTTTCCGAGCAACAGACTTAGCAATTGATTTTATATAATCTTTTCACTTCATGTCAGTGGAAAACATGCATAGTGAACTCACCCAAAGTAAATTAAGATTCTAACATTTTATGTAATTTTTGTCTTTTTATACTTTTTAGTTATTTAGTTTCTTTTTATATTTTTAGCAATCATTTTTTTTTTTTTTTCACTTCAATTTGAAAATGCTAGTTACAGAAGTATATTGGAACGTTCATTTGTAATTCCCCAATGTTCACTGTCAAATATCTTGAGGTATTTCTGCTCTCCTCTACACTTAATGCCATTGTGTACCCTCCTCTATTTATTTCTCTTACTGCTCACTGTTGGTACTCTGATCAACAACAGTCAATATATGGTGTTGAGCTTCCTTCACAGTTGGGCAGTTAAAATGTCAAGTCATTTGGTAAAGATCAAGTATTTGGATAGGTAAGGGGCACAGGCAAATGTAAATTGCTTTTAGAATCCATGAAAACATGACATTTTTCTAGAATAACTATCTTCAGCAAACCAGGTTAACCTAAGGCTAGCAAAACATATTCTTCAGATTTCTTCATGAGTGTATTACATCGTTTCATTTCCTACATTACAAGAACCCATTCCATCAGAGTATAAATGTGATAATAATAAAATTGGAATTTTTTCTTCTGGTTCTTTCAAATCTCATTTCATAGCTCCTGCTTTTTTTTATAAGAGCTCAAGTTTCAATTTAGCCTGAAGATTGCTAAATAATGGTTAAAATGTGTTAAAAGCAACAATGATGATGTGCTTTGTGATGTACAGTGGCCGTTAATAATTAAATATCTCAAGACTTCAATGTTAAGATAAAACAGTATTTAATTACAACCACAAATAAATACTTACCAAGAACAAAGAAGTAAACGTCAACCGAAGATAATTAACCAATTTAGTACTACCTTGTTAATAGCACATCTTAGCTTAATGTCCAGTAAATCTTAAATCAAAATCAAGTCATTAATGTACAATAATTCACACTAATTTGACTGGATAGTTCCACTCAATAATCACTGCAGTCAGTAGCCTGACACCGCTATTTATACACCTGGTGGAAAAACATATATTCATAAGTCCAGAGTGTCATGCTTGAACCTCAGTGTTAGTAATTACCCATTTTCTTCCTATATGACAATGTGTTTGAAAAATATGAAATAATTGTTAAAAAAATTTGTTAAAAATCTAAAAGTTCTTATTTTTCTGTTGTACTATGAGATTTGGCTTTTTAGAGAATTAGTGTCTTTTTATTTATTAATGATGCCTGCATTTAAATGTTTAAGAATCTTATGATGTTCACATGATCATACAATGTTTGTATAGGATTTCATTCTGTACATTTACTATTGAATAGGAAACTAATAAACTGCTTTATTTGTATAAAATGATTTAAAAATACTCAATCAGTAAAGGTTATTGCAAATATAAATACAAAGTCAGACCAGTAAAGATCTAACCATTTAAGTAACCTAACAAGGTCACTGGTGTCTTTGTTTCCTTGGAACCATTATACTTATCTCAGCATCCTTTTCATGCCTTGTTGCATTCTCTTTAATCTCATCCATATTCTAGATTGTTTAGTTTAGGAAAAAGCCAAAAATTGCATGGAACCAAATTTGGATGGTATAGGTTGTATTTGAAAAATTATCAAGATAATGCAATGTTTTTTTGTTTTTTTATTTTTTTAAATCTTTGCAGAAAACATGAAGAATGGGTATTTGAGATTTTAAAAATGGTTGGATACTTACTGGATAGTTTGTGGGAGTCTCAGATATTCTTTTAATTTTCTTACAGTCAACGGTTGATTTGATTGCAGTTCACATGTAGATAATATTTTGAGTGTTTTGTTTGAATGAATGTTGATTGCTTTCAATGGATTCCTAGCAAAGATTGAAGCATTATAAACATTGTATCTGGGCTTCATCGATTAAAGTCATCACTGATAGCCACCTTAATAGGATTTGCTTACAAGTGTTGAAATTTTATCACCGAAGAAGCATTACAGGTAGACATATAGTTCTTGTAAACAGAATAAGTGGCAAATAAGACAAGTCTTTCATTGGTCCACTTTATCATAAATGTGATAGAACCATAGAAGAAATTGAAAACCTAAAAACATAAAGAATGAATAGTAAAGTTATCTTGAGTCATTTGAAGAGATTTTCTCATTAGACATGCCCTGTATGTCTATTGAATAAGAAAAATGGGCAAAAATTCTTAAATCGAAAAGAGGTCATTGTGCCCACTGTTGTTCATCAAGTACCTGTTGATCCAGGTAACCTTTAAGGAATTTCAAACTGAACTCCTTATTTAATCTGTAGAGGATAGATTGTTCTCATTCCACTTTTCATGTCTAGAGATATCTTGTCTTGTTATTTAGTATTGTCAGTTATATTGCTAACCCTGTTATTACAAAGTTGAAGTCTGCACTACCTTGCCCAGGGATTGAACTTAAAATTAATACAAACTTAGACTCTGTGAAAACAGGAAATAAATATTGATTAGTACTAAATAAACACAAGATGTGATATCCCCTGTAAATAAAATAAAGGGTTCAGTTCAAACTGCCTGAATTGGCAAGATCTAATTGGCAAGAATAGATGGCTGGAGGGCACAGTGGTCAAAACATTAGGATAGCAACAAAGACTAGGACAATAGATAAAATGTAAATAATAATTCCTTAACCCAGAAATCCAGACAGAAATGTAAGAGAGAGCTAATATATCTAATTGAGAGACAAAGTGGTGTCAAATTTATAATCTAATACATTTCTCTAATATCAACATATAAACAAATATTTCAGTAAGTGAATCATTTACTGAACAGTTGATATAAATGCAGATAGCATTGTTAAAATTTGTAAGTTATATAAAAAATATTGCACATTGAGTACTGGTGTTAATAAAATAGTGCTTGATGTAATATAACATCTATTAAGAATATATTAATATGTCAGTCTCTAGCCAGCACCTGAAGATTGCATTGTGCAGGAAACTCTGAGTCATGCTACCAGTAAGGGATAATATATACAAGTATGATAAAAAAAAACATATGTATATGCACGTATACTTGCATGAAGAATCAACATCACGAGAATGTGAATTTCATAACACTTAACAGTGAGTATTTTGCACCTGAAAATTGTGTGTTTGCATGAAACTGAGTTGTGCTATTGATGTTGATATTGGGATATTATGTATATTCACTAATATATATATATATATAAAATGTGTGTGTGTGTGTGTATGTGAAGAAATATAGATTAATGTATGCTATATTTATGGGATAAAGTGCTCAATATCAGAGATAGTGTATGTAAATATAAAAGTGAAGATTGAAGTCAACACTCGGAGTTCACTTATATATATATATATATATGTATATATATATATATATATATATATATATATATATATATATACACACACACACCAAATGTTGATTTTAGTGTGCCTATGATATTTGTGGCCAGGAAAATGAATTAAAAATATTAATTAATTTCTTTTTTATTTTGAAATATTTCACTTATAAAAGCAAAAGAGTTAATTTTATAGCCAAACCATAAGGTGGGGGGGGACATTATAATCCAAAGAGATTAGAATTTTCTTGAAAATCTAATTAACAGTTAACTGTAATAATTTAGTCCAAAGTTTGATATAAAGTTATGTATTGCTAGTTTCATTTAATGACTTGAAGATTTCCAGGAAAACAAAATGAGCCACATTACATGATAAACAATTAAATTTAGAGGAAGACTTTGATACTTTGAGAAAATCTAAAAAGTCCTGGATAAAGAAAGTTGATGGTAAATTAAACAGTGCCAAATATAAGGAGATGCAGAGAAGTTCTTGTTTCAAAAGTCTTCATATTTTTTTTTTTTTTTTTTTTTTTTTTTAAAGGGCTTTTTGGTCTGTATTCAGTCAATGAAAGACCATTTGTTACTTTTGTTGGATGAAAGAGAAATTTATTAGTTTGTGTGACATAACAGGTTAATATTTCACTGTATTGAGAGATTGTCCAGCTCAGAGACTCAACTAAAATATCAAGAGGCAAATGTTGATAGAATTAAAGAGCAAAGTTTCTCAGAAGAATTATTTCATACAATCTTGAAGAGTTATTGGAGCTCAGCACTAAAGAACACGTCATCTCTTACTGATGGTGATGGATTTGCATGCATTCCTTCTTTGAGGCAATTATTCAAGCTAATGGAAGCTGCACAAAATACTTACTACCAAGTGAAACATCGGCATAAAAATTTATAATGAAATAAATGAATATTGAAATCCTGTCACTTTTGGTTTCACTTCAAGTTGAATCATGGATTTCCAGCAGATATTCCATTGTAAATTGAACAGGAGCTGATACTGTAATTTCAGATTGTGCAAAAGTTGATTTTTAAATTTTCATTGGCTGTCCTGTTGTAATTTCATTGTAATGAAATTTATCTGATCCTTTAAATATGAAAAAAATCTATGTGTAATCTCTCTTGACAGGATATTTTTAAGTTTCTACATTGCCAAGAAAAGAGGACTGATATTTTAGAGAATTTAAAAAGCATTCAGAAAATATCTTTGGTTTTTGTTCTCTCTTGATAATTGAAATACTAATATTATCTTGACTTGTTGTTAGATGATGTGTTGTCTATTATTATTGACTAGTATTTCTTTAATCTTACTTCTAGCTGCTTTCTATTGTAACAAATTGTTAATTGTCAGTCTGCAGTCATCAGTAGATTATATAGATCAGAAATTAACACTAGTCTCTTGGTAAGACTCTAAGTGATATCCATTTTGTTTTGAGAAGTTCCTTTCCTCTTTTGAGTTACATTACCATTTTAACTCCAAGCATTTTTGGTTGGCAAATCAAACCTTATAAACTGATTCTTCATTTTTTTTTTCCTTAGATAACTTATTGCCAATATCAGATATATAGCACAAAATGATCAGAAAAAATGAAATACTTGTCAAAAATTAAGTTCCAACATGAGTGTCAAAAATAAAATAAAATTTTATGTCGCATTGAATACTTCCGAAGTTTCAAAAGCATCCATGCAATAATTGCTGCTTTTTGTTGTTGTTTTATTGTCTCACAACCCCTCTCCCCACCTGCAAGGGATGTTTTCATTTTCATTTTATAGTCCAGTATTCAAATCCTGTTTGGGGCATCAGAAGTTGAAGTTTCTTGACTCTACTTTAAAATCAACTTTAATTTTTGATGCCTTTTTATATTTGTTTCTGTAAATGGAAGTTTGCAAGTACATGCCTTTTTTTTTTCTACTCTTATTGCATTCCAAATGAGTTTCAAAGTCTTTTATATTCTCATCATTAATTTCTTAAAAATGTTTTAATAAATGTTATTAAAACATCTACATTCATTTAAAGCAAGTATTAGAAAAAATTAATAATTTATATTGATTTTCTGCTTGGTGGTAATGAATGAATTTGGTTTGTGTAGCCTTGCTTTTTTTTATTCCTAATAAACTGTATTTTTCCTTATCCTAGAAATGTTTTAAAATCTTAATGCTTATCTATGCTATTTCAGTTTTATTTTGGTATCTATTTTAGCTGTCTTGTTAAACATATATTTAGAGTCAGATACCCCCCTCTTCATGTATGCTGGTGTCAAGTGGTTAATTGTTAAGTTCATGAAATCTTGTAATTAGCTTCATATTTATCTGATGTTCTCATCTGTCAATGCAATGTTTAAAACATAATCATCTTGAATAAATTTCCATTTTAAGATATTTTCTTTTTCTATTGATCATTACTTGTTTCATTTAGCTGTTAATGTTATGTGTTACTTTTTTGAAGGCCAGATAACAAAATAGCTGTCTCCTTTTGGTATGTCCATTAATTCTCTATTTGTAACATCTGGTAAGGCAAATTGTGTGCTAGAAGTACATGATATTCTAATTCTCCAAGTGTGGAAAGAACACAGTTTGTACGGCCCATCTGATAAAGATTATCTTCTTTCAGTTAAACTCAATTCAAGAGGAAAAAAGATTTTTCTTAGAAATTAGGCTTCACAGAAATTTACAATTTCTATAAATTTTTCTGATTACTTAATCTGAAAATTTTGATAATTTATACCTAAAATGTTTAAGAGAGAACTCCATCTTGTTTTATGGAGCTGAAGAGAAAGGTTTAAATTTGCATTATAAAATAATCCTCTAGTTTGATAAAGTCTGTTATTGACTTAAAAAATAAAGCATAAAACTAAATTGTTTTTCAGTCTAAATTTAGGAAAATAGAACAAAAAAATAGCTGCTGCTTTTTGTTTTTAGTATTTTTTATTGTACTAAAAAGAAAAACATTTTCTTGAAAATTACAAGAAACAATCTTGTTTAGTAAGAAGGAAGTTCCATTTAGACAGCTTCTTTCTTGTGGAAGCATTCAAGAGGATGTTTTCCCAATCACTACAATCAACTATAGGATTAACCATTATTTTTTCAAAATAAACTGCACTTCTGAATCTCAGACAACACTCATTCAGTAATCTTTTACCTTGAGTGGTTCTTGAGCCTTATATTTGGTGAAATCAGTAAAAAAAACAAAAAACAAAAAAAAAAATGTTATGAAAGGAGAAGAAATGAAAAAGTGAAATGCTGTCAATTTCATTAACTGCTTGATTCATTTTTGTTGTTGTCGTGTTGAAATCTTTGTCCATATAGAATAGAAATCAAGTGTGAAAGCTTAGTTTACAAAGTAGAATAAAGAATTATATCCATATCCTGTCTTGCCATCAGTCATTCTGTTCTCATCTACATAGCAATGATTATATTGACATTTAAGAATGTTTCTTTTTATTTACACTAGAGTAATTTGCAGATAACAATCTAACAGCTATCTTTGTGTGTATGTATTTTTATATATATATATATATATATATAATTATTATTCTCAGATAAAGTGTATCTGTAAAGGAACAAAAGGAATAAAGACAAGAAGGAAAACTATTCTTAGCCGACATGTTTCATCCTCTGGGTGACTTTATCAAGGCAAAATAGGATGTCATTGGTTTATCAAGGCTTTTAAATTTAGGAACATTCATGAAGATTCATCAGGTCAGTCAAATGATATGGAGGAGATAAAGTGCCATAATTCAAAATCTGGTAAGGCAAAAGTCAGTGAGTAATATTCGAGAAATTATTTTTTTAATTGTGATCAGAATGTTATGGTTTTGGCAGATGTATGTATGTATGTACTGTACATCTTCAAAAACATGAGGTAATGGATTTAACCATTTTCTTTTGATTTTTATATATATATATATATTTAAAAAAAATGATTCCATCGCTACATGAGAGTTCTCGTGTTTCAAAAACAGAAGCTAAAAACTTTGATTTCACTTATTGAAATTAAATTAAAGCAACTAGTTCTGTTTCATCTTCAAGGGAATTTTGAAATAACTAATTTTGAAATTTATGGAGCTTTATAAGCATATACAATCATAATGTTAATTTCATGGATATGGAGAAGACTAATCACTTTAATAAGGGGTGGTTGGGTATTCATTTTCACTGACAACTATTGTATCAACATATTAGTTACTTTAGAAAAGAGGTTAAGTCAAGGTAGGGTCAGGTGCTTTTTTCAAACAAATGATGACATCCGTTCAATGCATATCATCTGGTCTATTTCAACGACAGAAATTTTTTGGCACTTTTACGCTGTTAAATGTGTATTTGTATACATAAATATTTTTTTTCTATATGAATACGTCATATTGAACTACAAATTGTTTTTTGTTCACAACTTCTTAAAGGGCTTTTTTAGCTTATGATTGGGTTAAGTTTTTAAATCTATTGCTTCAAGTGAACTTGTTTATAAACATTAAAATTTTAAAATTCTTTAAGCTAATTATTTAAGGCGAATGTCTGTTGGTGTCAGCAAAAAACTGTTATCTCATGTCTTTGATTTAATAAATTTTTGTTTTTTCGAAACTTGATGTGTAGTTTTTCATGTAGGCATAAAAGGCATGGGGCATCCAGGTTTTACAAGTTCTTGTTCTATTTATTATTTTCGATTTTACTTTTGGTGTTTTCTTCGTTTCTTTTAAATACCAAAAATATTTAGATAGGGATGTCTGATTTCTATTTCTAATATTACTGAAGGAGCTTTTGTGTTGTCTCCACCTTATTTTAAGTTCATTCTTCGTGGATCCTATATATATATATATATATATATATATATATATATATATATATATCAATGTTTGGATTCTCAATGGATGAGATTGTGCATTTGTATACCACAGATTCTATGCAGCATTTATTATCCAACGAGTAATCTTCAAGGTTTCTACAATCACATAATTTTTCATTATTTTTATCTAATTTTTTGTCTAGGAAAACCCTGATTAAATAAATTACAAACATGTTTGCTTATTTTTAGCATAATCCTTTCATATTCCCAAATATTTTTCTGTGTATTAGTCAAATGAGGCAAGAAATGCACTGTAACAGTAAAAATCACATTTATTTCCCCAAGTACTTTCTATCTCTTACTGAGATCATCATCAAGGGTGATCCCAGATATATATATATATATATATATATATATATATATGTGTGTGTGTGTGTGTGTGTGTGTGTGTGTGCAGATATGTAGAAAAATAGGAAAGAACACATTAGGTAAATAATCCGGAGTTCCAGATGATGTGCGTACATGAATGACATCATTTGCTTTGAAATGGACACCCCAACCCTACCTCGGCTTGACCTCTTTCTGAAGGTGATTGATATGTGGATAAAAATTAACTTTTAGGCCCATTATCAAAATGGTCGCCCTAGCCGTTTCTATAGTAATTAATTTTGCGAATGAACATGCTTATAAAGATGTGTAAATTTCAAGATTGGTTATTACTAAATTTTCACTTCAGGATGAAACACGGCTTGATACTTTAATTCAATTTAATTTTAATAATTATATTGTGGTTTTTGGCTCTCGTTTTTGAATCATGAGAACTCTTATGTAGCGAAGGAATCATATTTTTAAAAAAATAATTATATATATATATTTGGTTGGATTGATGTGAGTTTGTGACCCTGGGTTTCACGCTATGATCGCAAAAGCGTGAAACTCGGGTTCACAAACTCACATCAATCCAACCAACCAAATATGTTAGCTCTATCTTTGATATTGAGTGCTTTCTAATAAGTACCACGCATATAATATATAAATAATTATGTATATATATATATATATATATATATATATATATATATATATATATATATATAAACACACACTTTTCACACATATATATATATTTATTATTATTCACTTCTCATTTTTAAGATACATTGTCTTCAAGAATCACTATGCCATAATGCTTTACTTATAAATATACAACTGGTTAGAGTAAATCATTTTCCTGCAGCTGATTATCACTGAAACAATGGCAATGAATTTTGAATTTGGAAATAGTAGAATGTCAATATGATTTTGGTAATTTTTAATTCTGACGAATAGAGCACTCAGCAGAATCAGACCAGAAATAGGACAAGAAAAGTACATGTTCGTTAAAGAAACTGGAACAAAGAATGCTATATTTATGCTTGAAATGATATCAGAAAGAGCAGTACAAATGCAAAAGAATGTATACTAGTGTTTTATAGATTATGCAAAAATGTTTTATAAAATAAATTGCAAAGAACTAATGAAACTGCTAGATAAACCATGATATATATTGAGAAGTGTAACCCGGATATAAGAGAGTTGTCGGGACCGGAGAAGAAGTCTCTTATATCCGGGTTTCTCTTATATCCAGGTTTGGTCTATTTTGTTTAGGTAAGTATGGCTCTTATTTGGGACCAGAGAAAATCTCTCTTATATCTGGGTTACACTGTATTAGGATAACTCTGAACCTATGCTAGGAGTAAACTGCCTGCAGAGAGATAGAAAATGAATTCAGTAAATATACATAAACAGAAAGGGGGTGCAAAAACAAGGCAGCGTCATCTCACCAAACTATTCAACCTATATAGTGAGGCAATTCTGAGAGAATTAGAAGTCCTACCAGGATTCATTATTAGTGTCATTGATCTTTACAACATAAGATATGCAAATCACACTGTTCTGATAGTAGATGCAGAAAAGAAACTACAAAATTTTCCACGGGAGGTGGTGAAGGAAAGCAAGAAGAAAGGACTAAACATCAATTGCAAGAAGATGGAATGCATGGTTGTCAGTAAAAGGGACAGCCCAACATGCAAATTACAAACTGGAGATACCAAAATCAAGCAAATACAATAATTTAAATATCTGAGAAGGAAAGTACAAAACTGCATAAAACAAACATACACCTGAACAATTTGACAAATTAGTTACGTGATCTTAGATGTGCAGAAGTAATTAAAAGCACTTTATTAATATTTTGTATTGATATTAAGTTCATGTTGTTATGCATATTTACAATGTTTGTTCTTTAATTTTGGATGCTACACCTTTTTGCAATAAACTTTTTTTTGTTGTATGACTTTTCTTTCTTCTTAATTTGTTTTTATGCAAATCTACCAAAGTGCAGACTAAATTTTAAGAATATTCATTGTCATTTTGAACATAATCCAATCTGTAGAATTGGAAATATTTGATTTTTTTTTTTAATTTTGTTTTGTAATATTGGATGGTGTTGAAACCTGAATGACTTCCTTTATACCTTTTTTAAGAGGAAATCTGGCAGCTGTAATTTTTCACTTCAAATGAAAAAAAACAAACAAAACAATGGTGGCTACAATAAGGAAGCTGTTACTATGGTTTTACAAATCTTGTTTTAATAAAAAAAAAATAAAGAACTTAAATTTTTTTTTTTTTTTTTTTTTTTTTTTAATGTTTTAGTGGTTTGCAGTAATTTAGGTTATTGCTGTTGGCTGTCATGAACGCATCATTTGTTTGCTTGCAGCCATTGATGTCACTTTACATGTGTATGGTGGAAATTTAACAATCTGATCTGAAGAAAACTAACTTTCAACTTCCTTCAAGCAAATTGCGGGAAAGTGCTGATCAATTGCAATTCTCCTTAATGGTTACCTAAACCCACAAACCAACCATTTATTTATATAATTCTGTCTTATCTTGTTGTAGTAAGGCTCAACAGGTGACTTTTCTTTTTTAAAATCATTTCTATTTAATATAATTGATTAGCTCAAAACAATTTCTGGAAGACATTTTCAAATTATTTTGATTTGTATTATGAAATATTTTTTTTTTTTTTTTTTTTTTCAGTAATAAATTTTGTAACTTTTTATTTTTATTCCATACAAAAAGTGTCAAATCTTATGGAATATAAATAGATTTTAGTTTAATCTGAAATCAGTTTGAAAATTTATAAATTTTAATCAGGAAAATGGGCATACCTCGTCTAAGTGATTGTAGTAATTGCAAAATCAAATAGAACTCAGGATAACAGTAAAAGTGCTAAGCTTTATTCAACTAAACAAAACTCAACTACAAAAGGAAAATAGACTTAAAAGTCAAATAGCCAACTGGGGCGAGTCCATTGCTTATATTAGGTTGGTGCAGAAATAATGTCGTTTTTTGATGTTAAAAAATACGTTAAAAAAACGACATTATTACGTCATTATTTTTGCACCAACCTAATACATTCTTCATTCCTAGAAAAATGTAGTGTTACTATCCATAACGATCTGGGGGACTTGTGGTGCATTCAGATGTCCTGACCTGTTGGACCCCAGCATTATCTCCATTATGCAGTGTGTCCTCCACTTGTATGGGGGCACTCAGGGTACTCCTATTTTGTTCCACAGTCGGGGACTCAGGGGTTAACTCCACTTCTGGGCAAGGTGCTAAATCATGAACAGATACAGTTGACTCCATTTCATCTGGATACTTTATGTTGGTATGTCGGATTACTTTCTAAGAGTTTGACTGGGTCATAAGGGTCGGTTTTACTATTTCTTACGAACCTCCTTAATAATATGGGACCTAGTGACACTAGCCAGGATGGGAGAAAACTTCTGTGTGATGAATGATGAGGGAATGCAAAGAAATGCTCATGAGTGGTTGTATTTGTAGAAGTACATAGCAACGATCTTACAGAATATAGCATTTTGGGAAGCACCAATTTCTAGTACTTCTCAGGTATGTTTCGTGATCTAACAGCTAACTGAATTGCCTTCCACATAGCGCTGTTAAATTGTTCAACCTTGCATTCCCAGTTGAATGATATAAAGTGGATTTACTTGTCACTACCCCTTTTTTTTGAGGGGAGAGGTAGTTTCTCAGTCCCTTAGACATGAAAGACGCACCTCTTTCAGATTGTATGTAGCTGGGCATCCCAGCTAAGCTAAACAAAAGATTTAAGGATTTGATTACTGAGGTAGTGTGCATGTTTGGACATGGGAAGACAAATGGAAACCATGAATATTCATCAATTACTACCAGTAAATGTGTTGCATGTGGCAGAAGGCAGGGGTCCCTTAAATTTAATACTTGGTCGTTCCATGAGTCTGGTTGCCTTGATAAGAGTGTTTTTTGGCAAGTTTAGAAACAAGGTTTAATTTCCGCATAGATTCTGCAGAAGCACGCACTTTTTACCTCCCCCATAGAAAAAGGAAGATTTTTCTCTCTAATGAAATGTAAGAGTCTAGTAACTCCTGGGTGGCATAGCCGATTGTGAATGTCAGTAAGGGCAGAATTGGTAATAATTGAACAAGCATAAGCTTGACTAAGTCCATCAGGAACTACATTCTCTTGCCAGGGTAGTATTTTATTGTGTAACTGAAGTCTGAAAGTTCTAACTACCATTCTTGAACATTAGCATTTTTAATTTTAGTACGCTTTTCCTGGTAATCATTTATATAGTCTAGTAGGATAGTTTGCTAATGGCAGTAGTCGCTGGCAGCTGTTGGTGAACAAGGTTTGACATCCAAGCATTTTGGCTTCCATGCTGCTTCCATACTAGATTTTATCTACTCGTTTAGTTGAATAAATTGTAGTAATTGTAAGAGTAAACAGAGCTCAGGAAAACAGTAAAAGTGCTAAGCTTTATTCAACTAAACGAAACTCAACTACAAAAGGAAAATAGGATTTACAAGTTAAATAGCCAACTGGGGTGAGTCCATTGCTTTGTATATAGTGAACATAGGATACTACTAACACAGTGACATTGATATTTTTATAGAAATAAGTTTTTTTTTTCTTTTAAAACATTTGATGTTTTAAATAAATATATTTATAATGAAATTTATGGCTATACATTTAGCTTTCATAACATGTTGTTTTCTCTCAATAAACATTGCGGTCAATAATTGTCTTCACAAGAAAAAAAGAAACGTTTTGTGAGGTTAAAAAAATCTTATTTTTTAGTCCTGACTCCTCTCGATGCTGTATGGCCTTGAGAAGAAGTTGTCTCTTCTGCAGAAATATCTTTTTGAGCAAATCAAAACAGATTAAATCTTTGAAATGCACTTTGTAGCGAGTTACAATCTGATAATAGTTTTTTATGTTGTAGAAAAGTTTTCATCCTTAAAATAGAATGATATAACTTTTTAGATCTTTTTTTTTTTCCCAGATCTTTTTTTTTTAATATTAGATTTCTTTCATTTGAACTCGGCAGCATGTCTGTTCAATTTTATCAGTTCTGATATCAGACAAGAGATGATGATGATCATCATCATAAATTTGCCAACTGATCAGCATCTACTCATGAGCAATGTTATCAGCAGGATGCCTAAGAATCTGATAGGTTAACATCTCTGCTAAACTGATTATCCAATCATCTTCATATCTCTCAATAACCACCATCACCACCACATGTACAGACAGGAGGCTCTGATATGTGTATAATCTCCTTAAGACTATTATTGCACCATGACTTTCTTCAATAGATTTTTCTTATCTACTCGAACATGTTGGCATTTGCATAAAGATCAATATTGTACAAGGTAACCAAAGGTTCTCTGAGTATCAAATATTGAGTATTGTTGAGCAAAGAAACCTTTCGTATCAAATCTATCTTGCTTTGTGTCTTAATCTTCTTTATAAATGACTTGCTGACATTTTGAAAATAAGACATGAAAGAAAACAGAAAATCTTTCAAAGTGCACTGCTTTTTTGCTATTATTATTTATTTGTGAACAACTCAAAGATATTTTCTTTTCTATGAAGACACTGTTTTCTTCTGTCTTTCTAGAAAACCCAGATTTGTTTGTAATCAGTTCACTTTCCATGGGTACCATCCAAGTTTTGGTAGCTTTACAGTGAAGCAAATTTTGAAATTGGTTAAATAACAAACAAAATTCTCTGGTGTTTTCTGTTTTGAATAATGAAATGCTCTTTAAAATTATTTCATTAAAAAATGATGTTCAGCAAAAGGAAAGAAACCTTACATGTGTTATATGAAATTGTTCTTCCCTACCTAGATATCACTAGACTATAAGTATTCGACATACTGTTTCAATCACTCTTCACATTTTAATACTTTCAATGTCAATGCTTTTTCTGATATATGTGTTGGGCAAGAATAGAACAATAGACATTCTTAACCCTTCACTGTGCAGTGTTTGAATATCCCAAAAAATATTTTTTTCCTTAATATTTAGTAAGTAGTAAGTCCAATTTTCATGATTAGTCAAGCAACTTTCTGAATAACTCTGTCAAGTAACTACAAGCAGTTTCTGATTTTAGACATAATATTTGTGTGAATTAAAAGCACATGGCCATGAAGTAAAAATTGTCTGTAATAATTGTGGTAGAAACATATGGAAAGATCACAGTAACCTTCTTGTTTATTGCTTGGAATGTGAACAAGACACTTGAAGAGGGAGTCAGGTTGATTATAAATTGTTTTAAAAGACCATATATAAAAATGAAATGAAACTGATTTTTCATATTTGAACTTTTGAATTTTACAAATTTGTTTTTTAGTATTGGCCTTTTTAATATATATATATATAACTTGTACTATAGTTGAGTCTTCTTCCAGACTGAATATGGAGAAATGTTTCAGCACGACAGGGCTACTTGCCACACATTATGTGCAGAGAAAATGTTTCTTGTAGATGATGTTCAACTTTTGGAAGCTTGACCAGCACAAAGTCCTGATCTCAGTGTACTTGAACCATTGTGGTCAAAACTGAAGGAACAAGTGCTACAATGAAAACCATGCAATCTTCAAGAGCTTTGGGATTACTGCCAAGAATAATGGAAAAAATGTCTGAGAAAATCTAGACCTTGGTTCCATTCAATGTCACATTGAATGGAAGCAATTATTTGAGCCAAATGCAGTAGCACTAATTACTAACTTCATACGCTGATATTTTGTACTTTCTGTAATAATAAAGATCACTTTTTGAAAAAAATAAAAATTTCCTTTTTAACTTATGAAAAGAGCTGAAAGGTGAAATTTTCACTAGGAGCCCATTATTTTTGCATGACTTTATTTCAGAATTACTATATTTAAGATGCTCTATCATCCACCATAAGGCATTAACAAAAAATGCAGTAACTTGTTTTTAACCGTCAAAGGTCATAAAATGTGCAGAGAAATGCATACTGCTTATCACACTTTATTTATTTATTAGGGGGGGGGGGATTAATAAAAGTAATTCATTTGCCAAAGTGTCCCAAAATTTCTGCACACCAATGTGTGTATGTGTGTGTGCGTATATATATATATATATATATATGTAATATGCTTTTATCTTTTTATTTCTCACTGAAATGCTTTTTATTTTTCTGGTTGCAGGGAGAATACATTGATAGTACTTTTGGTGCTCTGCTGGGGATCTCCACGATGGCTGCTGCTGGTCTGGGCAACATGGTTTCAGATATTGCAGGAATTGGGTCAGTAGCTTTGGGAATATAAAAATCAAGTCCTTTTCCTTAGGAGATTTTGTACTGCATTTTAGTGGAATCGTCTACAAATAGATTAAAGAAACTAGTCCTTATCTTTCTGTACATTTTCAAGATAACCAGCAAATATATTTACACATTTAATGACACAGCATCCTTTTATTCTTCCTATATTTTAGCACATCATTATAAATTTTTGTTTATTTCTCCCAAATTTCTATGTTAATAATTATCCGTTTAGAGGAGTGTGAACCTATTGAAGGAAGAGTAAAAATTAACATATTGTAAATTTTTCAAAGTATACCTGAAAAATATAAACTTAATTTCATGAGTGTGTTTGTTTTTAACCTAAATTGAACAACTTCTTGTTTAAAAAAAAAAAAAAAAAAAAAGCTTGACTAACATTTATCATTTAGCAAGACAGCAGGATTCAAGATGATGGCAATTTCTTGCCTGCTTACTATTATATATTAATGAAAGAATTGAATTAAATTTGCTCACCAATTATGGAAGACTGAGGGTGTCAAAATTTTGGCCATAGTAAAAATATTCAATTCTTCCACAAAAAACATAAAAGAAAACAGATAAAATATAAATCCACATTTTTTTTTTTATATTCCAGAAATCATTTCGGTGTTTTTACAAAAATTGTTTCTTCATTTTTTTTCCAGTTTTTTTCTGAAAACAGCTTTCATATGACAGGAAATAAACTATTAGGTTGGTGCAAAAATAATGATGTAATAATGTCGTTTTTTGACATATTTTTTAACGTCAAAAAACGACATTATTACGTCATTATTTTTGCACCAACCTAATACTAGACACTGGGAGATTTCTTAATGACTTCAACTTTGACTGTTACATCCAGTTGCTACCCAGATTCTCATATGGACTTTCAAAGACTGACTGCCTACTTGATACATTGTTCTTTTATTCATACTTCATGCACAGATATTATTGTAAGCACAAAATACTTGTGAATATTTAACAGAAAAATACTTAGCTTAATTCTAATGTGTGTTACTTGAAGTGTATAAAATTTCTAATAATTTAATAACTATACACATGCTTCAAAGCTGAAACTTTGCAGAATAATAACTTAATATTTTTAATGATGTCTAATGTTTATCTTCTGTAAATAAATTTTATTTTAAATTTGTATCTACTCAGTATTGATATTGTATTGTTATATCATTTTCATTAAAAGATGTTTTTATTTTGTCTGAAACTGATTAACAGAAAGTTTTGATAATCTGGCCATTATAATTTGAATCTGTTTAATTTGTTCATTTTATCTAATCTTATTCTGTGTAATTTTAAAGATTTACTTCAATAAATATTACACTTTCTTTGAAAACATTTAGTCTAGATAAAAGTGAAATTTTTAAAATGATATTACAGAATGTATAGGTTAGAACTTTGATGACATGAGCTGAGTGGGCATTGAATCCTAACAAGTTATAGATTGTCTTTGTCTATGTTTTTATAGAAGACCAAAAAAAAAAAAATGTGCAAAAGTGGATAGATCAGTTGGGGCAGTAGAGAAGTCAAGCGCTCTGATGCTGTTTTCTCTCAGATTCCTTTGTATGCTGTGGTTTTAACAGGGAAACACCATGTGAAGAGAATGCATAGCTGACTGACTCATTGACATCTGTTCTCTTTCTCTATCACTTTTTCCCAGAAACAATGCCCATTATTTTCTCAGAAGTAATATAAAAAAAAAGTTCCAAAGAAAATGTTATGTAGTTGATTCAGTCTGTGATGCAGTATTAGTGTCCCTGCTGAGAAAGTGTTGATAGATTTCTAGAATCCAGAGACAACACAGTGCAACAATGACTTGCTAATCCAATTTTATGTGCTTTTTTTTTTTTTTGCTTACCTTATACAATGCCCGAGAGCCACTCAAGGTAGAGGGTTAAAGTAAAGGGTACAGTTTATGTAGGGAAAATAAAGTTAACTCTAGACTTAAACAGGTTAAGATTGTGGTGATCAGGAAAACATCCTCTTGGGAGTCGGTTCCACAGAGCAGCAATTTGCAGGAAAAAGTTTCTGAAGTGTAACTTACTGCTGTGGAATGTGAAGGGAATGAGGGTGGTTCACCTTACTGTACATGGTGTGGTGGGTATTAACTGTGAAGGTTAGAGTAGGTGGAGCTAAGGAATGTAGATTGTCTGAACCAATGGAATACGAAGGGAACGAGTGTGGTTCACTACATTAGGCGTGGCATGGTGGGTCTTAGCCGAGAAGGTTAGAATTGGTGGAACTAAGGAATGTACTTCATCTGAAGACTTTCTATGGAAATAGTGATAGATCTATGAGAGGCTTGCAACATTTCATCTGTGAGAAAATAATTTGTCACCCACAAAGATGTGGAGACACTTTCCATAAGAGTGGAAAGTGAAGACTGGGCAGTTCCTTCCCATATATAACAGCAGTACTCCATTTTTGGCCTGATCTGTCTTTTTTTTAAAGTTAGAGGATATTGGGAGGAGTTATGTACTTACTGGTGTGGTACAGGGAACTGTCCATTTTTCCAGCATTTTTAGCAATAGATTGCATGTATAAGCTCAATTTGAGGTCTTGGTTGAGTTTAAGGCCCAAGAGGCACTCAAAAGTTTATGTAGAGTTGTATATTAATGTTTTTTTTTTCTCTTGCTATCTAATGGAATATGCTTCTACTTTAACAGATTTTTAAAAGTGTCATCAAAGAAGGCTCTGTTAACTGAAATTATGCTCGTTCCAATAATTTTTAGAAGACCATGATGAGTCAAGTCATGTAGAATTGCAAGCATTTCATGCTATATAGCATTAGATTCATACTCTGTTTTAAGTGAAAACTTTGATCACTCTAAAAGATGTCGTTTAGCTCTGTATGACGCATGAATATGTCAAATGCACTTTTACCGAAACTTTGATCATGGTTGTGAATACAAAAAACATGAAATACAAAAAGAATCAATAAGACAAATTTATTAATGAAACAGAAGAAACAAAAGATTGAAAGTGGAAAAAATAAGTTCATTTTCATAATATTTTGAAGAACTAAAAGGTCAAATTCTTGTGAAATATATTCATGAAAACTCTGATATATAGCGTTATTATTCATTCCTAAATATGTGCTATTATACACACTCACCCCCATGAAAAGTGGGTGGTACAACCTTTGATTTTCTGTAACAGGAAGCAAAATGTGTTAAAACTCTCTCTTTTTCACATGACAAATTGGAAAATTTTGTCATACATCTTTTATTTCAAAACTGATGTATGCAGCAGATGATCCCTTTCTTTACACTGTATGGGAGTTGAAGTGAGGAGGGAAAAGGGAGATCAATACCCCATGTTGGATGAGGTTGAAATATCAGGCAGAGATGATCACTGGAAAATATTAAAACTTAAGGAATCAGCACATATGCTAAGCCTCAAAAATTTCCTAAGCCGGCAAAGAATAGAAATGAATACAATATGGGAACTGGTAATAGGGAGTGCTAGTAAAACATCAGTAATGACAAAAAAAATTGCAATATGAGCTCTGGTAAAAAATGATTACTGAGATATTAGGTTTATAGGTCCCAAAAATTCATACATTGATGGATGCATGGCCCAGTGGATAAAAGCGTTGGTTCTAAAAGAGTGAATTGTCATGGTGTTTTTTTTTTTCTTTTTTGCACAGATGGGGCCCAACTGACCCTACTATACTGTGAAGTAAACAAAATCAAAAACAATGTGCATGGTGACATTTTATCCATTGCACCCTGTGTGTGTGTGTGTATGTATGTGTGTGTGTGTGTGTGTGTGTGTATATATATATATATATATATATATCGATTCCCTCGGTAGTGGATGCGCACTGCTGATGAGTCCCAAATATAGGACGAAACGGCTGTCCAGTGCTTCCTGAGGTTTCTATCAGACTCGATGAATCAATTAATATATATATATATATATATATATGATGTGGGAGAATATGACTTATAAATTTTAATATACCAGAACAATGTTAGGAAAAGTAATGACAAAGTGGAAAAAGTTTTTTGTGTGATGTGTTTTGTCTTTTAGGACTTCATTGGACTAAATTGATATTTATGTTGATGTCACTACACATGCACACAAAGGGAAGGGAACACTGACATTTGAAACATTTTAATTTTATTTTTTGGGCTTATATCACATTGAAACAATTACTGTAGTTAAGCAACATTGAGCCTGGACATTATCAAGATGGGTGACCACTTCAGAATACCAGGTGCTGGAAGCTGGTATAAGTCAGTGCTGTAACGGATAATGGCTCAGGTTCCAATTTCAGTTGGGTTCATTATATTTACTTACATGCAAATACCCTTGGGAAAGGTATGAATCAACCTCTACTGTCTGGGTTAATTAGTAAGACTCATAACTCTAAATCATAATTATCTCAAAAAAAAATTCTTACAATCTGAAAATATTTTCTGGCTTTAAAATAACATTCAAAGGGTTGATAATCTGTAGAAAATGAATCAAATTATTTTTATTTAAATCAGTCATTGATAGTCAACTGCTGAATAAATGACTTTCTCAACTTCTTTCATGAAAATCATGGTTCTTCTAATCTTTACCTTGTCCTAGCCCATCTCACAATCTTCTATCTGATCCTTTCCTACTGTCTTTTTTTATTCAATGACCACTATTCAACCAACCATTTGCTCCATCTGTTATCTTCCTTTCTTGCTATGTATCCTATTCACTTCCATGATATCTCTTTGTTCTGTTTTTAGATCCATATTTGATCTCCTTTTATTATGACTTGCATTGCTATTTCAGTTGATCTTTGTGTAATTCTCATTTTTTTTTTTTTTTTTTTTTTTTTTCAACTGATTTTGTTAATTTCTACATTTTTCACTTACAAACTAAACAAGCATTATATATTTATTATATACTTTATATTTTATGCATATTTCCAATGTGCTTTTCCTTATATCATTATTTCTACTAAATGATTTCCAACCATTTATGTGGCAGAAAAGGGGAAACTACACACACTCTTCTCTGACACTCTAACTGCAAAAAAAAATTACAAATATTTAGAGGTCCATTACATTAAAAGAAAGCAAATTTTAGAGAATTTTGACTCTAAATTTTCTATAGTTGAGGCTCTTATTTTCTGATAGTGTTTTGTATGAGTAACTAGCATGTTTTTACATATACAAAAACAATTCAAAATTCTTTTGAAAATATTCGGGGGTGTCAGCTTTACGATATATGATTAGTAAATTTAGTTTTACTTAATAACAATCTTTGCTAAGATTTACACCACTGAAAGATAATTTTAAAAGATTTAAAAATATTACAAATTATTTTAATTAAAATTTAAAATGAAAATGTCTTGTAAAAATTCATCTTTAATCAAAACAATTTTTTTCTTAAGAAACTCTTCTCTTTAATATATATTATAAAAGGAGTAAAATAATTTATTAAATATTCAGAAAATACTTTGATCTTTCCTCCTAATAATAACAACAAAGATTTTGCATATAAAACTATATTTTCATTATGTTTGAAGAATGTTTTCATCACAGTGTGCTGATTTTTTTTTTTTTTTTTTTTTTTGTGGAGGTAACTACTTTACAGTTTAAAGTCTAATTTGCCATACATTTGTGATGCTAAATAATTTTAGTCCAAGGTCATAACATTTCAACCCATATTCATTTCCAATTTTAAACTGACAACAATACAAATGTTGTACTTTATGTTGTTTAGTTTCTGTATTTTCAATCTTTCTTTCAAAAGCACCAATGTTGCTCAGTTACTTAAGATTTCATTTCAGCAAATTCCTTTACAAATTCCTGATAAATGATTTGTTCAACACTAGGTGAAATTCACTAAAAAGCTCAATAACTATTGTGTGTTCTATTTGTTATACTGGAATACACCTATTCTATAGTTAATAGACTCTCCCACCTATAATAAGTAGGAGTAGTAGTAGCACTCGTGGAGAGAGTTGGCCAGTTCCGTCGATGTCGGACGACCGTTAGTCAGATATTGAAGTATCAGCCACCCCAACTAGATTACTGCATCATTACCTATTATATCAAGTTCCTAAAGTTTTGTATGTTGAACCTATTTTAGGACCGACTTAGTACAAATACAAGCCTCCACTGTGAAACCACTACATAACACTATTTAACAGAACCTATTTCAATGAAAGATTGCTGCGTAAGTATACTATGTTTAAAATATATGGAACCACTTATGTGAAAAGTGTGAACCACAGTGAGTGTCTAGATATATAGGGACCCACCACCAAATGGATTGAGTAAATTGGCACTAAGCAAAAAGTTTACCAGGTGAGCTAAATTAGCCATGACCTTCCTCAAACCAAGTTGACTATAAAATGAAAGGTATATCATGATTTTATATTATCCCTCATTTGCCTGTGGGCAGTATGGCATCAACGGTAAATGGATAATATCCATGCAAGATGCATCAGCTGGTCAATTTTGCAATGTTCAGTAACATCACAAAATTAACCAGCTAATGTAAATATTTTTTCTTGATTTTGAAAATTTAATTTTTTTTCTTTTTTGTACTTATTAAAACCAATTGAATTAAATGGCTGCATGTACTTAGAAAAATAACTTTTGTCAAACTAGAATCTTATCCATTTTTTTTTTTTTTTTTTTTTTTTTTTTTAGCTCTGCATGGTACGTAGAAATGTTGGCAGGTAAACTGGGTTTTCACTCTCCACCTCTTACTGCTCAGCAAGTAGACATGCCTAAAACTCGGTGGATTGCAAATTTGGTAAGAAATTTCATTTTCAGTCTCTCCTCTTCTGACTTAAATTGTTTTTTGTTTTGAAATTCAAATTTTTGGCCTTTTTTCATTTATGGAAAAATTTTTTTGTTTTTCTTTTTAAAAGCCAATGCAAAATTTTCCAATATTATTTTGGCATGGTAATAAGGAAATCTCTGGATGACTGGAATTTACTCAGTTCTTTATTGTTTGTGCAATCTTTCATCTATTGCATATTGCTTGGAGACTTTAGAAAAAATTCAGAAAGATAGCAAAATGGGTTTCATGAAATGAATATTGACCAGTTTTGTCGTTTTATTCTTGCTTGATACAGAAAACTCATTTTTAGACAAGCTAATCACAAAGGATAAAAATGGATTTATTATGAGACTCTAAAACAATTCCTACCACTAGCCAGGGTAACCTTCATGATGATCTCGGATGGAACTCATATATATGATCCATCATTAAAGATGCTGCAAAAATAGTCAGTTCCTTGTACTTCTCCAGAAAGTACCGGACTCCTCCTGACATACTCTATCTTTACAAGAATCTGATCACTCAAAATGGAGTATTGTTGCTGTATCTGAGTTTGAGCTGCCCAATCTTCACTTTCAGCCTTGACAGAATTCAATAGCCTTTACGCTGCCTTGTGGGTGATGAATTCCTTTCAACCTTACAATCTATTTCCTACAGATGTAGCATCATGAGCTTATTGCTACTCTATATCCATGGCAAATGGTCAGATGATCTCCATTCCTTACTTTCACCAGTTGAAGCATTTACAGCTAGGACCCGCCATGCCACATACACGGGATCAAATCATCCTCATTCCCTTTGTATTGCATTGGTAAAGAGGAAGTTTCACTCAGACATATTCTTTATGAGAATTGCTACTTCATAAAACGGACTCTTGAGAAGATGTTTTCCTATCACTATGATCTTAACCGCTTCTTGTCTAGTTTCAATTGTTATCTATCCTACATATTCTAATAACCTACACTTACTTCCTCCTCTAACATCCATATGACAATTTAATTCAGTAACCCTTTACCTTGAGTGGCTCTTGGGCCTTGTATTGAATGAGCATTTAGTAAAAAATCAGTTTAACAAATAGAATCTACTGTCAGATGGAGCAGGGGTGAAGATATGTATGGTTGGATATAAAAGGAATCTTTTGTTATGAATAAAACATTTTTTTTCAAAATAATCCTGTAAACTTTTGTATTACTGATTCCCATTACTTGAAGATTTTATTTAAAATTCTTCAATTAATGTATAATTATTTGTAGTGTTTAAAGTTAGAAATTGTCTTAAAGAGTATCTATTGGAATAAATTAACAATATTTGATTTTAGAAATATTATGTGTTTGTAAAATCTATGTTTTACTAATAAGCTCATTTTTGGATCAAGTTTAATTAGAACTTTTAGTTCTGCTTTAAAAAGTTATATTTTTTTAAAATTTGTATTTAAAACTGATGAAATAAACAATGAGCCAACTTAAATACTGGACAGATTTTGTTGCTTTTGTCAACTCTGAGAATTAAAAAAAATAATTTTTACTTATTTGGTGTAATTTTTTACAAAGTAAATCCCATTGTAAAAATAATCTTATTTTCATGTTAAATTTCTTCTTCACTTTGTCTTGGCTCTTTCTTGTTTTACTGACACTTAACTTGAAAATTGTAGTCAATTCAAAGATAAGTCTTTTAAAATTTTCCTTATCTTGATTATTGTCAGTTTACTTTTGATATTTTCCACTTTCTTTACAAGAATCTGCCTACCTTTAAATACATTAATTTTTTGTAATTTACGTGCTTTTCTTAGACATAATAGATTTGTGTTTTATATATGATTAATACAAATATAAAATTTGTCATTGATGTTATTTTCAGCACCTCAACTCCAGAGTTTCATAGACAAATCTTTTTGTAATTTTTCAGTTTACTTGTCAGGAGACTTCAGCAATTGATATTACATAATTGTGTATTTGGGCAGAAATCCATCTTTTATACAAGTTTATAAAGACAACTGACAAGGCACTGTCATTAGGCTTTTTATTAAATTTTTTTTTACGTTCATACTCAATCAGTTATGTGCCATGCATGATAACATACTTAGGCAATAATGTATCTTTTGATACATGACTGATTAAGGTAGATTTTTTTTCCTGCAATAGATTCCCATTTCTTTCTGCAGTAGACCAGTTGCCATCCAAGGCTATAGAACCCAGTCTGTCCTGTTATTTACCCATAGCTTGGGGGAGAAGATGAGGATTTATACCCTTTTCCAAGGTTATTAGCACATAAGTGAATGTAATGGATTTGATAGGAATTGGTGTTTTCTTTTCTGGACATAGTGTGTAAGAACTGTCCAAATAATCTGGAGATCTGAGCATTTTAGGTTAATCTATTAACTATTATCAAAAGTGTTTTTTGTTTAACTGAATAAGTAATTTTACATATATAAATTTCAGATATAACCAAAAATCTATCTGTAAAAGAACAAAATTAATAAAGGAAAACTTAGCTGACACATTTTGTCCTCTGATGGACAAGTATTTATAATATATAAATTAATCCCAAACTAAAATAATATAATATTAATTACATTATACAAAAAAATTCAACATTTACTCACTTTTGTTTAAATTAATTCATTTAGCATCATCCATAGTTGACCCTGACTTACAGCTAGCTTGATACATTTTTATGAATGTTCTTAATTTTTTTAATTTTGAAAAGCTAACAAGATTTTTACTTTGTTTATAAATATTTGTTGCCAAATAAAATCCTTACATTTTGTCTTGATAAAGTCCATAGGATGATGAAATGCATCAGCTCTGAAAAATTTTCCTTTTGCCTTTATTCACAGACACACACACATATACATATATATATATATATATATATATATATATATATATATGGGTGGCAAAGTGGAGTAGTGATAGCGGCTTGGACTGAGAGCCGAGTTCAAATTCCAGTCGAATCCATTATATTCACTTATGTGCTAATACCCTTGGGAAAGGTATGAATCCTCTTCTCCCTCCAGTTATGGGTAAATAGCAGGGCAGACTGGATTCTATAGCCTTGGATGGCAACTGGTCTAGGAGAAGGACAACTCTGAATTCAAAACCTGCAGTCGGTCGTTTGGGGACCTTGTGGCATGTAGTGTACCAGGTCTCTGTATTCAGCCCATCAAAAATGTGGTTGGTTCTGCAAGAATTCTTCACCACTATAATCAAATCTCATGTGCTGGTGTCAGGCTGTCAGTTCCCAGGAACTGAATTGCTGACCTTCATACTTCGAATATGATGGAAGAGTCCACTATATATATATATATATATATATAGAAAGAGGAAGTAGAAAATAGACAATGTTGATATGAGAATGGAAAAGTAATTTTTTATATAACAGCTTTGTAATTTTAGTTAATTGAAATCAAAATTGTCATTATTTCAGGCCAAGTAAATTAATTTTTGTAGAATAGCAATTCTAATTGTAGGTCTTTTTTTTTATTTTCAGGGCAAAGTGATTGGCATTTCCATTGGTTGCTTACTTGGCATGTTTCCTTTGTTGTTCTTCAACAAAGAAAACACAGAAGAATCAACAGAAGCAGAAAAAAAAGATAACATAGAAAAGAAAAGCTAGAGAAAATATATTTACAGATTAATTTGGACACTAATTTTTTTTTCCTTATCAGAATTCTCATTATTTTTTCCCATACATAAATATATATATATATATATATATATATATATATATATATAATATAATATATATATTAAGTTAGATGTCTAGAGTTTTGTCCCCTTACAAAGGTTTTTTTTTTTTAATTTTATTTTTTGTGTATATTTTATGGTGGGAGAATCAGTGATAAAATAATTTTTTATTTGTTTATATTTTTCAATAATGAAGTGGCCTTTGAGATGTTTGTGACAATATTTGTTCAGTGTATATATTTTGTTGCTGAATATAATGGCCTCAGACTTCTTAAATAATTTACAACTTAGCAGTTTCTTTATCAATGTCTTAAATATGCTTTAATTTCTCAAATTGATGCATATTTTCATGTGTGACACAACATTTTCACTTCTCCTTAAAGCTGTAAAGAACAGTTCCAAAAAAACCTTTAGAAATTTCTGTCAAAAAAAGTTTAACTTATAACAATAAATTTTGAATGAAAAAAGACAAAAAAGTGATAACAAATACAAGAATTCTTAAAATACAGAATGGTATTAATAAATATTTCACATCCCTGTTTTGAATACAGTAACTATTTTGCTGCTTGGACAATTGAGAAACCACTTTTTGATATACTTCTAACTGTTTGTTATTGTGACAAGTTAATGATATGGCTCTCATTTTTCTTGATCATTAAAGTAAAAATTACATTTGCTAAATGAGAAAGAAAACTTTGTTCTTAAATTCTACTTTCTAACTCACTACCAAAATAGGCTGATTTGGACTTCATTTTGACAACATAAATGATGTCTGTTACAAAAATGTTAATGTCTACAGCTATAGAGATATTACAAAATAATGTATATCCAAGTGAAAGATTTACAACAAAATAATATAGAAATAGATTTTATTTAGTAATAATTGTTAAAAATTAAGTTTTAAATATTTCAAAAATATTTTTTCTCTATTTATTCATTAGGTGAGTTATCTGCATTCATTTCATATTTTAATTTGGAATCCTATTTTTTTTATTCATGTATTAAATTCATAATAAGTAGAATGACTTTAGCTGCTGTCAATGTCAACCATAGTCAATGAATTTTATAAATTTGTTCACTAATTTGTATCATTCATTCATAAGTCAGGATTGCACTTTTGGTAATCTTTTCTTTACAGAACTGAAACTAAATTGTTGTGTCACTTTTGACCCATTGAAGTTTTGTGCTGGTTCATTTGACTGCACTATTCCTTTTAACAAATGATCCCAACTTATAAAACATTTCCGCATCTTATATTTATAAAAACAATATCCTTCCACACCATCATTTCATTTATGCTGTTTTTTTTTTCTTTCTTTTTTATTTAAATTTCTTTTAATAAATCACCTGTTCAGTTTGATGCCATTTGATTTTCAATTTTTGTGAAATTGTTTCATTTTTTTTAATTTTTTATATGCATTAAATAAACCACAAAAAGAATGCGAAAATATTTAAAGAACTGGGAACAAAACTGTCATGGTATCAAACTGGAGGTGTGGCAAAATCTTCTCTCAAATTAAAATGATTTGAAAACTAAATTCAGCAAAGTTTAACTTAAGAACAGGAAAAGTACAATCTGTCAAAAGGATATTTTCCTCTCAGTATCACTATTACCATATACTTTCTCAGTAATTTTTTTTATTTCAAAAAGCTTTTTTTTTTTTTTTTTTTTTTTTAATTTTAATAAAACCATAAAGTATAAAACTGAATTTGTACAATTTTTTTCTTGAGGACTGACAACAAAAATGTTGAATACTATTTCTTTATTCTATTATTTGCAAGTTTAAAAAAAAAAAAGATCTGTGAGCAAGAACAAAATTTTATACAATTGTATCAAATTTAATTTGTAAACTATAAGAATAAATTATTTATTTACAAAATTCTAGTTCAAAGTTCAAAACAAAATCAGAAATATAATTTTCATTTAGTTATGGCTAATTAGAGATTATAAATGAATAATCTTGTAAATAATTGAATAAAGAAATGGTATTTAACATTTTTGTTGTCAGTTCTCAAAAAAAGGCATAAATTCAGTTTCATAGGTTATGGTTTTATTAAAATTCTAAAAATAATTTTTTAAAACAATAAAAAAATGTCAAGGTAGTTTACAGTAATAAGTGTTGCCAAAAGAAAAACTCCTTTTAGCAAACTTTTTCTTTGTTTGGTCTTTAGTTAAACTTTGCCTTAAACTTATTTTAAATTTTTTTTTCTTTGTAGTCTGAGATCTTGACATCTCCAGACAGACAAAAAACATTTTTTTATCAGGTTTATATTGCCATTTCTAAGATTTGAGTTCTACTCAGAAGATGTTTCTGAACTTCAAATCTTTTACCAAAATACAAAAGTCTACAAATGTAGTTTTAGGAAGTTGTTTTTTTTTTTGTGTCTCCATCTCCAGACCCTGAACAAATCTTCAAAATGGCATTCTGCATGAATTGCAATTATAAATGTCGGACATTGATAAGAAACATCCAAACAGTTTGAACCAACTGGAGAGATTTCTTTTTAGTCTTCCTCAATGTATTTTGAATGAATTAATATGGTCTTTATTCTCTAGATTATGGATCTCTAATGTAGAAAGTTTTGTACTCTCTGCCTCTCACACACACACACACACACTCACTCACTTTGCAGACATATGCATATTTTATTTATGATATATATATATATATATATATATATATATATATATATATAGATATGTGTGAAATGTGCCACACACATATATCACCTAAGTCTTGATATCACCCAATATAATCAGTTCCATTGTTCTACAGTGGCTGACATCTGATTTTGCACATATTGTGCATGTGTTGATGTGATATGCATGAGATGATCTAACATATCTTTGTTGATTCATTAAAAGTAGTCTATCGTAGTTGTAGCTTCTTACTGGTTGTGACACAATATCATGTAGACATAATTGATTTGTAAATATTTCCCTCATAGATGCTGTGAAGAATGATAGTTCTTTTCTATTCCAATAATTCAAATTTTTTTTATGACTTCTCATTAAAAATCATGGCATTAATGAAGAACAACTGAACAGTTCTCACTTTGAAAAGAATTCTTCTTGTAGAAAATAATTCACCATTCCTAATTTGTAGATAACTGTTTTTTCACTAATACCTTTTCCTCTTTTTTTTTTTTTTTTTTTTTTTTAGATACAAGCCATAACCTTGAAGCAGCTTTGTGAATCTGTGAAAACAAAAATAGACTTCTAAGTCTGTATAAGTGGTCAACAGTCAAAGAATAAATATTTGTATATTTACAATTTATTCTTTTACAAGTGAAATTGACTTTAATTTCTCAAATTGTTTGGCATCGCTTAAATTGACGGGGCGACTCATGAAAAATTGGGAAGAATTTAATAATTTTTGTAGATTAGCATTCAGCAGACCTTTCTTAAGCCACAGCATTTGTCAGAATTGAAAAATATTGATTTATCATTTTAAAAGTAGATGGGGTTTCCTATTCATAATATATATATATATATAAGGAATGTGCTGTCTAGGTAGGCAAGGTAGACAGTGTCTACCTGGAATAAAATTGTTCATCAGCTTCTTTTACCTTCTGTGGCACAATATGCACCTAATCTAACAAAATTATGAAGATTACTCTGATTATTATGCATAAAATGCAAAATATTTTTTGTAGATGTACCCCGAGTAATTACTGATGGCATGTGCCTGATATATATATATATATATATATATATATATATATATATGAAATGAGAATGAATCGAATATAAATTCGAATGTTCATAACATTAATTCAAAAGAGGTTTCAATACAAAAAGTAGAGCAAATTTCTTTTTTTAGGATATTACATCAACATGTTAATAAATGCTACATTTATGTAGCATTTATTAACAATCATGTTTCCATGTGTTCTAACACATGTCAATTATTAAATAACTAGTCAGTAGACAATTTATTGAAATTTAAACCCCATACAACCTCTTTTCATGCAAAAAAGGTGAAAAAAAGAAAGAGTAAGAAAGAAAGATACATTCTCTTTTCAGAGAAAAGAAAGAATAAGGAATAAAGTAGGAAAGGATAGTGAGGAAATAGCAGTAAAATTTGTTATGTTTATAATCAGATCATATATATATATATATATATAAACATAGTGTCAAATCAATGCCAGACTTCTTCACAAGTTATCTGTACTTTATTTTTATTTATGAATGTTAAGACTGAAATTCTGGTTGTCATTGATAAATGTGTACTTTATGAATAGGGAAAAGGGACAAAATCACTAGTACACATTTATCAATGACATAAACACAATTTTAAACTTGACATTTGTAAATAAAAACAAAGAACCTATAACTCTTTAAGAAGTCAGGAATCAATTTAACACTATTTATATTATGAACAGACACCCACCTTCTAAAATGATAAAAAAAAAAAAAAAAATTTTTTTTTATTCTGACAAATCCTGATGAATGCTTATCTTTAAAACTTATTTCTCATCAAAATGTCCCTTTTTTTTTTTTTTTTTTTTTTTTTTTTAATGTTCGAACAAGTAGTGCAAATTTTCTTTGAAGGTAAAAGTTAACTTTCAAGTGCCGACAATTCTAAATTTTTATTTAATTTCATGTTGATATTTATCAACTGGCAAATTTTTCAGAATATTATTACCGTAAACACTAGTTTATTGTTGACTCTATTAAAACTAGTATTACAAAATCTACCTCCAGCATTGAATGTTGAGAGCTGAACAAGTTGTTTTAGATGCAAATAGTTAAATTTGATTTTGGTACTTCACATTTGCTTCATCATTTCTGCTGGCTCTTTCCTTTCATCATTTGTTTCTGTGACTTTCCACATCATCTTAAATTAAAAGTTGAATATATCAAGAACTGCTGAAGTCAGGTTCAACACAAATATTTTTCTTATTTAATTAATTGAATTTGACCCACTTTAATAAAACTATTAAGACTTGTTAAAGTTACCTGACTTTTCCTTACTTCAAACATTATAGCAGATACTCACATCTGAAATAGACATTTTATTTTAAACAGTATGTATTATGTCCATTAAGGCTCTATTTTCTCTTTATATTTTCTTTTGCTGAACTGTGATGCTCTTTGTAGCTGAGCAGGAAAGCACACTGGATCAAACAGTAGTTTCTCCTCCAAAACGGACACTGTTTTGATTCCTGCTAGAGAGTGCATTTTCTTTATTAAGACTTGAATGCACAGGTCAATAGACAATAAACATAATGCACACTGTTTAAAATAAAAATGGGGCATCTATTTCAAATACAAGTATCCACTATATTAACATTTGAAGTAATAAAAATGTCCGATTTAAAAATAAATCCATTAATTCTTTAAAAATGGCTTTCCCTGTTTGAAAATTCTCAAATCTTTAAAATAAAATTGTTATCAAGAGATGAAATAATTTTTGATATTTAGTTTTATCTTTCCTCTCTTAAAGATTTCTATTTTTTTAATGAAATTTTCATTGTTGAAAATTTTTTAAATGAACCCATTAATGTCCACCATCCCATTTTTTCCTTTAATTTCTTTTTCCTATAATTTTTCCTTTTTCCTATAATTTTTCCTTTTTCCTATAATTTTTTCTTTTTCCTATAATTTATAATTAACATCAGATTTTATTTTAATTTTTATTATTAATACTAGATTTTATGGTGGGCATTAAGGAGTTAATTGAAGTTCTCTTCTAATTTGTTTCTTCTTTCTAAAATCGAAACTTTATTTACTTTTCCTTTAAAGTTCAATGTTTACTTCTTTTTACTTCAATTTTTTAATTGATCACTTGGTTGAAATTATCTAAATTTATCTTAATTCTGATTTTGGTTTTTTTTTTTTTTTTTTTTTTTTTATTCTTTTTACTTACTGCAGTAAAATTAGTATTTATGAAAAGGCTTAGTAACAAATTCAATTAGTATACACCTATAAACTTATTGTGACTTTATGAGGAAATCACTTTAAAAAAATTGGAGTATGCCTGATCAAAATATACATTGTTAAAAATGAAATAACAACTTTGTGTATGTCCATTTACAGACATGTGCAAAGCATTCTCAAATATTTTTCCCTGTCTAATAATTTTCTGAAAATCTCATTTAACAGGTCAACAGATATTTCAGAGGCCTTTATATAGAATAACATTTTCATTAATTTTTCATCATCTTTTAACTTTTTGGTTAATAATTGAAAGCATTTAAAGTATCTTAAATGTTCTCCAATTTTATTTTAGTTAAGAAGGATGTTTACTTGGATTAGATTGAATCTTCAATTTGTTTTTATAGTCTTTGATAATCACTATTTAAGTTGAAAGTAAAAAATTATGGTGACATTTTATATCGGTCCATTATGAAGAAATTTAGAAAGTTTTGAATTACTATTTACATGTTTTTCATTTTCTCTGTAAATAACAAAATGCCAACATCACATGTGTGTGACTCCTTTTCCAACAAGATTCTCTCTACGGGCAATGGTATGTTTCTCTTTGTTTTATTTCATTATTCTATCATTTTTCAAATTATTTTGTAATTGCCACAATTTTCTTTTATATGGCAAAAATTTAGTAACCAGATTAGAAAAAAAAACATTTTTTTTAGTCTACCAATTGGTGTGTCTACTTAGATTTATATCTTGGTCAGCCTATGAGCTTTTCAGCCAACCCTCATAGTTAAAACATTTTCACACCCCCTTTTATAAAGATGGAATGGGTTGTGTAATCATACTTTCTGCACCAAAATTTATATCTATTCTCATAGTAAATGGCTTAACATATAGCAAATCACAATTTCCAATTTTAAAAATATCTATCTATGACATCTTTATTAAAGGCTTACTGAAGTCAAACTAATGAAATAGTCAGTAAGACTTGAACTCACTACAATAAAACATGGACTGAGAGTCATTTACCAAGCATGGCATAATTTGGCACAAGGCTACATTAGTAGGGCACCTGGGAAGCAAAACAGTCTGTGCAACCAGCTTACCAACCACTAAGCCGTGGCATGTGATTTGAATTATTTGCAAATATTTTTTTCAAGAATATTGTTTGTTTTAAGATTTCATCACATTATGCAAGTTAGAAAATTTGATAAATGTTATATGTTGAATTTTATTAAATGTTATATGTTGACTATTATTAAATTTTGAGATAGATAAAAGTTCATACTAATTTTTTTTTTCCTTTTCTTTTTCCAGTTTCCTTTAAAAGCAAATCAATGAAGAACAGTAATCAGATCTGACAGTCATGAAATGTGTGTGTATTTTTCCCAGAGAATTCTTACAAGTCTCTTTTAACATATTTTTTTCAAGTGGTTTCAACCATAATCTATCTGAATTTTTCCATATCAACTGGAGCTGGAATAAACTTGTGTGGATATCTACTATCTTTGAAAAGCTGTCTACAGTTTTTAAAAAAATATTCTCAATATTGAATTTCATAAAAGTTATTGATTCCTAGTGAACAGTTTTAATAAAATTGATTTCAACATTTTGGCTGATCAAGTCTCGGCACATAGTTGTATGTTTGATGGATTATTGTTCCACAGATTCTCTAAATAAGTGGACAGCAACATGCCTTTATTTTTCTCTCCTTCTGATACTGTGAACATTTTATTTACATTTTTTATAGACTTGAATGTTCAGCTTAGCTTCTGTGAGCCATTTCTATTTGACTGACAGATCTTAAAATTCAAGTGAATGAAATCTTGATTTGAAAATTTGGCAAACAATTTTCAATAATACATTAAAACATAATTTCCTTACAAATAATTATTCTTGGATATAGATGAAGGGAATAGGTTTGTTGTGAGTCTTGTGTAAGAATATTTGGAAAGTAAATGAGTTAAAAAAAAACAAAAAAAAACAAACAATGGAGCAAGTCACACCTTTTTATGTTTTTTTAAAGTTACTTTTGATTTCCTTGCAGAGTGTAAGAAAGTATCCTGTTTCAGCTGTGACTTAATTTTCCTACACAAGCCAAGCAAAAAAGTGAAAACAAAAAAAAACAAAACTTTCCGATTTAAATGGAAAAGGATCGTTTTATTATTTTGTCTTTATTTTTTAATCTTTTGATTTATATTTCATAGAAATGACTTTAAAACAATTTCAACACGAAATGTTTAAGGACGTAAATCAAGAGTTATCTCCCTTGTTCTTAAAAACTGGTCTAGAATTTTGACCTAACCCAAATGAAAATCATTTGAGCTTTTGCAATTTTCATTGAATCTCTTCACAGCACAACTTGTAGAATTATTGCAACTAAAACAGTAATATTTTGCCATTTATATGAAAATTTAAAATTACAATTTAGGCTTAATTTTTTATTAATTATTGCTACAATAGAAAACAATGTTATTGATACTGCTTCCATATTGGAATAATATTTAATGTGCACAAAGGTTCCCAGCATCCATTTTTTTCCTCTTTTTGAAACTTTTAGACCTCCCCACTTTAATGCTAGAAACTTTTGTACACATATCTAATAATTTAATGACAAACTAAATGTTCAGCTCTGGAAATGGAACTTCTTGTGTGATTAGAAAATTTGATGTAGAAAATATTTAATCAATAAAAGTTGTTTAATCAATATAGGATTGGAATGTTTCCGGAATGCCAAGGAATTTCATCAGTTTTTTTCCATTTTATATGGGAAAGTTGTCATTTTTTTCTTTTAATTATTTACAATTATTTTTCTTTTATGTTCTTTAGTTTTACTTAAATTATTCACTTTGAGGTCATCCTGTATTTCTGATGAGAAATAATAGGTTTCATGGTTTTTGGAAATTGAAGAGTTTTTCATTTATTTATGAAAATTCAACACTAATCTCATACTTTAAGAAAGTTCACTATTTTCAAGTGATTACAGATTTTTTTCTATTAATGTACGATTATGAATGACGTAAAAGTTATTTAAAAATCGGGCTCTTTACAAGAATATTTGCTTTCTATTTTGTATCTGTTTGTGTGTAAATTTTCATTGTCATTCCAAAGATTTTTTTCTCCTTACCCAGCCTTCCCCGAACATTCCCTTTTACCATTTTGGTCAGTTTTTGAAGTGCTTTGGGGCACATTCCAATAAAACAAAAAAAAAGTAAAATAAAAAGAGTATTAAAAATGAACAAGTGGTCATTATTCTGAGTGACAATTAGTTTCGAAGTTGTCTACTAAGGGAGGCAACTCTTCACTTAATCAGTCACGTCCACGTTGAAATGTCTCAGATGGAGCAACATTATTTTAGATAACTTTGCTAGGAACTTTGCTCACTTTAAACTAAAAGGGAATTGCTTGATTTTTCATATAGGAAATGCTGGGGGCCAATGAATAAGAGAACAAAATTTGAATACATTTTTTAAAATTTATATTCATTAACAGTACAGGCCATTAAATATTTGATTAATAGACACTTACTGAGAGGGTAAAATAGATGAACCAGTGATATTTTTAATCATGATTTTAAAAAAAAAAAATGAATATATTATACTTGTAGTGGATAAAATTTAGATGAATATAATATACTGTTGCAATTATTACTTAGAGGAGGAGATTTGATCTCTATCGTAATAAATAAGTAAAGTAAATATTATTTGATTTCTATCTGAAAGTCTCATTCTTCCTTAAGAATAATGAACAGTGTTGCTGACACAATTTTCTGATTTTTATTGTATGTAGATATATAACGGTGAATTAATGAATTCTACACAACTTTAAATAGTATAAGAATTTCTTCTCTACAAAAATATTTTTATGGATTTGCTTTTGCTTGTTATCTTGAAGCAATTCGTCAAAACAACTTTTTCCAATAGAGAACGTTGTGCATACATTTTGCACGTGCTGTTGCTAAATGATTCCACACTGATTAAGTCTCAATAGTCGTATTTACAAATTGATTCTTTTGGAAATATCGACTTATAGAAATATTTTCTATTTTAGTTTTTAAATGTCATGTCCTTACAGGATGCAGATGATCATGGCTCTTCACAGCTTCCTAGTATTTTCTGTATCTGTTCATTAAATTGCTGTAGATATTAACTTTTCAAAACCCAAGAATATATCCACTTAATCAAAATACTCTTTCAGCAACAGGAACAACAAATATTTATAGAAATATGAAAATATATATCATGGCTCCACTTGATGTATGAACATGTAGGAGACTATCATATGAGACAAGCAAGTTTTTTTGTTTTTTTTTAAGAAGGTTGCAACTGAACGTCTGGCAAGTGAATTGTCATTTCACTGCAGATTGGAATTATGTAAAGCCCTCAGAGGCCTGCAGATTGAGATTATTTTTTGGTAGGCTTCAGTTTACACATTATTAAGCTCCCCCATTAAAGCAAGGATTTACATACATGGCCAACCAAGTGGGACAAGGGTTATAATGTCCCTAGGTTGTAGGTTTACTGTTGGAGTTACCTTCTTCTAGACAGATGTGGGCTCGAGGGGTGTACCACTTGTTAAAGGTGTAACCAAGAATGAAGTTGGTTGAATCTGTTCTTGGATTATATGCAAGAGGGTTTTAAGTTTTCATTTAGTATTAGTTCTTTCTGTATATTCTGCTTTGCTATGGAAACATTGTCTTTCTTCTAAACACCTGTTAAATCGACCAACATATGATGATTATAAGGCCCAGGTAGAATTCTTCATTATTCCAACAAACTTTCATGGTCTTTAGTAGACCTGTCCTTGACTGTATATATGTCTTAGAGACTTTCTCTTAATTTACAGTTTTTAAGTAACGGTTATAAACAAACATAAATAGATTTTAAGCTACTAAAATTAAACTTGGTTCTTGATAGTCTCTTTCTGGTAAACACACATTGAATAATATTCAGGTTTTATACACTTAACCCTTAATCTATTTATTTGTCTTTTAAATTCAATTTTCTTTTTTTAATCAATTCACCCTGAGCAAGGTGATAATGTCACTAAGATGCAAGGAGTTACTGGGAGTGAAAGAGAATGAAAAGACAATTGAAGGAACTGCAAACCCAATTCTAAACAGGAAACGAGGGATAAATCTCTACTTATGTTCAAAAGAACTGGAGTTTTTTTTTTTCTTTGTTCAGTAAAAGGTTCACCCTGCACAAGATAACTTGAGGTAGAGGGTTATGTTAAGGGGTAATTTATTTATATGGTTAGGAGGGGGAAGATAGTGGTTGACTCTGGACTTGAACAAATTAAGATTGTAGTGATCAGGGAAATATCCTCTTGGAAGTCTGTTTCACAGGGTTTGTGGAAAGAAGCTGTTTGAGTGGAACTTACTTCTTGCTGATGGAATACAGAGGGAATGAGGGTGGTTTGCTACTATATAAGTGGCATAGTGGGTCTTGAACCATGAAGGTCAGATCTAGTGAAACCAAAGAATTCATGGTAGTGGCAATAGAGCAGTGAGAGAGTCACCATATCCTGCCTGCGAGAGGGAGAGAGAGAGAGAGATTGGAAGGTGTAAAATAATTAGTGTGAACTGGATGATTATAACTATAAAACCTGAATAAGAAAATACTGATCTATAATTGCTTAAAAAAAAAAAGAAAAAAATCATTTATTGCTATTGAATGTCTGGGGTGGGTGGGGGTCTTGCCAGTGATCACTGACCTTTGTCTCCTCAACCATTGCATCTATTCAGTGTCTAATGAAAGTTGTTATTTCTTTTGTTTTATGATTTTTATAGAAAGTATAACAAGAGAGAATAAATTGCTTTTATTATTGCTACTGATTAGATGATAAGTCAAGATTTACCATATTTTCCAGCTTACAAGATGCTGTAGTTTGGAAGACGCAACTTAATATTAGAAAAAAATTTCTAAGAAAAAAAAAAGTCATTCTCATACAACAACACATTCACCATTCGTCCCTTATATACTGGCACCATGTATTGTTTACATTAATCACTCGTCTGATTGTTGTTTTTTTTGTATGGCAATGACATACTAGAGCAGAAAGACTTCCGCCACTGCTAGTAAACAGAGCATGTTTGAGCTTGTGGCTCAGATCCAGGAAGGTTTAGTCTTGGAAATACTTGTAACAGCTAAGTACTGAGGTTTACCTCATATAAAAGGCTGAATTATATAGATAGCTAACATTATAGTGTAATAACTCAACATACAAATCCATGTCCCTATCATTCAAGCCAATTAGGTGACTGTCCAAGCTTACTTCAGCCTGGGTGTTACCTTACATTCGTTTTGGAAGATGCACATGTATTTTTCAGAGTATTTTTTTTTTTATGAAAAAAATTGTCTTGTAAGCCAGAAAATATGGTATTAAAAGTAATAAGGAACTGTGATCTAGAGTGTTCATTTATTCAAAGGATTTTTTCCTGAAATTTAAACTTCTTTAAATTGCAAATATCCAAAAATTGTGCCATAAAAATGTTCAGCCAGAAATGTGAATGTAAACATGTAAAAATAATCTAAATTGAAACAATTTAATTCGTGGCTGACTTTTGCATTTATTATTCCAGCATCAACTTAACAATTCTCAATTCTGTATTTAATGTTGAAAAATCGTTTTAATTCACAGAACTTTCTCATCCATTTTTTCCCTTGTCAGTAATTTTTTGATTGTGTGAATATCTACTCTGTAAATCTGATTAGAACAAAGAATGAAATTTGATTTTACAATTGGCCAAGCTTGATTCTGAATAGCACAAGATATTTTCATATTTATTTTTGATCCAAAAATTTCTTTTAAAATTCAAACTGTTGTTTATTTGGTGTTTGGTTATTTACTTGGTGTGTTTATTTAATAGTCATTTGGTTTGTTGTCATTGAGAAAATTGCTTGTCATCACAAAAATACTTCCAAATTTCATCTATTTGAATTTGTGTGTAAATTCTATGCCATAAAAGAAAATAACAAACATGATGTATTAAGTTGAAACTTCCTTAGGCTTTTTAATATAGAGAATTAAATAGTTAAAAACATCTATGAGAATGTTGAGCAAATCTTTGATTGTATTGTTCTTTTATTGTAGGATCAATCTATATGTGGTCTTTAAAACATCATGGTCAAGATGTCTTGATTTTTATGATGGTCACTTTCTGAAGACTTTGCAACTCATCAACCTTTTTATGCTGGCTAGCCAGTTGAAATTTTGTCCTTACTTTAGATTCTCTGTTCAAATTAAGATTGTCTATAGAAGTTTTCTCAGTGTTTAGTTCAAAAACTTGCTCAACTTTTGAGTTTTGGTCAGCAATGGCCGAGGAATAGAATAATTTCACACAATACTATCAATAATATTTGGAAATAATAAAGATTATTTGCTGCAACAATGAACATTGATGTTTTGTCTTCAACTTTTGCATTGTGCATAAAAGAAAATCACTAAATTATGTCTTTTAATTCTTTTTGATTTTAAAGTAATCCTGGATGTTAAAGATTAAAAGAATTGCAAGAATTGCAAGCATTGTTTTGAATTTCTCTTTGAATCATTATTCTTTGTCAGTTTGTCTGAAATATTCAAATTCTGTTAAATGTCATCCAGTATCCTTTTCCATTCTACACAATGTTCGATGTTTTACTGTTGAGATGTTATGTTTGTATTACTGCAAGAATTGAATGCACAAACTGCTGATTTTGGCAACTCGACTGATTCAAAATGCACATACAAAATTTATAATTCTCTGCGTTTCTTTTGCTGGAAATATTTTCTGCTTTTTATTTTTCTCTCTCATGAATTACAAACTTGCTTAGCACTAATGACTCTGTGGGTTTTCCATCAGCCAAACTTCTAATTTCTTTCAAAGTTTTTACTCAAAAGCTTGAAGATATAAAATGTCAATTTTGTAATTCTGCCAGATAATTTCTAAGATAAGCACTCAACTGTCTTTTTATACACAATACTGCCATTGATTTCAGCAAAGTATAAACACTTCATGTTTTTTTGTGTGTCCCATTTTTTTCTTCAGTTTAATAAGTCTTTGGTTGATATGATTAATCAGAAAAAAAGATTTTCAGTGTTCTTAAACTAGTGTAACCTGAAAGATAATCTTTAATTTGAAGAAAAGTAAATTAACATGGATCATTTCAGATTTCAATCTTATTTTGTACTTGTTGTACTTCTGTTTTATGCTTTTTTTCTTTTTTCTTAGGTTGAAAAGATTTTAGTATAGAAATGACACTTACAAAATATCTGTATCTAAAATTTCTTTAGAAAATAAATTTTTTTTCAAGATTTATTGATTTTTTCATTATTAATTTTCTGCAGGAATAATTGTTTTTTGCTATGAAAATGGCTAATGCTGTTATCTGGAATTCTTTTGATGTAAGTGGCTGAAGTTTTTATTTGGAATCAAGATTCTTTTGATTTTCCAATTGGAATTGGTTGAACGTGTAATTCATGAGATGCTTTTGGTTCAACATTAATTGTTCTTTTATTTGCCTTCATTTTCACTGGTAAATGAGATGTGATATTTTTTTTCTTTTTTGTTAGATGTGATATTTTTTTAAAACACCAAGTATATTCAATTTCTTTTTTCATATTTCTATTGTCTTTTCATCAAGTCTAACATTTACAAAGAATATCTTGAATTCTGTGTAAGTCTGTCCAAATGTGTTTCTGGATTACTTTTATCATCTTTCAAGGAAACAAAAACATAAAAGGGAAGAAAAAAAAAATTTCACTGCCACATTTTTATAAAATAAAATTTTGAATTATTTTGCTTTTATTTCAGTCAAATTTTAGAATAAATGATAAAAAACTCTTACAGCTAATTTTCTTAAAATGTTAAGAATTTTTTGTCAGTTATTCATTTCTGTATAACTAATGATTTCACGGTTTTTGATCAATTTGCCTTGTGATATTTTGTAAACGCGCAACAAAATAGATAAAGATTTTATTTTGGTTTAATTTTTGGCTTAGGATTTTTTTTTTTTTTTTTTTTTTTAAATTGATACAAGTTCAATCTTTGTGACCATGAAAAATAATCTCATTTTGTGCTTTTTCTCTTTGTTTTCCCTTTATTAAAGATATTTGCAAAAAATCTCTTCCTGCCGTATTTTACACTGATTAAAACTGCAAACGTTTTTGTTACTGATTTTAGGTGAAGAATTTTTTTCTTTGGCTGTGTTTATCTTCACCATCTTAATTTTTTTGTTAAACTTTGTTAATGACTTCATTTTTTTTTTTTTTTTTTTTTTAAATGTAGAAAATGCACCAATGAATGTTTTAGCATTGCAATGATGTAATAGTGCTTGGAATATTTTGTTGACCAACATGCATGCTTTGTTGGAATTGGTTTTATTTTATGTAAACTTTGAATTAAAAGATAAAATTATGCTTTTCTTGCTTCAGATTTCTTTTTTGCTTATTCTTTTTCATTATAATTTCGAAATGGTCTTCTTTGACATGGAGATAATTTACATGTTATGTTTTCTTTTTAACTAGTATTTAACATGTAAATATCTTGATTAATTTATTTTTATGCAATTTTAGTTAAATGTTATTATTCTTAGTTTTTAAATGGAATTTATTAGAGTATCAATCAAAATTATACATACCGTATTTTAGGGGTTTTTTGTAAATAGTCTGTCTTTTTAATCACTCTATTGTATGTAAACATTTTGTTAAGTGTAGTTAAGAATAAAAAGGAAAGTTATAAAAAGAGAAAGATCAAACAAATAAGATATAATAAAGAATTTAAAAGGGGAGAAAGAAAAGTTGTAAGATGAGCCAATATAATAAATTGTTTTTATTTTATTAATGTGTGTGTATGTATATATATATATATATATATATATATATATATATATATGTTTGTTTTCTTTTCTTCTTCCAAAAAAAACACCATGTCTTGACTGCATGTAGGAAGATGAGTACAACCAAACATACCCGATCTATAAGATCGAATAGCCCAAGTGAAGACTTGATTAGTTGCTGTTTTCTGGGGGAATATATAAAAAGCACATCCTATAGCTAGTAGAAAATTTTTTCTGTGTGTAGGCCGAATACTGATCATATTCAGTCGGGTTGCCCATCGAAGATGTCTGTTATTTATTTAGACCCGAAACTTCTAGTGACATGGGAGCAACAACACTGATGACGCACCTAGATTCGGCATGTAAAGGTGTAATTTTAACAATCTAAAATGCTTTTAATTTATTCAAACTATTGTTCATGTCTTGATTATAGTTGTTATTGTAGTTTGGCCAAGTATCCTCCGGCCATCATCAGGTATCTATTCTTTGGTTGGTATGGGGTATGTATTCGTTGTATTATTTTGTCTCTCTGATGCAAGTTATTGCTTGTTCCTGCTGAATCATTGTTTTTCTACCTGCACCAAAGATTTAATTCATGAACCCTGGATGACAGTAATACATATTTAACTAACTCCAATAAGCCTTTGATATTTCAAAGAAATTTTTAAAAAAGTATATTGATAGTTATCTCAAACTTTTTCTGTTTTTTGTATTTCATTTTTATCAATGTCATCTTTTGCTGTTTAGAAGTCAAATTCATGTTGATTTTGAAATGGAATAAAAGCAGAAAGCCTAAAGAGTCACAAGAAAATACTTTTGTCACTTTATTATTTGTTGTTCATGGACCATTATTAAAGTTGTAGTTCAAGACCTTACTGACATGGTCAACCAAATTAGGAACCTTGAGAGTTTGGCAAACTCTATATCCATTTTCAAGAAATAAACATCACTATATAAATATGCTGATTTTAGCTTCAGCTTTTATTTGGTCAAAAGAAATATTAGGTTGGTGCAAAAATAATGACGTAATAATGTCGTTTTTTGACGTATTTTTTAACATCAAAAAACGACATTATTACGTCATTATTTTTGCACCAACCTAATACATGCCATCATTGTGGCTCTGTGACTGTTGAGCAAGTCAAAATGAACTTAATGTGAAAACATCTCACAAATTTAGGGGAGGTGTTTTAAGACTTTTGAAATAAAACTAGCAACTCTGATGAGCAGGCAATGTGCTTTTCTTTCTCACTAACCTTTCCATTACATACAGGGATATGTTGAAAAAAAAAATGTAAATCCACTTAAGTGTTGATTGAAAGCTTATTGCTTATCAAAGAAAATCATTGATAGGTTTAAAATATTATTATTTTAAACTTATTAGTGGCTAGCCAAGATACCCAGCGTTGCCTGGGTGTACATGGGTGCAATTGTATAACTGCATCCACCTCTCTATAAATGTCTGTCTAACCCCCCTCCCTACCTGCATGCATCATCCATTGATATACTAAACTACTCACCCCCTCATCTTTTTTACAGTATGTCTCTTTGCAAGTGCTTGTTGTTAATAAAGGAATTCTATCAATAAAACCTTGTGTAGTCTTTGCTCTGGGTTAAATTCTTTCAGTGTTTTAGACATTCAATAAATTTCCTCTGTCCATAATAACTTTCAAATAGTATGGAATTGTTCACAAATCTAATAAACAAAAAACAGAGAGGAAGTATCAGAGCTTGAATTCACTGCAAGAGCAAAATATGAATGCTACTCTCCTTCTTCACACATTTACTGTAAAGCTGAGGTTAATAAGAGGTTCTTCAGGAATTTTTCCCTTTTAACACTTCAGTATTCCTTCTCAAACAATCTTTGCATCAAAGGTTGCTTGAATGCCAATTTAGGACAGAATCATGAAAAAATTATTGACTAAATGGCAAAAATAATGACGTAATAATGTCGTTTTTTGACGTTAAAAAATACGTCAAAAACGACATTATTACGTCATTATTTTTGCACCAATCTAATAGTTTGTCGCAGATTTCATCCACTTAACTGAAATAATCTAAACCAAACATTCACACAAGACAATGTGAGTTATATGTAATTTACATTGCAAATTTGGAAAGCATCGGATGAAAAACCAGGGAGTTATGTCCCAAAATGGACTTTTTGAACAGTTTTTCATGGTTTTTCTTTATATGCAAGGAAGTGAGCTGGACTAAAACCACACTAGCTTATTTCTTGCATGATGGCAAATTTTTTTCAACAGGTTTGAAGAAAATTTGATAAATGAAGTTATTCAAATTTTTATTTTAAGTAGTGTGAGAAACCTGAGTTTTTTCTCATTTTTTGGCAAGTTTTTGTGAAGCCAATTTTGCAGTAAAACTATCAAGCACTCTACATAAACCTAGTAACATGAGCTGATGTTTTGCATTAAGTGTAAAGAACATCAGCTCATCCAGTAAAAATTTTGTTCTCGTGTAACTTTGCCTTGGTTTTTGCAAAAAGTCGTACCTACCTTCAGTTTTATCTATTTTTCTGCTGAAACCCAGGAAATGGTGTGGGTGGAGATTGAAAAGTTAGTCTTGACCTATCTTGGTAAATTTGCATTTGTGTACAACTTCATCAAAATCGATCGAGAAATGTGAACGGGCATAAATAGCATACACACACACACACACACACAGATATAGATTATCTTTAATGTTAATAAAGAAAAGAAGAAAAATGACAGCAATGCTTCAACAGCAGCAGTCACAGTAGAAAAAGAGAAGCTTTGGTGAGTGCAGTCAAATCTGACAAGCAGCATCAACACTCACCAGCAGGAAGGTTAGGTTTAAGGCACCAAATTCTCCACTTGGGAGTGTTCCATGGGATAAAATAGATTAAAGTGCGGTTTGTGACATATGCATGTAATTGTACTGAGTAGAAACAGAGCGGTAACTAAGATGACGAGATAGCCCTAGGCATGATCAGCAGAATGAGAACAATCTACTTTTGAAGATTGAATAAAGGATTCACTTTGACAAGAACCTGATGAAAGATGGGTGACACAATGGCCAAATAATATCATCAAAGATGAAGACAATGTCCGTATGTAAATAACTCATTGCACAAATTCAGACAGAAATTATCTACTTCCAGCCAAGTGGCACTTGTTCCCCAAAGTTTTCATTTATTCTTCTATTTGTTTTATTTCCTTTTGGTGGCCACTTTGAAGATTTTACTGCTGGTCATAAAAACACCAGATATTTCACACTCAGAAATGTACTGTAAATGATTTTATATGGGTGTCCTGATTAGAGCTGAATTCTATTATGTCACATTATTTCAAAGAATAAAATCTCTAAAAAGATATACAGTGTAACCCGGATATAAGAGAGTTGTCGGGACCGGAAAAGTAGTCTCTTATATCCGGGTTTTTCTTATATCCGGGTTTGGTTTATTTTGTTTAGGTAAGCAAGTATGACTCTAATTTGGGACCAGATAAATTCTCTCTTATATCCGGGTTACACTGTATATTTGATGAAAATTTATGATAAAGTATAAAAAAAAAATTCATAAAATTGTTCTGATATATAAAAATGTATACATTGTTTTCCTAATATATATATATATATATATATATGGTTTTCTGAATGGAATAAGCATTTTAAAATCTTGACTCTGGAAAAAAAATGATCACTTGTGAAAAAGAAGGTGAAAATCGTCCACCAAGAATTGTTTTACCTGCTTGTTTCGTAAAATTTGAATCTATTAGAATAATGTAATCATTACTATTTCTCAGTTGGTTATTCTAAGCAGAAAAAAAAAATTCCTTTGGAAAGAATAAGGATTGGACCCTTACTTCTGCCGATGTATCACAAATTAAGCAAAGGAAGTTTTTATAAAAAAAATTGTCTTGTTTTCACTTTCTTTATCTATTCTGTGGTTTCACTTGTCTACAGGATGTTAATAATTTGGTGTGTGGTGGTGGCTGGGTGCTAAAAATAATGCGATAACAAATGCCACAAACATTGTGGCATTTGTTATCGCATTATTTTTAGCACACTTAGGTGGTTCAAGACTTTATTTGTTAAATATTTGCCGCAGTTAAAAGAAGTAGAACTATCTCTAGACTTTGGTTAAGTTTTTTTTTTTTTTTTTTTTTTGCTTTATTTTTTACTGCTATTCTTAATGTATGTCATATGATAAATACATATGATATGAAACCTAAGAATGTATGTCATACTGGGTACTTTAGAATGAGATTAACAAGTGAGTCAAAACTAACTTTTAATCTATAATTTATGTCTCCCTTTTTATGAGGTAAATTTGATACACACACACACACACACACACACACACATTATGCTGGGTAAAAAAAAAAACCAGGAAATTTGGGAACTGAAAAATAGTTACTTCAAAGAAAACTTATCGAGGAAATTTGGTTTAATGCCAAGGAAATGAAGTAATTTTCTAAAGCAAAATTTATTTTTTCTATAAGTTCACCTAATACAAGGCCCAAGAGCTACTTGTTTGGGTTACTGAGTGAGATTGTTGGAAGTGGAAGAAGTAAGAAATACATATGAGGACGGGGAGGATAGATATCGGTTAGCCTGAGACTTAAAGTGACTATGATTGTAGTTGTCAAGAAAGCATCCTCTTAGGAGTTTGTTCCCCAAGGCAACAGTTCTGGGGAAGAATCTGAGTGGAACTTGCTCCTTATCAAAGGTAGATGGTTTGCCACCATGAACATAGCATGATGGTTCCTAGATGGGAAGGTTGAAATTGGTGGAACTAAAGAATGTAACTCATCTGAGCATCTGTCATAGTGATTGCCTGGTCATCAAAGAAACATGAACTCTAACCATTAAAGCTAAGCAAAGCGGCTCGGATTGAGAAATCGGAGAGCCGAGTTCGAATTCCAGTCGAATCCATTACATTCACTTACATTCTAATACCCTTGGGAAAAGTATGAATCCTCTCCACTCCCCCCCCCCACCAGCTATGGGTAAATAGCAGGACAGAACGGGTTCTGTAGCCTTGGATAGCAACTGGTCTACTGCAGAAAGAAATGGCAACCTACTGCGAGAAAAATCTGCATTGTCAGTCATGTATCGAAAGATACATGATCGCCTAAGTGTGTATCACGCATTGCACATAACTGACTGAAGGCTCACATATCCTACTCTCTCTCAAGGGAATATCTCTGAGACTGTATCTGCTAGCTTTAATTTTATATCTGAAATGTAATTAAGGTCATTTCAAGCAGTTTTTTTAAGCATTTCACCCCAAGCAAGTGGAAAGTGCCACTAGCATATAGGAGATTACAAAAAGTGAGAGAAAAAAACTGGGAACAGGGGAGATTGAGGAAAGGAAAAAAAAAATGAACAAAGTTCTATTCAACAGAAGACGGCGGTTGACGCTGCATTTAAATTTTTGAAGAAAAAGTCGAGGCACCATGGAAAAAAGCTCAACAGAGCAGTTGCCGTGAAAATATTTGTAGAAAAGAAAGAGGGAATTCACATAACGTCTGTGAGAAAGTGACTGAAATCGAGATGCCAGGTCAGGATCGATTACATTGCAGATCCTTCTTTGGATTTTGTCGAGATAAACAGCAGAGGTACCAGACCAGATATGGTAACAGTATTCAGCGCATAGTCGAATGGTAGATTTGTAAATGTGCAAGATGAACTCTGACGAGAAAAAACCTTCTGGCACGACACAGAGAACCAACTTTCATTTCAGTAGATATAGTTATTGATTCAATGTAATTGATCCACCTCAAGTCAGTTGAAAAGGTGAAGCCAAGAAGGCGCAGTGAGGCACTCTCCCAGAGTCGAGCATCAACCATACTGATGGGGTGGGGAGCAGGGAAAATTCTCTATGGTGGTTAAATCAGAGCAGTTTAGTTTTGGAGACATTAAAATTTACAAACCAGGTCCTTTTCGAGAGCAGCGGCCAGTTTAACTTTGTCAGCGTTACCGATTTTACTATTAAGACAGGATTAAATGTTAGTGTCGTCTACATAGATGCCTACTTCGGAATTGATGACATCAGGAAGATCCTTGATGAAGATCAGAAACAGTGTAAGTCCCAGGGGAACACCCGCATTAGTATGAAAGGAGAGCCTGTTCAGAACAATCTTCATTTCACGATTTGATAGGAATGACTGGATTAAATCAAATAATCGTCTTGTAATACCATGAAGCTTATATAGAAGACCAGCATACCAAACCCTGTCAAACGCCTTCGTGATATCTGTAGCCAGAGCTCGAGTGTCACCGTTATTATCAAGAGCTTGATATACATATTAAGTTATGGCCGTAAGCACATTAGCGGTGGATCGGACAAAACGGAAAACGGAATCCATATTGTTTGCCAGAGAGTAGATCGTGAGAAGTAAGATGCTAAACCACTTCGACATTGATTAAGTCCTCGAAGAGTTTGCCGAAGAGTGGTTGGAGACTGATAGGGTGATAGAGGGATTAGAAGTTTCTTAAAAACAGGGACTACAGACGAGGACATCCAGAAAGCTGGAAAGTAGGAAGCAGGGAGGCAGTAGTTGTATAGTTTGGATAGAAAGAGAGAGACGGAGACACATGTAAGAATGGTCTTGAGATTCAAGAGAGAGTTTCCTAGCCAGGGGGAGATACTCGCGGACATAAACACCCAGGCCATACATGTGAACTTTAGAGTCCTTTTTAAGTAAAGGAATGTAGCCAGGAATCGAGAAATCAGAGGAAGGGATTGAAGAATTAAGAGAGCTACGATGTCCAGAGACTTTTCAAAGAGGAACGAATCCAAACTGCCTGAAGTTGGTACGAAGACCACAAATGTTGGAGAAGGAAAGGTTAAGGGGTGTGGGTGATTTTTGTTAGATTTAGGTTTATATCTTTGGTTGTTTATAGTCATGATGTCTTATATTGGCGAGGAAGAGGCCTGGGGTAGTATTAGCAGTTGGTCTTCGTAAGTTGTGGGCTGTACTTGTGAGTACAATTTTTGTATTTCTTTAAGGCATGGGCTTCCAGGAATCCATTCAATGAGTCTATTGGAATCTTTTCTAATCAATTCGAGGTCTCCAGCTACAACAGGAATTGTTGATATTCTCATGTACCACATCTTTGAGATTTCAATTTCAGGGTCCTTGTATTTTGATAGTTTTTTGATGATCTTCAAAGATACATTACAGTCTGCGGGGACTGCCATGTCAATAAGAAGGCACATTTTTTTTCTTTGCGATTTCTAATCACGATGTTTGGGCGGTTAGCTTTTTATTGTTCTCTTTGTGTTTATTGTAAATCCCCATAAAATTGTTACAGGTCCTATCTCCGTAACCGAGCCTGGGTGGTGTTCATACAAATTTCTTGCAGTAGAAGTTGCAGCTTATCCAGTACAGATATTGGCCCACTCTGTCGTGTCGTATTTTACATTCAGTGGGAGTCAATACTGCGCTATCAGATACAATTGTTTCCGGATATTTATCACAGAATCTACATTTTGGGCTAACATAATTTTTCAGTTTGTTTGGTAATTTCTAGTTGGCAAGCATTGGCCGTGTGAAACAAGAATAAAAACTTCCTGTTTCGGCTTTTAACCCTGCGCTACGTAGCCCATGATGGGTAAGGGGTTTGTCTACATCAGATTGTTTGGTACGGGTAGAGTATTCACCCTGAAGCAGTTTATCTTGCTATCGTTTCTGTATTTGGTCGATTGTATTTGCCTTTGCTTTCTTTTTGAAGTATTTTGCAGTTGCAGTCGATGTATTAGGCTTTACTTGCATTTCTTCGCCCATTTGAAACTCCGTTTTGAACATGTTGGCTATCTTTATTACTGAATAACGTTTCTTACTTCTTTCAGGTTCTTTGAAACGGTATCATTATCCAGTCTTCTGTAGTTTCCAGGCATCTTTGATGGCCAATTTTTGTAGTTTTGTAAAAAAGTTATAGCTGAACTAATCTTCTGCCTCCTTTGGATCTGGGTACATACAGATGATCAACATCTGCCTTGGAATAATGCAGGTGAGAAACTTTCTCGTTTTGGTTTCCATTCGCTTAATATCAGCTATGGTCCAGTTAAGGATGTTGAAACTGTATTGCATCAAAAGGAGACTGTTTATGGCTGATATTCTGTTTTTTTTTTAAATTCAGGTCGGTATTTAGTACGAGACGCACACGACTTTCTTACTTTCTCCTTCATTTGTGTATGCTGTATTCCATCTCCATGGAGGTGGCAGTGCCTCTTGTGTGACTTAGGTATAATGTGGTTTTTCACATTCTCATGTCGTATTTAAGGAAATCACGGGGAACACTTTGTACATTTCTAGATTTTTAAGGATCCAAGAGTGTGACACATTATCAAAGGCTTTACGGTTTGGATCAATGTTGTGCTGAGATTTCTACATCTTCTGCAATTTTCCAGGATCATTTTATTTGTCAGTAGTTGATCTTTGCAACCATATGAATCTCTCCTGAATCCCTTCTGTTCCAGTGAAAGAATCTTGTTTGCTTCGAGAAAAGCCCGATTCGTCAGGACAGACGTGATCAATTTATACGAAGTCGACAGATACGATATTGGCCTATAATTTTTCGGATCATCTGTTTCACTCGTTTTTGGCATGAGATATGTAATACCTTCAGTGATCCATTCTAGGGCTTCATTGGGATTATTAAAAAGTATTGATAATGTTTGTGCAAGGTTTTTATGAATTGGTATCAGATGATAGAGCCAGAAATTGGGCACCTTGTCATTTCCTGGTTTGATTTCCATTTCTGCGATTTCGTCAGAGCTTGCCTGATATTTATTTGTGGTTATATTTTCCCATTCCTGTAGAGGTTTATCCAACATTCGTTCTTCTCGTTGGATCCATCCTGTATTGGAGTTATATTACTTTGGGCTCCTCCAACTATTCTCCTAAAATTTATGCACTTTTTCAATAGATGGCGGCTTTCTGACATGTATAACTGCTTTTTCAATTTATCAGTAAAATTTCTTAAGGTCCGTTTAGAATATTTTATTTTGGCGATAGAACCTTCAACATTTTTCGTGTTGTCTTGTTCTCTGCGCCTTTAACTGCAGTTTCTGCTTTAGCATTTCCTTGATTGCTGGAATTTTTTTTAATGATTTAATTTTATATTTCCGCTTGATCTTCTTGCATTTGCGTGTTGAGACATTTGGATTTCTTGTGATCTCATCTAGTATCGAAATCTCATATCTGATTTCCTTTATTTCTCGTATCAAATTTCGCCTTCCAAGCTCGTATCAAGTTTCACCTTTGTCTGTTGTTTGATCTTTTCATTGTCTTGACCCAAGATGCTAAAGCTGTTACGTATATAACATTATTTAGTTAAATGATCTTTCCCATTAACAGTTTCTTTTTTCCAGTGCAGCGTTGTATATTTGCACAATGTGCTTATTGGACTTTGTCATATAAATTGGACTTTGTCTCTTTCTGACATTTGTGTGAGGGTTACTCTACTGAGTACTTGGACGATGTGGTTTTTCGCTTCGATTATTTCACCTCTGTTGTTTTCAAGGAAATCTACCCTAATGTAGTTGGACTCATCTTCAGTGATATCGTCTGGATAAATGCAGGTCCTGGTAGAGTCTTTGTTTTTATTTCCCGGGAGACTATTATTTCGTATCTCGTTTATTTTAGTTTTTACCTCATCATCTGTCATATTATTTATTTCTACTCTCATCTCTTTATTGTTTGAGTGATGGGTTATTGTATTCTGTCTTAAATCTTCTTTATCTTAACTATTTCTGCATTTGAGAGTCTTTTGTTTCGAACGATGTCCTTGCGGACATTGGCAAGGATGTGTATGTTAAGATGAGGTCTTATTTCACTTCCCACGATAGTTCTCCATATTTGGTATCTCTGATTCGTGGTGCTTTTTAATGTATTTTCGAGTATGGTGAAAAAGCATGTCATGACTTGTTGATACTATTCGCGAGACCATTTCGTTTGCTTTTTATTAGTTGATTTGGCATTGAGTCACTTGGTCCAAGGTTGGGAATAGTCCAGGTTTGGTGAGCAAGTGTCTCTTTATTGCTTCGTTTCAATGACAGATTTTTTGGCCCCAGATTGGTTCCTCTCTGATGTATGCGGCCCTTGTTGGCACGGGTGACGGCCGATCCGATATGAAGATTTGTTCGTAATCACTGAGATTTGTAATTTTTTGTGTTTTATCCTTGACCGCCAAGAAGCAATTTTGTTCACGTTAGCAGCTCTAGGACGAATAAGACTAAAAAATTCGCCCTGCCCATAAGATGGGGGGTCTGATTATGTCAAATAATAGTTTCCGACTATTATTTTTTTTAGTGGCAGTGTAATTGGCTCAAACCTTCTGAGGCTGACCTTGAGGTCAACTGGTAGACAAAACAGGGATGTCGATTTTGATTGGCTGAGCCGAACGTGGAAATGTTAGAGTTAGAAAGTGTTTTCAAGGAATTAAGTTTTACACGTCAAAGAGATCAGATGTGGTTATTTCGTGTCTCTTGAAACTTGCTCCCCAGTGAAGCTGATAGAGCGATCCCACTGGCTAGATAAAAATGTCGACGTGTTAATAAAAAAAATAAGTTTTAAAATCCCTTTAGTTGAAGTTCCCATTTTACCTCCGAACAAACCAAGTAGCGATCATCCGATCGAAAGAAGAAAGAGAGGACAACTTTATTATGATCGCCTCAAGATCGTCAGTAAAAAGATGTCCTCAGAAGAGAGGGGGGGCAAAACAACAATTATAATCAGATGTCCATGATTCAAGCGTTCATTATTGAGTACTGTGTTCGGGGTGGGGTAGCATAGGGGTATAGAAATGGTATTGACTATAATGAGTTTTAACTTAGTATAAGTCACAATGACCATTTATATTATTATTATTTTTTTTATTTCCTTTGATTTCTGGCGTTTACACATTTCTTTTCGGGTCCCGCCCAGGGACCTAAGGTTAGAAATGGCATCATGACACTTTCCACTGACAAAAAAAAAAAAAAAAAAATACATAGATACGTCCCTTCGTAAAGTGTGGGTTGTACTTGTGAGAACAATTTTTTGTATCTCTTTGAGGCACGGACTTCCAGGAATCCCTTCAATTAGTCTACTAGAATCTTTTCCAACCAATCCTAGGGCTCCAACTACAACAGGGATTGTTGATGTTCGTAATTGCCACATTTTTGAGATTTCTATTTCAAGCTCCTTTATTTTGACAGCTTTTTGTATATCTTCAAAGATACATTGCAGTCTGCAGGGACTGCCATATCAATAAGTAGGCACTTTTTTGTTAGTGGTCTCTAATAACAATGTCTGGACGGTTGGCTTTGATTGTTCTGTCATTGTGTATTGTGTAGTCCCATAGAATTGTAACAGGTCATATCTCCGTAACCGGGTCTGGGTGGTGTTCATACCAGTTTCTTTCAGTTTCCTTCCCGTAAAAGTTGCATATTTTCCAGTGCAGATATTGGCCCACTCTGTCATGCCGGGTATTATACTCAATGGGTGCCAATATCGTGCAACCTGATACAAGATGATCAATTGTTTCTGGATATTTATCATAGAATCTGCATTTTGGGCTAACCCAATATTTCTTAATAATTCCTAGTTAAAAAGCATTGGTCCTGTGCAGCAAGGATAAAACCTTCAGTTTCAGCTTTCAACCCTGCCCTACGTAGCCACTGATGGGTACGGGTTTTATTATTATTATTATTATTATTATTATTATTATTATTATTATTATTATTATTATTATTTTAATTCAAAGTAACTTCTTACATTGACTTTCTCGAATTAATAGTCAGAGAAGAATTCACTATTCAATTTTTGTCCAGAGCCAAAAGTTTCATAGCTGATAACCAGAAACTTGAATTTAAAAATAAAAATCTATATTTTTTCCTAAGTTTTTGTGCCTATTGAGGAGAGTTTATCGACGAATTTAAATTATTATTATTATTATTATTATTATTATTATTATTATTATTATTTAATAAAACATGTCCGTAATAAGTCACTTCCAAACAGAATACAATTTTAAACAATATTATCTTTATTATTTTTTAAAATTCAAATTAACTTATTGCCTTGACTTTCTCGAGTCAATAGTGAAAGATGGACTCACTAGTTTTCGATCAGAGCCGAAAAACCGAAACTTGAATTTAAAAATAAAAAGATTAAATATGTTTCTAGAAGGATGCTGAGAATACCATGAACCAAACATGTGAGCAACGACGAAAGTTTAGCAAAATGGAAACAAAAAGGACATTTATACTTAACATTAGAAAGAGACAGTTGAAATTTCAAAGGCACATGATGACGAAAGAAGGTTTGGAAAATTTAATACTCACAGGATAGATTGAAGGCAAGAGGGACAGAGGAAAACAACGCATAACCCGCCTAGAGAGCTTGAGTAAATGGATAGCGGTTCAAATTTTTGGACAGATAACAGAGAGACAACATTTATTAAAAGCTACAAAGCGCAGGAAATTGTGGAGAGCCATGATCACCAAAGTTCTGAAGGGACACGGCACAATGAAGAAGAAGAAGAAGAATAAGAAGAATTTGCTTACAGGGGAAAATGGCAGTGGTTTTTAATATTAGTATAATTGAAAACGATGAATTCTGCTTGTAAATTAATATCCATTTTAGACATGGTAAGCCATGATTTCATAATGCGAAACTCTATATCCACAAAACGATTTGGGATCAACAGTGATGGAGTCAGCGGGTTGTAAGATTTGGCCAGGAATGTAAACCTTTTAACTTAAGAAGACTAATTTCTATAGCGTTTGTTACAGTTTTAAAACCCAATTAAAGTCACATATGAGGCGTACTTCATAGGCAAATATTTTTATCCTCTCGAGAAGAAAAGAATCTGTTTTCTCTTCCCACATGTGTTATATGCGTCAGTTATCGTCTAATTCTGGATTGTATAGAAAAAAAAAAAAATGGAAAATCTTTTTGCGCTGTTCACGTGGAGGGAAATGCTAAGTGCGTGCGTGCTGCTGCTGATGGCAATGAAATCTAATGATTTCTCCTAAGACTAATTTGAAATAGAACTTCATAAAAAAAAAAAATGTACGGAATGTGTGTAGTATTAAATACTAAATTCTTTTATATTTCAGAAACGTCACGACATTAGCGTATCTCGGATATGACAAGTCAGGTACGTGCCATGGGCGCCAATTAGGTGGGGACGTCACAACGCCACACCAAACACTGAACAAATAATTTGTAGTGTAATATTTATTAATTAGGCATTAACGACAAATCACCATTCGACACAGGTAGAGTTACGCGCTTAAGTATAAGGGAGGTGATATTTTTACAGGAGCAGAAGGAATTTTCCCTGAAAAGTTGCCCTGAAAATAATCGGTTTTACTCTGATATTTACTCTAATATTCAATTCGTTTGCTCTATCGGTGGGTACCTCTCTGAGCCACAGCCTCGTACGATTATGAGTGTCGGCGTCGAATGTTGCCAACGGTAGATTTTTTTTTTGTCACTCACGGCCCACCCACTAATATATATGCTCTCCACACATGTCACATTTCAGGTTAATATTTAACAAGCTTATTTGGTTTATAATCATTTTATGTCTGTTTTATCTAAAACATGTTAAAACCGTCCAAAAATTCACAAATAGGTTGTTTTTTTTCTCTTTTTAAGTAGAAAAATCAATAATAAAAGATTCTAAACAAACAAAAAATTATTAAAGAAATAAGCAGTAATTCAAAACAAATATAAATAAAAAAAAACTTACCAACAGTCTATCTATAAATCAATTTTCTTTTGACTTTTGCCTTTTTAAAAACATTCTACAATATTTTTTCGAACTTCATCCAATGAAAACTTTCCGTTTTTGTTATAAAATATACTGACGACAACTTTTGTTGCAAAGTAAATTCCTTTTTCAGTGTGTTGTTCACAAGTAAAAACAGATTTTGGAGAATAAGTTTCCAAAGTAGATTCTTTTGTAGTGGATTTATTATGTTTTACAATGAATTTATCTGTATAGTCAAGTATAGCAAAACAATCACAAATGAACTCTGCCACTTGGCTAGATGTAACCGTAAGATCTCCCCGAGAAAGTAAGTCCAAAGTACTGCTTCTCTGTAGCATCAACACTATCATTGTCTACCATGACCAGGGAACACACTTTTCATTGAAAATGTTTAATTTTTTGAATTTTCTCTAATAAAGAAAAAGATAGTAATGGTAATTTCTCCAGAAGTAATTTGTAGACTTGATTTGATACTTATAGCGCAGTAGCAGGGCATAACGTATTTGTTCTGCAGAAAATGAAGACGGGCCTCTTGGCTGCTAATGTCTTTTTTTGTAATTTTTTTAGATTTGAGTATCGTTGTTCTTCCACCCTTTTTGTATGTAGTTTGGAAAATTTTTCTAACATGCTAAATCTTGTGAGTTTAGCATTATGTCCATCTATAAACTAGGTAAGTCACAGTCGCCTATAATTCGTGGATTAGTAAAAAAAAAAAAAAAAAAAAAAAAGAAAAGGTGTAAATATGCATTTTAGTGTAAAAAACATGTCTAGGGACTTGAAATAACATCTGATAAATTTCTACGTAACTGTATGTTGTTAATTTACTTTCTAAGAATTCAATTTTTAAAATGACCTCCCTTTCTAATTTTCTAAGCGGCCATTTACATTCTTTTTTGCTTGTATTACCGGTCTGCTTCAGCTTGTTATGTGACATGTAGGGCCGTATAATACTAGTTGAACATGGGTCACTTTGATGCTGAGTAGTTGTGTTTAACACATTTGCCTCAGTGAAAGCAAAGGGTGTGCAGTTTTAGGTTCAAGCAGTCTCTTCGACATTTCCATGCTTTCATTAGCCTTTTGACAACACAAGGACAATAAATTAATAAAATAAATCTTCGTATGCTACCATTATAATTTCATAATTTCTTAATTAAAAATATAAAAGACTATCAAAAATATTTGTTTTGTCGGAAAGTATTTTATTGATCTTGAAATACTGAAATATCATTTAATATTCTTATGTGTTAAAAGATTGTCTTCTGGTACCATTATATATTTGGACAAGTTTTCTTAATTAAAAGAACAATTAAAACGTGCTTTTCTATAGCTATGTTTTCAATTCAACCTTTTCTTTTTTTTATCACAAGGCGCACTTGAACTTCAAGTTAAACATCTCCGTCCCAGTTAAATTAGGATGACAAAAAAGAGTATACTTTTTATGATTTATTTATACAAACGAAACAATTTATTCGAATTTGTAATAAAACATAATAATTAAAATGATTTAAATAACTTATATTCATTTATTTTTCTGTTTATTATAATTTAACATTTAATGAGATATCTATCTATCTATCTATCTATCTATCTATCTATCTATCTATATATATATATATATATATATATATATATATGTATATTATATCTTTATATATTAGGTGGTGCAAAAATAATGTCGTTTTCTCACATAGTAGCATATGTGAGAAAACGACATTATTTTTGCACCAACCTAATATATACGTTTATTTCTTATAACAATGATAGACTAGTGTAATCAATTTAAAAAGGTTTTAATTTTGATATGTACACTTATTGTGCTTTGGAATTCTTTTCAAAATAATTTAGTTAATGACCTTTAAACATTTTCGCGCCACCGAAAAGACAACTTTATGGCGGTGGGAAAGTGACTGAATCCGAGACGCCAGGTCAGGACCAATGATATTGCTGATTCTTCTTTGGATTTTATCAAGTGGCTCTAGATAAATAGCAGGAGCACCGGACCATATATATCAGCAATATTCTAAGCATTTTGCTGTCATCTCGTAAAAGATGTTCATGTATTGTCATAACATTATTAAAATTTCGATTCCCTTCGAATAAAATATAACAAATTAAAGATAGTGTTAATGTTGAGATACTATACAGTAGAATTCCTCATATCCGGAATCCCTCATATTCGAAATCCCTCATATACGGAATCCCTCATATCCGGAGTGCTTCATATCCGGAATCCCGCATATCCGGACATGATTTTGATGTGTATATCTGAACTATTTGGGTGATATGTAGCTGATTTCAAATTTCTGTTTTTCAGGAAGTTTACTTTGAATAATTGCTTATGCTTACTTCACCCTAATGGTTTTTATTGGTGTAAAAGATGATGGGAATAAGAGGAAAAGAACAACTTTAGATATGTCGCAAAAAGTGAAAATTTTAAACAGACTCGATGATGGTTGAGTTCAACATAAGAAAGTCAACATTGTATGACATAAAATCTTCCAAAGAATCTATTCTCCAGCTTTCACACTGTCACAATGAACAAGGAAATAAAAACATGATTGTGATGAAACCTGGACTGAAATTGAAAAAGCTATTGAAAAAGTTGTCAGTTTTATGGAAAGAAAGCCAGCATTCAACTATGACGATTGCACTAATGCATGCCGAGTTAAAAAGTGTCTCTCGTTTAAAAAATGTCAAGAACAAAATCAAAACGAAATGCGGAAAAAGTTGAGAATGACATTAGAAGAGAAAGAATCATCATGCAACAGCGACTAAAAAATCCTCGTTACATAATTTGTGTTGCATACATGGCATACTTAATTTAATGAATTTTCATTAACATTACATAATTTATTTCTTTTTTCCTTAACAGCAATTCCGTTATATTTCTCTCACCATTAGCTTATTTTGTTTACTATAAAACATTGAAAATGAATGTTAAACCTGATTTCAGTTCTTTTATTTTAATCTAAATATAACCCCTCATATCCGGACTTTGTAACCACTTCTTCGTATCCGGAAGGCCTTCTTAGTCCGGTTGTCAGGGATTCTACTGTGTGTGTGTATATGTATATATATATATATATATATATATATATATATATATAGTAGCGGTTATAATATAAGGAACGGAAACAACAAAGACATAAATATGTGTATTACTTAAAAAGTAATGCATGATTAACAATGAAATTTTTACCGAATAAAGATTAGGGTGTAATGCATAAATATTATACAAAGTTACAAAAATTTACATAATAGTTTTTTTTTTAAATAAAGATTAAATGGAACAAAGGAAATAAGCTACTGGACAAAAGTTAAGGAACGATGTTAATAATTTGCATAAACTTTTAATTTACATTGTTAAACAACTCGATGGAGCTTTTCAACAATAAGTAAAAGATTTTATTTTTATGCAATATGGCAAATTCTACACGCAAAACGCTCTCTTTTGAAGAAAAAAACTCATTATCGCTATCAAGAAAAAAAAGTAAATTTCAGAAATTTCTGATATTGTTCATAGGTCTAAAAGTGTCGTTCATCGTGTAATTAGCAGGTATAAAACCGAAAAAACGTTAGATGCAAAACCAAAAACCGGCAGACCCCCAAAAACACCGCGAAGAGAAGGTCGAAGAATTGTTAGAATATCTACAAAAAACCGTTTTGAAACTGCTACATCAATTACCCGTAAATTTAATGAAGAGACAGATAAGATCTCAAGGAAAACGGTTGCTCGCAGGTTAAAAAATGCAGGATTGCATGCCTGTATTCCAGCTTCGAAGCCTCTCGTTTTAAAGCGAAACCAAAGGGCACGCCTGGAGTATGCGAGAGAACATGTTGTTTGGACTGACGCACAATGGGATACAGTTCATTTCAGTGACAAGTCCAAGTTTAATATATTGCTTGCTCAGGCAATAAACATTTATTCAACACCTACAGAGCATAATGGGGATCCAACGCATTTTAGTCACATTGTTCGTGGTGCAATGGCTGATATCTACCATGACCTGCACGTTCCCCTGACCTTCGTTTCCGACAGCCTGTAGAATGCGTTCTTCTCTGTCTTCCTCGATCCATAATTTGAGGTGCCACGGATCCTGTCTCAGCAACGCGACGATAAACAGCAGCAAAAGTTGGATGATTCGGCTGCATTTGGTCTGGAAACGGAATCTGATACAACTGTGCAGCCTCACGTCCATTAGCATTCACGCAGCCATATGTAAAAATCACATCTAGCAGCTCACGATATGAATATCCTGCCATTGTTAAACGGAACACTTCTAAGTTAAGTCACTACTACACATGTTAAACGTTGAAGGCAGACGAGCCACAAATGTACACGAATAACAAATGTAACCTAGTCTGCATGGCAACACAGCGTCATCTACCGTAAACTTTCTTAAAACTTAATAACTCAAAAACGAAGGATATGCTGACATATGTTTATATGGACTGTTATCCTTGTTTTGGTGTGAGGAACCAGCCCCCAAAGTTTGTAAAAGTATTTTTGATACACCATATATATATATATATATATATATATATATATATATATATATATATATATCATCACCAAGCAAGGAAATAAAGCCACTAAAACGCTATGGGTATTGATATATAATAAAATAGTATAAAAAGGAAAAGCATTATTAAGTAGAGAGAAGAATATAAAAAAAAAAAAACAGGAATTAAGAAGACGAAAGATAAGAAAACTAACAATAACATTGAATTTGATTCCAGTTGACTGGAAAGCCAGAAGCTGAAAGAGAGTCCGAAAAGCGAGCAGTATGTGAGAAGAAATTATTAGCATAGAATTTGCATCTAATAATTTCAACTGTATAATGGTAGGACCTATCAATCCAACACTGCACTTGAAATCGTAAAGTTGAGAAACCAAAGATGAAAGCACATCAGAACAATTACCAAGAAAACATATATAGAAAACACACAAGGAAGCTGGATTACGGCACCCGGGAAGTGACTGAAGCTGAAAAGCAAGGTCACGATCGGTAACATTGCAGACCCTTTTTGGGGCTTTATCAAGAATCTCTGAATACATACCTGAAGTAACAGACCAGATGTAACAGTAAAGAATAGACGAATGGTGGGACTTATAAATGTGTAAAATAGATTATGTTGAGAAAAATTGTCTGGTACAACACAGTGAAATACCTTTCCCAGCAATAGACCTAGCAATTGTTTCAATATAATCTTTTCACTTCATGTCAACGGAAAAGTTTACCTGAGAAGGTGCAATGTTTTGTTCTCCTGATGGAAGTCAAAAAAGGTTTTTTAAGACGATTAAAATAAACCAGTTCCGTTTTGGAGGCGTTAAAATGAACAAGCCATTCTTTGCCTCAGCTAACAAGAGATTGCAGGACATTGTTGAAATCAGCTGACAATTTGACATTATTGAATCGACCCGACTTACAATTAAGACCGGGGGGTGGTGGTGGAAGGTACCGAATTGAGAAAGTGATATTTGGAAGGTCGTTGATACAAATTAGGAACATCTTAAGTCCAAAGATAGATCTTCTTCATTAAAATACGCGTCCTGGCATCAGTCATCCATTCTTTTGATTGTACCTCACCATTCCCCTTCAGTGTAAGCAGATGTGAACAAAAATATACGAGACATTGACAACTGGCTTGTTGTTGTTTTAGAAAAATCGGCAAGCAAACTGGACGAGAATTTTGATTCCTGTTAAAATCTTTGACGTAATTGATAAAGGAAGCGTTAGTTGTTAAGGATTAAAACGTTGATGCAGGCGTATCAGTAGAAGAAAAAGGGAAAAGAAAGTAAAAAAAAAAAAATGTCAATCACAAAAAATAGGGAATATAAAATTAACAGATTTTTAATTACAAGAATAACACATCGATCATATTTCTAGTATTTGCTTGCCGACATATTATAATGATCTATCAACTTTATATTAAAATAAAATTGACAGATTTTCTGGAATCTTTAAATCTTGAAGACTTTCAACAACAGCAACAACTAAAATGGATAGCACATGTAACTGACATTCCACACTATTTCAAATAAAAGTTTAGGAAGGAATCTTCCATCAATGGCGGAAAGAGCGATAATAGCTACTGGATTTGAGAAACGTATTTTCCTGAAAAATTGTTTGAAGAGAAATAAATAAATCTCATCCAGCAGTAGCACAAGATGCTCGGTCAATGAATGCTGAATATTTCCTTATAAGGTTATATTACTATTACCATTAATGAGAATTCAAAAACTAACATTACAAATTACGGTACTAATGTTTAAAGAAAGGCGCGGAATCTCTAAGAATCTGTGACGATTAAATATTAGAACATTTTAGTGTGCATAATTACAAAAATAACATATACCGTAATTCCCCATGTATAATACACATTTTTTTGTAAAAACAAATACTAAGCAAAATCAGGCGTGCGTATTATGCATAGCTACAAAAATATCTTTGAAAAATTGCTGTTTCATAGGTCGACTTCAGTTGCGAAATGACTACCCACCACAAACATACGACAATTTGACACTAACATTCGGCGATTACGACACCATAAGGATGTCAAATACAATCATATGTACCTAACAATACTTACAAATGTAAAATAAAATAAGAAGTATCATAAAACTAAATGAGAATAATATTATTCTGTTTAAAACCATTTTTTAAAAATAAGAGTAGGAAACGCTGGTCGTAATGAAATTGGAGAGTTACAATTTATACGGTTTGATTACTAAACAAAAGGTGCGTATTATGTGTGAGTAGAAACATTTTCCCACATTTTCAGCACAATTTTAGGGGTGTCTATTACGAATGAAGGCGTATTATACATGGTGTATTACGGTAGGTCATATTTCTAGTGATGCGAAATATCTGGGGAGTTGAGAAAAGTTTTTTGTGTGTGGAATGTTATAAATTTTGTAAGATATTGCTAAATGAATCAAAGAAATTCTCGGCTCAAATTGAAGATTTTGTGTAAATTTGTTCAACACTTCCTATTCTTCATCAGTTAGTCGGCTCTCTGTAGATATATTCACCTCTCTACGCGCCATCAGTTCCAACTTTTACACATCGAAGTGATTTTAATTTGTTGCAAAAGATTAAAATAATTTAGAGATCGAGCTTTTGAAAAAAAAGTTTCCAGAGAAGAACAGATGTGTCTAGATCTCAAAACTGCAATGGTCATATGGAATTTGAAAATATTTTTTTTCTTGAGTATCGACATATGAGAATCTTAGGAGGAACGAAATTACTGAATCATCGAATCCCATTGATGATTACAAGCTGGTTGATTTTTGAGTCAATAAATGACTATTTATTTGAATTGATTTTCTTTATCCATATTTTGGAAATCTTTCTTTAGCATATTGTTTAGTTGTCTCTGAACAAGATAGCGGTAAGTATCTGTCGATATCTCTGTGGTGAGGTATTATGCTTACCTGCATTATTTACATTATCCGGACAGTTATCCTCATCTTCATTGCTATATTCACAACGTTTCGGTCGTTGTACGCTCCGGCCTTCTTCAGGTGGACAATCTACTCCGGAGGGCGAAATAAAGGGTTCGGTTCGAAATTTCAATCACCTGAAGAAGGTCGAAGCGTACAACGGCCGAAACGTTGTGAATATGGCAATGAAGATGAGGATAACAGTCCGAATAATGTAAATAATGCAAGTAATCATAAAACCTTATCCCAGAGATATAGAGGCCGAAACGTTGTGAGTAGGGCAATGAAGATGAGGATAACAGTCCGAATAATTTAAATAATACAGGTAATAATGGTGGTAAGTTTTGATCACATTCACTCAGTGTCGTTTTTCATTTTTCCTAATATTCAAAAAAAAAAAAAAAAAATAGAAATGAAGGGAGCTAAGGAAATATTTTCACTATTCATGTATATCAATTATAGTAAATTACATATCACTCTTATGATGGGATAATATTCTTTTGAATTTTAGTGGCTTTTCTAACTTTCACATTATGATTCTACTTCGTGAAATTCCAAATAATATACGCATTCGTAAATAAACGATGTGTTAAAATGGCGTTTGTTTTTATCTAGACATTTCCATTACTGTATATTTTTAATATTTTTTAATTTCAAACTATTTTAGTGAATTTAGACATTTTTTTTATAAATTTATGAAATAAAAAAATTTAAACATATCTCTTTGTTCGTGAGATCCGCCTTTTAAAAACTTGCAACATAGCTATTAATTTGAGATTTCGAAATTGAAGACATTTCATACAAATCGCTCTGTGCAGAACAAGCCGGCTTTCGTTCTAGCTGTGCAAGGCTTTCGTTCTAGCTGTGCAAAGGCTACCATCTTTCAGCGAATAATCCTTTAATTCCTAATAAGTATTTCTTTTAAAACACGGAGCGGCCAATATTGTGAGACAGAATGTAGATTAGTCGGGCCCGTGGCAAATGCAGAATTTTGCAAGTGCAACGGGCAGGAGCAATGATTTTTGAAATGATATCATTCGCAATATTATTATGAAGAAATTATCGAATAAAGATAAAGAGAGACCAACGTGCTGTGAGAGAGAGAGAGAGAGAGCGAGGAAAAGTGAGAGCGAAAGAGGATTATGAGAAAAAAAAGGGAGGTAAAGTGGGAATGTGCGAGCGAAAGAAGAGAGAGCGCACGCACGAGAGAAAGAGTATAAAAGAGAAATAGGGGAAGAGGGTGTGTGTGAGTGAGTGTGAGAGAAATAAGGTTAATGTGACAATAAATATTGAAAAGCAAATCAGTACATTAAGAATGTATTTTTTTTGCCACACGTATTTTTAAATCACAAAGCCAGAAAAATGACAAATTCAAAACGAATGTAAAAATGAAATATTTATTATAACAAATCCCTTTTAAACAAACAAAAAAAGCAATATAAATGAAAAAAAAAAAAAAAAAAAAATGAAAACAAAAATAAATAAAACTAATTTTTTGCATACGCAATATAGCCACCTTTTCTAGTTAAAATGATTCTAATTTGACAAAGTTTCAGCTGACACTAACAGCCATTCATTACAAACGCAGTGTTGCTTATACAATAACGCTTCTGGAAAGTTTAAAGTGACCAACATTTGAAATGAAATAAATAAGGGAATGTGAACTCAGTTCGAATTTTATCGAATAAAGAAAAAAAATAAATAAATAAAATTAATCTAGAGAAAAAATAAATTCTTAGGGAAAGAAAAAAATCTTCAATTTTGGATAAATTTCACTGATTGCTTTCTTGGAATGGAAACGAAGAGAAATAATCATTTATACTTAAAAGACAAATCTATGTGAACGTTTTGTAGGCCACAGATAAAAACAAATTCAAACGAAACAAAAAGATTCAAATGTGTTCGCACGAATACGTTTTGCTTCTTTTGGGGAAACGGCAAGAATATAGCTCTTCAGTATCTTACCAGTTTAAGTGTAAATTTCATATTTTAATTTCTAAAATTCAATTATTTAAATAAAGCTCAAGTAATACTTTGACCCACGAGCCAGTCTTGGGATGAAAGTTTTTGTTGCGCGCAAAGGTTAGTTTTAGTAGAGAACCAAGTTTAAGAAATCAGTGTCACTTACGATATTCAATGTGTTTTTGGATGTGTTTAGGAGGTGTTTATGAGATGTAATCGAAGAAGTGAAAGACTGGTGTGGGTGACAAAGAAGAGATGATTTACTATCGGTTTTAACGAGTTTAAGTACGATATTGAAACGGAAAATCAACATAAAAAGTTGAAATCTGAAGATAAAAATATTCAGAAGGAAAATTGGACGGCGATATAAAAATGTTCAGAGTCAATTGAAATGTTGAACATTTTGACTGGAGATTATTTTTTTTCGTGAAACGATTTGATTGTCTTTCACGATCAGTTTTCATCTGATGAATAAATAGAGAGAAATAGTAAATAGTTTTTTACAGTAATAACGCAGGTTAAAAATTAGAGCGAAAATGATAAGAAAAAGACAGAATTTAATCTCGTGTTTATATAACATGAATAAATAAATAATTTTGTGACACATTTGTAGTCAAATAAATTAAGTGGATCCAATTGGCATTTTTTCAATTAGGATCCACACCTCCAGCAAGTAATAGAGATCGTCGTTGCTTTAAAAGGTAGACTTCCATTTGGATCCTTCATAAATTTACAGAAGATATAACAGATCTGACAAATTGAAAACAGGTTAGGAAGTATTAGTTTTACTCATAGACTTTCACTACGAGAAGACATAAATAATTTCTCTATTCTGTTAAATTGTCCACACATTTGAGAAAATAAGAGATCAAAAAAGTGGACAGACGTAGTTTTTGTTAGAAGCAACTAACAAATTAAAAAAAATGCATTCTTACAAAATCCATGCAAAACAAGAAGTAAATGCTAAATTTGTGTATGTTCGTGTTTCTGTGCGAGGCCAACACGATGCCGTAAAATAAAACAAAAATTGAAAAATTAAGGGAAATGTTTTCATGGGTTTCGTATTCATTTTTAGAATTCTTGCTTGGAGTAATTTTTTTTTTTTTTTGTCTGACTGAATTGCTACAGGTCATAATAGAATTACTGCCGTTAGAGTCGAACTCACCTCGAGAAAGAAAAAAATGACTACTTAAAATGTTTGATTTACAAGACCCGGAAGCAAAAAGCTAACTGAATTGGGGTGAAATACACAAATATATATTTAAACACATAGAAGCATATGTATTTCAGAAAGACGGACGAATAAGAAAAAGTGCTTGTGTTTTGGATATTGTTGAACAAATTAGAAAGTAGTTCCATCATTGCCAATCAGTGACATCATTTGGAAACCTAGGATTGAATGATAACCAATGGCTAGAAGATCTTTGTTCTTACTATTTTGTTCTTGGATAAGTGAACGTGCCAATGCAAAATACTTAATTGACAGACGTGCTCACAAGTTTGAACAAATCGGAAAATGTCTTAATGTCATGTATTTCCCTGTTTGCAAATGAGGGAAAGTCTTTGTAAAACTGAAGAACAAGGAAGGTACCAAAATGAACTTCGTGTACACATTAGAAAAAAAATAGCAAGTAAAACTACAGCATTGACTTTTTTAAAAAAACGTCTTTTGGGACAAGCTAAATAAGAAGATATCAAATAATAATTGGAGAGTTCTTGGTTTAGAGGGAGTCCTGATTGGGTGGAGACTGGCTAGTTATCCTGTTGTGGCATCATAGCTTCAGCCATGTTGGTTGGCAGAGATGAATAAAAGAATCGATTTTCGACGAAGGACATTTACATCCGATCTGAATAATAGGGCGTGGTCGATTCCTTCCTTTTATCATGAAGGATGTGGATGTAAAAAGAGGAGAGGCTGCGTTTGCGGCGTCGAATCATCTTAAAAACATTCTCAAGTTCTTGGGTTGCTGAAAATGGAAAGGCAAAGAAAAATTAGGAAAAAAAAAAAGATTAAAATAGGGACAGAATTTCTTATACTTGAACATTCTAAAACAAAATTCTGACAGTCCTATTCTAGAAACATTCTGGCGGACAAGTAGCATTTAATTTTTAGAAAATAATTCAGTCAGTTAAGTGCAGTATGAGCCTACGCTTGTACGATCATGTCTCTTGGTATTCATGACTGACTAGGAAGATTTTCGCGCAGTACGTTGCAGTTTCTTTCTGCAGTAGACTAGTTTCCAACCAAGGCCAAAGGACCGATTCTATTTTGCTATTCAACCCATAGCTGGGGGGAAGAAGAGATCGATTCATACCTTTCCCCAGGAGTATTTGCGCGTAACTAACTAAAATAAGCAATTTTTATCCGTTAACTATTTTCTCATAATAATTCATCGAATCTAGAACAAGAATCCTGAAATGAATGCAGAAAACACTGGACGACTGTTTCGGTCTGTCTAGAAGTTAGCAGTGAATTTGAAGTAGCAGCGATATATTAAATCTGGTAAGTTTTGCCCGCTGTCCCAGTGGTAAAATTTAAAAAAAAATTATAACTTTATTTGCATTTGCGATAGAAATAATCTGTAAAAAATGTTATAAAGTTTAATGTGGAGCGATTTCAATACGTTTTATTATAATATTTTATAAAATTATATATCACACACACAAACATATATTATATATATATATATATATATATATATATATATATATATATATATATTATATTATATATATATATATTATATTATATTATATTATATATATATATATATATATATATATTATATTATATTATATATATATATATATATATATATATATATATATATATATATTATATTATATATATATATATATATATATATATATTATATTATATTATATTATATATATATATATATATATATATATATATATATTATATTATATATATATATATATATATATATATATATATATATTATATTATATTATATTATATTATATATATATATATATATATATATATATATATATATATATATATACACACACTGTCAACAGGACGTGCGAGTGGTGCAATGGTTAGCTGCTTGGAATTTCGTGTTCGAATTCCAGTCAAGTTCGTTACATATATTTTCGCACAAATCCACTCGGCAAATGTATGAATCTTCCTCTCCAGCTATGGTAGGTTAGAATCTCCTTCAGCCTTGGTTGGCAATCAGTCTTTGAGAAGGAAAATTCCCAAACCGAGTAGATGAAACTCATTAGCGTGGAAACATGTGGTAGTCTAAGGAAGGAATACCCGACAGATAACCCGCCCCTTCCTCATAGTACAAAGGGTGGTCATGGCGGCTAATCACCCCTCCTCATAGAACAATTCGATTACAGAAAACACATCAGATACCTTACGTGTCACAGGGTATCAGGCAGATAAAATAATAATAATAAGAAGAAGAAGAAGAAGATTGGTATGAACACAACCCAGACCCGGTTACGGAGATAGGACCTGTAATAATTTTATGGGACTATACAATATACAAAGACAGAACAATCAAAGCTAATCGGCCAGACATTGTTATTAGAGACCGCAAACAAAAAATTGCCTTTTTTATTGATATGACAGTCCCCTGCAAACTGCAATGTGTCTTTAAAGATCTTCGAAGATCTATCAAAGTACAAGGATTTTAAATTCGAAATCTCAAAAATGTGGCACATGAGAACATCAATAATCTCTGTTGTGGCTGGAGCCCTCGTATTGATTGGAAAAGATTCCAGTAGACCCATTGAAGGGATTCCTGGTAGCCCATGCCTTAAAGAAATACAAAAAATGTTCTCACGAGTACAGACCACAACTTACGAAGGGCTTTATCTATGTAAATATGATTTTTTTTAATTTTTAATTGCTCAGTGGAAAATGTCATAATGCCATTTCTGTCCTTAGGTCTCTGGGCGGGACCCGGAAAGAAATGAGTACACATCAGAAATCAAAGGAAATAAAATAATAATAATAAATGATTTGCGGAAAATGTCATGAAGTCATTTCTGATCTTAGGTCTCTGGTTGGGACCCAGAAGGAAATGTGTATACAACAGAAATCCAAGGAAGTATTAGGTTGGTGCAAAAATAATGTCGTTTTATCACATAGTAACATATGTGAGAAAACGACATTATTTTTGCACCAACCTAATACTGCCAATAGAAATAATTCTAGAAAGGTTTATAGAATAGGGTTTTTTTCTTCAGATTTTCCTAAGTTGTATCGTTATTAAGAGGAAATCCGACATGAAGAGAAACCGAATTTATTCATAAAGATTTTTTTCAGAAGTGAAAATGAATGACTATTAAATAGTGAATATTTTAAAGATTTGAATCCAACTCAGAAACATGGCGTTTCTTTTTTGAGCGTTAAAACCCAAGAGAAATAAAAATAAAAATCTTTACGTTGAAAATATTTGTTTCGTTATCTGTTCTTTCGAAACATTTCATACAGGCCCAATAACCCAGCAAAGTTACGATTAAATTCATTTTCTTGATAAAAAATCTTGTATGATTCAAATTAATAATCGAAAGGCTCACCTTTGCTTAATTTGTCCATGTCATTAGGGGTCATAAACAGAGAGAGTCCGTCAGGGACGAGTTGATGTGAAGCTGCCGGTGCTGAGAAAACTGCTTCCATGACGAAACAGGTAACTAAGATGAGCATCATTAATTGACGAGACATTTTTAGAAATCTGCAAATAACATGTAATAATAATAACAACATGTAACAATAATAACAACATGTAATAATAATAATAAGATAGATGGCGATATTTAAATTTTGGCAAGTGCAATCATTTATCTTGAATGTCATTAACAGTAAACATGTTTTTGTTGTCAAAGAGAAAGCTAGTGTGAATTTTCTCGAAAAACGATGTAATTTACAGTTTGAATATTTGATGCGTTTTTGAAATTCTTCTCATCGCCATTATGATGTATCTTAGATGTGGCATAAGGTTGAAAGTACGGGGCACACAGTGAGGATCGGACTCACTATTCCATCGTAACTGATCTAGCGAAACAAACTTGCTAACAATTACACCACGTCGATTTGTCACGATTTATTAAGCGTAGCTTAGATGTGGCAAAAGACCGAAAGTGTTAAGGTAAGTCATATTTCTCAAATATTCGGATGAAAACAGTGAAATTACAGTCACTTGATTCTGGTTCCTTTGAAAATTGATTAAAATAAATGACCGGTCTATTTTATGTCCGTCCTGAGTATGACGATAAACTACATCCGCGTCCTGGGTAAGACGACAAACTACACCCGACAGTAAGACCTTTGATCAGGAGGTTTTGAGGAGTATGGGACCACCTCTTAATTGCTGGTGTTCCTAGGTCCACCCGGACTCGGGGTGATAGTACTTATCAGGGTCCTAGTTAGGGGCAAATAGTTACCCCCCAAAAAGGGGTCAAGACACTATGAAAGTATAAAAATAGGTTTTAATACCAGGAATACTTTTTTGGAAATTTTTTTACCAGCAATACATTTTTGAATGCAAATTTTTACCAGTAATATATGTTAAAAAAATAAAAAATTGCCAGCAATAAAAATCTTGTCGGCATTAAATAACCCATTGCCGTAAAACAAACCAAATTAAACTATATCATGTCCATTAAAATATTAAGAATTCTCCAAAGAATAAGACAATGTATTCGGGGTGGGGACACAATTTCGAACGTAGTGTAATTGAAACTTGTAAAATAATATTTCATATACATAGAATATCTCTGTAATATGAAGGTAGATCAGATCTTATTGGTAAAATAAAAAGCTGTAATTACCACGAATAATAGAGTGCATGTTCAAAAGCCAAGAGAGAAGATGGGTGCTGTCAGATAATTATGTAACCAGAGATTTTTTACTTCTTATTCCTGGTAGAATTTCTAATTTTAACGCATCAAATCAGATTTTCTTCGAACATATTTAAACATGTGAATACCATGTAGGGAAGGAGGGGCGCAGTAAAAATGAATATCTTTTAACGTACCAAATCTATGCCCAAATTATGAGTCTAAAACAATACACAAATGAAAAGGTTTTCATTTGAATAGACCGCGAATTATAAATGCTTGAATAGGAGAGAGAGGAAAATGTTGAAGATGTTTTTTTTCGACTTCAAAAAAATCAACTTGAAATAATTGCCAATGAAAGTTAGTAGAATTTTTGGAAAACAAATATTTCTGCGAATTAAAAAAAATAAAACTGAAAAAGAAAGAACTCACGTGTAGACAGGAAAACTTCGTTGGTTTTTCAGAGAGAGAGAGATTTTGTTCTGGACGAGATGTTGGTAAGATTGGAATGATAGCTGATCACAACGGGTTGCTGCCAGCTTTTATAGTAACAAGCCGGTCACGGGCAAAAAAGAGGCTGGCCTTAAGCAAGTCTGTGTAGGGAAAAAGGAAGTTACAATGGGTATGTGTGTGCGTGTGTGTGTGTGTGAGAGAGAGAGAGAGAGAGCATAGGTTGGTGCGATGGGGAGAAAGTCTAAGAGGAGCGTGGGAAAAGAAATTTGAAACAGAATTTGAGGGCGGCTAAAAAACGTAATTGTCGGTTGTTAGGCGAAATAAAAGGAAAGAGAAGAAAAGATAAAAACGAATCTAGGAAGGAAGACATGAAAGAAGAAGAAGAAGAAATATTGACGCACGTATGCGTGCGCGCGTGTGTGTGTGTGTGTGTGTGTGTGTGTCTGTATCTGTGTGTGTGCGTGTGCACGCAAAGTGACATTAAATGGCTGAAAAGAACTCCGAGCATTGTAGTAAAATGATAGGAGGAGCCGAAGGCAAAGTACATGCCAGAAGTAGACACTCAAAATTGAGAAAGGGAGAAAGAAGAAGAAGAAGAAGAAGAAGAAGAAGAAGAAGAAGATGAAGAAGAAATTAAGCTTTGTAACCAATTGGAAAAGATCAGGAAAACCCAGTGAGAGATTCCAGTATCACGCCACCTACACGTCTCCACCATATTTGGAGTTGCGTCTGGCCGATTGGATCTTCATAGGAACGACCAGGGAGTGGGAGGTGTCGTGGAGGTGGTTCCTGCAGTAGCGCAATTCGCTGTTCACAGACAGGTGATCAGCTGATTGAGTACATCTTTTCACACACATTCAACATATACATAATGTAAGACGGAGTAACGCGCTTCTATAACGTATCATTATTAAGCGCTCTACAATTGTGGCCTAGTGCCAAATTAAGTTAAAAGGGTTTAAATGCAAGTTTTGAGATTAAAAAGACTATTTGGCCAAAATTTAATCATTTGAGATTAAAAAACTATTTGACCAAAATTTAATCATTTTTTCCAAGAGTCTTTTGTTAATTTCTATCTATCTATCTATCTATCTATCTATCTATCTATCTATCTATCTATCTATCTATCTATCTATCTATCTATCTAGGGCCGATAGAATGGTTTCGTGTCCCCACCCGCGAATCTATGACACGGAGGTCCCCCACTGTGTTACATCTCAATTTTCATAAAGTAGTATTCATATAAAATATTATGTACAATAATTGATCATATGCAATATAAGTGATCAATTCAACTAGAAAAATTGAAAATAAATCCAATGTATCTAGATACAAATTAGAGACCTGTCATAATAGATCATTCCATCTTAAATAAATCAACAATGTTTTGCGGCAAATTTTTAACATCTACTTGAGATTTTCTTGTTAAAAAGTTGGAGAATTTTAACACGTTCAACATTATGGATAAAAAATAATGAATTTATTTTAGAGTGTTTTTTTTTTTTGAGACTTAGCATGAGCAAAACAAATTCACGGATTTGGTTAAAAAAATAACATAAATTAGAAATTTTTCTGAAATTTTAGTGAATTTTAAATTGTGTTTTTTTCCAGACTTAACATGAGCAAAACAAATTCACGGATTTGAACGAAAAAAAAAACCAAAAAACAAAAACAGAATGACGTCAAAATCCGCAAAAAATTTAATTCTGTAATAGCCAGTTGTCATTAGTTTAATTTGTAACGTATATAAATATAGGTAGAAAAAAGTAAATACTGATAAGATAGCGAGAGTGACAATTTTAAACATATTTTTAACCCAACCACATCTTCAAGCAAAGACATTCCATAATTTTAACGATTTTTCTACAGAATCATTTGAAATTACTAAACTTGACAGAGAAAATAAATTTTGTTTTCTAACATAAAATTTTCGATAATATAAAACAAAATGGACGAATTCGTTTATCAGAGTAACCACGTTCCATTGGCTTCCAAGTTTGAAAGGCAATGATGACTGAGTGACTTATTTAGTCCAGCAAAAATCCCTCAAGAGTCCAGGGATCGAATGGGGATCGAACTCACTATACGAATCATGATCTACAAGATTAGCTTACTGTCTATTAATGAGTTATTTTGAGGACCCCACCCAAAGGAATGATTTGTCTTCTTCCTTTTATATCGAGGGAACCATAAAAACCACAATTGCTTAGTATCAACCGAAACGAATAAACATAAAAAACATTACCATTTTGATTCTCTTTGTTTTCTTACCAGTAAAAGAGATTTTTAATAGAAACAGTGAGAGAGAGAGAGAGTAATCTGAAAGAGAGAGAAATAGAGCGTACTAGAGGCAGAGAGAGAGATATCTGAGGAATATACAGAGAGAGAGAGATCTGAGATATAGATAGATAATAAACAGAATGAAATAGATAGATAGATAGATAGATAGATAGATTACTTAAAAATAATTTCACCTCAATAAAGGCAATAAAGCCACTAAGACGCGTGGGATTATTGAGAGTGAACGAAACGAAAAGAAGACAATAAAAGATCAGGATTCAAGGAGACAGAAGATGAAGATTGTTGTTGTATTTAAATTTTTCACGACCAGGAAAAAATAGAAACCGGAAGTGAGTTGTACAAATGAGAGACGCGAGAAAAGAAACTGTTAGCATAGAACTTACGGTTACATCTAGTCCTTTCAAGAGTAAAATCATGAGGCCTATCTGCCAATCTAGTACTGCGCTTAAATTTGTAAAGTCGATGTACCAAATCGGAAATCTCATCAGACCAATTACCATGAAACTATTTCTAGAAAAGGCAGAGAGGAACTAAGTTACGACATTGGGAAGTCGACTGAAGCCGAGATGCCAGGTTTTAATTGATAACATTGCAGATCTTTCTTTGGATTTTATCAAGACTGTAGATATATAGCAGAAGCAGCAGACCTGATGTTGCAGCAATAGAAAGATCTGAAAGAAAGAGAGAGAGAGAGAGAGAGAGAAAGAGATAGAGATGTGTTTGTGTGTGTGCGCGTGTGTGTGAGAGAGAGATAGAGAGATAGAGATGTGTCTGTGAGAGATAGATAGATAGATAGAGAGAGAGAGAGAAAGGGAGATCTGAGAGGAAGAGACCTAACTTTTGAATGAAAATAATATGAATTTTTATTACAAATTGATAATTTTAGAAAGCGAGTGGAAATTATATGAAATTACGAAAAATTCCCCCCACCCCCCAAAAAATTATAGATATTTTTAAAGTATATAAAATATGTATTGTATCAATTTAGAATTTAAACAAAGTGCAAATATTCACCTAGTGTAAGTGACATGTTGCCTGACTGTCATTTTTTACAAGTTAAAAATAAAACGATGTTTAATTGTATGACAGATAAAAAAACAATGTCATCAATAAAAGTTCCCTGTTAGTATTGTAAATAATATTGATTTTATCAGCGAGTAACTTCAAAGAATGTTGTCGGTCCATCAGTTTGGGCCTTAAGAAATGGGTTTTAGCTTTTGGACCTTAAAGGCGACACAACTGCTGCATTTTTCACGTTTACGCTTTTATCTAATTAATTGACAACTTGATTTCTGCAGCTTACAGAGACACACACCCACACGAATAAATATATTTGAAAGTTTTAGTAAGTAGAATATTTTTGCAACACGCTCAAACGTGTGTTGAAATCCTTAAAATTATTGAATTTATCACTAACATTTTTTGTCAAGATTTACAGACTATACTTTTCGTTCAATTTCGCAAACCAATCGATGAAATTTGAATAAGCTGATTTGTTTGGAAAAATACTTTGACAAAAAAAAAACCTACTTCGCGATTTAAGGACTTCATGGTAAACAACATTTTTTTAAGAAAATTTCTTTTTTTTCTTTTTAACGGCAAAGAATAAATTTTTAGGATTTCTTACTCTTGAGCATGCAATATACAACTGGTCATGCGTAAATATTTCTTTTTGGAGCTAAATTCTAACTTTTTGAAGCGTTTGGCCGTGTGATTTGTTTATCGTTCTCGCAAACGCAAGATAAACTGAAAACTGGATTCTTTTATTTATAAAAACATAAAGAAAAAATATGCAAAAAAACAATATTGCATTTTTATTAAATAAGTATTTGTTATTTTAATCATTAAATTGTTCTTAAAATAGTGGGAGTATTTTGTATGTTAAATAATAAAACTTAATTTTTCCAAAAGAAATTAATTAACATTTATTGTACTGAGCTACACATCCTAGTAAAACAAACTGCGTTTTGTACCAACTTACTTGTTTGCACTTGTCTCCAAAATTTGGTTACGATTTGGTTTTCAGCGTGTGGCTATGTTAGAGGTTTTGATGGACGGACGGACTAACAGAAGTCACAGAATTATATATATATATATATATATATATATATATATATATATATATATATATATATATAACACGGATAAAAAATAGATGGAAATTTTTATTCAGCGTAATCACTGTCTTTTCTTGAAAGCATAAAATAATTCCCAATTGATTTAAGATAAAGATTAAAATCAAGGCCGATTTTCAAAACAAACGATTTTAAATTTTATATTTAAAATTCTATATTTAAAATTCTATATTTAGAATTCTATATTTTAAATTCTATATTTTGAATTCTTTATTTCTTACGATAAATAAACGACAGTTAATGTTATTTGGAAATCTAATTCTTCGACATGTTTCTTGAAGAAAAAATAAAGTTTATATTCTTCAGTTTATTGCAACTTCATTTTTTAGATGCCAATTATGTCGACACTTCGAGAGAGCTCCGGCGTCAAGGACCCCCGAAAATCATTTTCCCCACTCCATGAAAATGATGTGAACTAATTTTAGTGTGCAAATTTTTACTCGCGCAACCTCACTGACTTCAAGGCCGAGCCTCCACTACTCAAAACCCTAATGAATGCAACGTGCCTGCCTCGAAACTACCTGGATATTAACTGACCTTAGTTTAACACAGAATCTACTCATATTCCGTTTGAGTTTAGGAAGTGGGTCAGGACGAGAACTTTTCAGCACCATCTTGCATCTATCTATCTATCTATCTATCTATCTATCTATGTACATAATCTCTCTCTCTGTCTATCTATCAATCTAGATAGATAATGAACAGACTGTTCATTATCTATCTATGTCTGTACATATATATATATCATTCGTTATCTATCATTATCTATGTCTGTAAATATATATATATATATATATATATATATATATATATATATATATATATATATATATATATATCAGTTTGTTCATTATCTATCTATCTATCTATCTATCTATCTCGGTCTGTTCATAATCTATCTATCTATCTATCTATCTATCTATCTATCTATTTCATTCATTGAAAGCTGCATAGCAAAAAGACGCGTTTTACTTTGTATAAATGTCCCTGTTTATCATATGAATAAAGATATAAATTAGTTTCTGTTCTGTAAATCAGTAATTCTCAATGTAGGCTCCATCAAATATATTTATCTCTTCCCATAATGATGAAATCATCATCTCGACAGATGACCAATCGAGTTTAAAACATATTCATAACAACATCATTGTTAGTTTCTGGTATGACTGAATATAAACTTTCGAGAAGTAATTCGAATTAATACGACCGATGAAAATTATCTTCAGGCTCTCTCTGTTGGCAAAATCCAAGGAACCATTTTCTTCCATAAATTTTTATTCCTCCACTGACAAGGAAAGAAAAAGTATTCTGATAAGTTTAAATCACTATCTATGGCTTGTGAGAGCTGCTATTTAACATTAAAGGTAGACTTTTCCCCCGCCCCTCACTTCTCTTCTTGTCGCTCCTTTTTGGTGTTTCTTTCAGAAACGCGCGCAAATTTACCTGAGTAAAGGCTGATAATCTTAAATAATGCTTTCTTTTTTTTAATACTGTAGAATCCCTGAAAACTGAACTAAGAAGGCCTTCCGGATATTAGGAATTGGTTGCAAAGTCCGGATGTGAGAGGTTATATTTAGATTAAAATAAAAGAACTGAAATCAGGTTTAACATTTATTTTCAATGTTTTATAGTAAAAATAGGCTAATGGTGAATGAAATATAATTGATTTTAAGGAAAAAAGAAATAAATTATGTAATGTTAATGAAAATTCATTAAATTAAGTATGTCACGTATGCAAAACAAATAATGTAACGAGGATATTTTTTTTCAATTGCTGTTGCATGATGATTCTTTCTCTTTTAATGTCATTCATTTCCGCATTTCTTTCAAATTTTGCTCTTGGAGTTTTTTAAACAAACGACACTTTTTAATTCTGCATGCGTTATTGCAATTGTCATAGCTGAATGCTGGCTTTCTTTCCGTAAAACTGACAACTTTTTCAATAGGTTTTTCAATTTCAGTCCAGGTTTCATCACAATCATGTTTTTTATTTCTTTGTTCATTGTGGCAGTGTGAAAGCTGGAGAATAGTTTCTTTGGAAGATTTTATATCATACAATATTATTGTGAGACCGGAATCTACCTACACAATAGACTCTTCCAGGCCTCTAGGGAGAGTGATAGAGACTGACAGAGAGTGACAGTGAGAGTCTAGTACGACTACCAGTTGGACACTAACTTATAGTAAGCTCCGCTTACACTACCTCTGTAACCTGTTGTTAATATATCTTTCTTACATCTAATCCGTGTTCCGTGTTTTACTTCTGTGGGCCCAACTTTGGCGCCCACATCAGTGGCGACAAGGATTCTAGAAACGCACTCATGGCGAAATCAAAATACCTTACCAATCCCACATCTGGGTCGACGAAGAATTCTAGAAACGCATTCACGTCGAAAACCGCAATCTTGCCAGTCCCACAACAGTGGAGACAGAGAAGATTCGAGAATTTCGTTCTCACCGTATCAATAGCGACAGTACTCGAAAAATACACAAACTCCACGCGTTCTCACTGCAGTGTTGAACGTGAAATTAAGCTGGTATTAATACATTAGCGATTTAAAAGCTAAACACCCAGCGTCTACATATATTCCAATACCAAACGCCATTGACAAACTAGCGATTCGATATCTACGGAATATTATAGTCTGTCCAATACGAGAACGAATTCTACACACCCACACACACAGAAAAAAAAACAGTTGTTCGTAAAAAAACTGACAAGATCAAGTACTACCATTGTACTCAAGTTTTCGGAAAAAACTATCGAAAATTTTTTTATATTACTGAGTTGAACTCGGGCATAAAATTATTCTCCCCTCAAATTCACTGAGGTGAGTTTTCTTTTTTTTGTACCTCTATAAAAAATATATATATATAAGTGTGGTGAAAAATTATTCAATTACGTTAAAATTAACGGAACCACGGGAAAAAAAAGCTAAACACACATAATTACTTTAGTTTAACTATTGTCTGTCCATATTTTTTTTCTGTAAAAGAGAAAAAAAAAAGGAACAAAAATCTGTCAAGATTTTGTTGTATACCTCCTCTTAGTACACGTGTTTCAAAGCAACAAAAAAGCGCTGTCATTTTTAAATATGGAAGATTTGCAAAAAGTAGTTGCCCAAATGTTAAAACTAAATTTGGACCAGCAACAAAAATCAGAAGAAAGACAACAACTATTTTTGGATTTACATAAACACCAAATGGAATTCCAAAAAATTACGCTTCAGAACGCTGAACTACAACAGAAAAAAACTTAAAGAATTACTCGTAAATGCATTAAAAGGCTCAAACTCTGAAAAAGATACAATATTCTCCCAGAGTATAATCTACAATTCAATGGAAACCTTTGAATACGTACCAGAGGAAGACAAAACGTTCCAGGCTTTTTACAGGCGCTACGAAGGTATTTTCAACGTAGACTGTGAACAATGGCCCAGTAAAAAAAAGGTACGTCTTCTATTGAGAAAACTGGGAACTACAGAACATAGTAGGTTCGTAGACTTCATACTACCCAAGAAAACGATTGACTTGGATTTTTCAGAGACGATTAAGCTCCTATCGGAATTATTCGGGCCTAACACAACCTTGTTCCACAAACGTTGGAAATGCCTGAACACAGTCAAAGACAACGAGCAAGATTTTCTAACGTTTGCAGCATCGATGAACAAGCTATGTAATGATTTTAAACTAGCCGAACTGACTGCCGATGATTTTAAGTGCTTAATTTTCGCACAAGGTCTAGTATCAGCAGAAGACGCCGAAGTCAGACGACGGGTACTGACCAAGCTTGAGAACGAACAAGAATTGACTCTTCAAAAACTGGCAGAGGACTGTCAAAGAGTAATATCTGTAAAGCGTGACTCAAACACTATCGAGGAATCAGGTGTGACTCAGATTAATAAAATCAGAAGTAAGTCTACCTCCTATTCCCCTCAAAAAGACAAAAGGCAAATCTCATGTCCTAAATTCCGCAGTAACCAAAACCCAAATAAGTTAAAGAAACCGCCCGGACCATGTTACCATTGTGGTAAATGGCATTGGATGAAATTCTGTCCAGTTAAGAACAAAAATATTGCTAAAATTGCAATAAAAGTGGGCATACTTTGACTTCGTGCTGGTACGCCAACAGAACGAGAAAAGCCAAAAATAAAATCAGGCAAGCTCAATCTGACAATATTGTTGGAAGGAATTTAAGAAAATATGTAACAGTGGATATTTTCAATAAGTCCATTAAATTCCAGCTTGACTCGGGTTCTGATATTTCAACCATTAACTGGCGTACTTGGCGAAAATTGAACAAGCCGACCTTATTAAAAACGGATAAAACAGCAAAATCCGTAACTGACGAAAATATTAACATTTTAGGCGAGGTAATACTTACAGTAACACTAAATGGAGTTACCAAAAAGCTCAAAGCCTACGTATTAAAAACTTCAGACAACTTATTTGAAACTGATTGGATAGAAAAATTCAATCTTTGGGATTGCCCAATGAGTACATTTTGTCGCAAGATACAAAGTACAACGTCCAATTTGGTAAATCTAAAAAAGGAACTCAAACAACAATTTCCCCAGGTTTTTTCTGGCGGCCTTGGGAAATGTACTAAAATGAAAGCTAAGTTCAAGGTGAAGGACGGTGCACAACCGGTATTCAAAAAGAAACGGAATGTCCCTTTCGCTGCTCTAGAGCAAATCAATAAAGAGTTAGATAGACTCGAACAAGCAGGTATTCTGTCAAAAACAGATTTCAGCGAGTGGGCAGCACCTACGGTCTACGTAAAAAAGAAGTCCAATCAAATACGAGTATGCGCAGATTTTTCCACAGGGTTAAACGGTGCCTTGCAAGATCACCACTATCCTCTCTCAAGCCCTGAAGAAATTTTCAATAAACTCAATGGTGGAAATTTTTTTTCTAGAATTGACCTCTCGGACGAATACCTTCAGATAGAGGTGGAAGAAGAAAGTTCCAAATTGCTCTGCATAAACACCCATAGAGGGTTGTACAAATACAACAGGCTGGCTTTTGGAGTAAAGGTTGCGCCTGCAATTTTCCAGCAGGTCATGGACGCCATGCTGGGCGATCTTGACTACGCAACAGCCTATTTGGATGATATACTAGTTACTAGTAAAACTACGGCAGAGCACCGGAACCATATAATAAACGTATTCGAAAAGATACAAGAATACGGATTTAAGGTTAAGGAGGAAAAGTGTGACTTTTTCTTACCAGAGATTAAATACTTAGGTCACATTATAAATAAAGATGGTCGTCGGCCGGATCCAGAAAGAGCCAACGTGATCAGAAACATGCCGGCCCCAGATAACGTTCAAGCGTTACAAAGCTTCCTCGGCCTAGCTAACTTTTACCAAGGGTTCATTAAGAACATACAAAATTTGAGAGGGCCTCTAAACCAATTTTTAAAAAAGGACAAACCATGGTCATGAATCCCGGAATGCCAAGACGCATTCGAGAAGATCAAGAAAACTCTTACTTCAGACCTCTCCCTCACACATTTCGACCCTAGTCTCGACAAGTGATACAAGTTCGTACGGCATAGGCGCTTGCATATTACATAAACAGCCAGATGGTTCGCGAAAAGCTGTGGCTCACGCATCAAGATCTCTACTTCCAGCTGAGAAACAATAAATCCCAAGAGGAAAAAATATTAACAGTTTTATTTTTTTTCTCTCCTTTTCAAAAAGAAAACTCTTTGGAAGGGGGGTATTGTTAGACCGGAATCTACCTACACAATAGACTCTTCCAGGCGACATAGCACTCTAGGGAGAGTGATAGAGACTGACAGAGAGTGACAGTGAGAGTCTAGTACGACTACCAGTTGGACACTAACTTATAGTAAGCTCCGCTTACACTATCTCTGTAACCTGTTGTTAATATATCTTTCTTACATCTAATCCGTGTTCCGTGTTTTACTTCTGTGGGCCCAACTTTGGCACCCACATCAAATATCAACCTTCCTATGTTGAACCCAACCATTGGTTACAATAAACTTTCACCAGCGTCTAGTCTGTTTAAAATTTCCACTTTTTGCGATAACTCCAAAGTTGTTCTTTTCCTCTTATTCCCATCATCTTTTACACCAATACAAACCATTTGGGTGAAAATAAGCAGAAGCAATTATCCAAAGTAAATTTCCCGAAAAACAGAAATTTCAAATCAGTTACATATCACCCAAATAATTCAAACATACATATCAAAATTGTGTCCGGATATGCTGGATTCTGGATATGAAGCACTCCGGATATGAGGGATTCTACTGTAATCAGAAAAATAATTTGCTAGTTGGTTCATTTTAGTTTTTCTATTTTAAAATCATCCAAATGTAAATAATGTAATCAAATTGTTAGGAGTGAAACAGTTATCGGTCGGGTTTAAAGAAATCAGCGAGCCAAGTCAAACTCTGTAAGGTTCACCCAGTACAAGGCCCGGGGGCCACTCAAGATAGAGGGTTACGTTAAGGAGCAGTTTATACGGGTAGAAGGGAAAGATAAGGGTTAATAACTTGAAAAGGTTAAGATTGTAGTGATCGGGAAAACATCCTCTTGGGAGTCAGTTCCGCAGAGTAGTGGCTCGTGGGAAGAAACTCTTCGAGTGGAACTTATTTCTCACCGATAGAATACAGACGGAATGTCCCTTTGCACTAAAGCTCCTGAGAAAGACTTAAATACATTCCTTCCCTCGCCTTCAGCTATACTGAGCCTTGTGTTGCAGCCAGTCTAGGAGAACAACAACTCTGAATTCAAAACCGTGGAAAAGTCAACGAAAAACCAACTCACTATTTTTTCCAAGAAATCATGGCAGTTCACAATTTTTTTTAATCATTTCGCCCAAGCAAGGCAATAAAGCCACTAGGACGTAAGGGGGTTACTGAGTGTTAGAGAATATGAGAAAAACTACTATTAAGGAGAGAGAACAATGAAAGAACAAGAATTAAGAGGACAGAAGATGACGATTGGCATTGCATTTACATTTTTGAAGATCACAATTGACTGGAAAGCAAGAAGCTGGAAGAGAGTTCTACAAACGAGAAACATGATTGAAGAGAATTATCATAGAACTTACGGTTCCATCTAGCCATTTCAACTGTAAAATGATGAGACCTAACCGCCAATCTAATGCGCTTGAATTCATAAAGCCAAGGTAAGATAGATGAAAGTTCATCAGGATAATTACTATGAAAGTATTTATAGAAACGGCACAAAGAGGCTGCGATATTTCTCTTCAATATTTCGACCATTAACGAGCATCTGAGTTTTGATTGAAAATTGTTTCTTCGAAGAACATAGTAGTGACCATTTTGAAAGAAATAAAATCTTGAAGTCAGTAGCTCATTATATTCTTGTACTTGTAAAATTCAAGATGCTTATTTTTGACTCATATTCACAAGATTAATCAGTTAAATACATTTGCACCAAATTCTTCGATATTTCAGGACAAATGAAAAATTAATTTCTTAAAAACCTAAATGAGAAGAGTTCATTTTATTTGTGATTTATTTGAATAATAACGAATTTTAAATAGGAACGCTATTGAACGATTCCAACAAAAGTCATATTAGATTATTTATTTACAAGAATAATTTTATATTTACATTATTCTAAAAACAGGAGAATAAATTTATTGAAACAAAACAAGTTCAGTTGACCACTGATGACAATTCCAGAACAACGTAACTATAAATAATCTTTTCCTATCCTCTGCCAACCGCAATGATGGAGAAAGCATTACCCCGAACCATCGCCAGTGAGACACGCTGCAAGAGCCACTCCGTTTCGCGAGGGTCGTCCCTTAATCGAGACGCCATCGCGCCAATCCTCCGAAGGAACGCCATCAAACGAGGGCCAATAACCCCTGAAGTCTCCACTGTCAGAGGAGTAAAAAAAAAAATCTATCAGCAAGAGAAGAAAGTCATATTGACAGCAGTTATATTCTTCATCCTAAAATAAAATTTAAAATAGAAACGTTTTCGAAAGATTCCAACTAAAGTCATATTTACTGCAAGTATTTTCACCATGTTCGACTGATGAAATTTAAAATAGGAACGTTATCGAACTATTCCAAAAAAGTGATATTTACAGCAAATATTTCCTTCATGTTAGCTTGAGGAAATTCAAAATACGTAGATTAGAGAACGATTTGAACTAGTCATATTTGCAACAAGTATTTCTTTTATGTCAGATTACTGAAATTGTTAAATAGGAACGTTATTGAAAGGTTCCAAATAAAGTCATATTTCCAGCCACAATTTCCTTCATGTTATAAAGATGAAATTTTAAATAGGAACGTTATTGAACTATTCCAACTGAAATCATTTTACAGGAAACATTTCCTTAGGAAAGTTATTGCGCTATCTCTCTAATTAAAACAGAGGATGTCTGTGTGTCTGTGTGATACCTTTTCACTCGAGATCCATCCAACTGATCTTGACCAAACTTGGCACATACATTGTATGGGTTCTTAGCGTAAAAAATCGATAATTTAAAAAAAAAATAATCGATAAAGCCGATCAAAAATCGATAAATTCAACTTTTTTTTCCTCCGATTTCGTTCAAACTCGACATGTAGGTTACTTACATCATGGCGAGTTCAACAATATCTCATTTTTATTTCTACGCCACTGCGTTTAGCGAAAAACCGTGAAAAACGAAAAATCGATTTCAACACAAATCGATTTCAATACAAATTTTAAACTAAAAACTATCTCAGTATTCAAGTAATCGAATACAAACTTCACTCAAATGTAACTAACAATAAGTTCTTTGTTTAACAATCATTTCATATAGTGAAAACCCGCGTAAATAGCGAAAAATGGCGATTTTTACTGGTTTCTTTCTAATTTTCGTTGATCTTTCAACCATTTTTCATCAAACTTAACAATTGCCTTATAAATATATCCTCTTTTACATCCCTAGTAGCACAATGACAAATTGAATTTCAAAAACTCCAAAATAATTGTGGTCAGAAGTGGGTTTTCATATTGCCTGCTTTACTCCTTCATGTCCTCGGCTAACTTCGATTGAATAAATACAGACTACTTTTGTTATATCAGTAATTGCATTAATTCAAAATGTTTTTTTAATGAAAGTACTTTAAAGTAATTGAAGAAAATAGACTCTGTTAATCTAAACATGATGCTGTTTTTGCTCCATTCTAATTGAACGCTTTTTCTGATCGACCAGCTGGGTATGGCTGCTAGTTCCAATTAAAATCATATGTTCGGCAAGTATTTCTTTTCATGTTAAACTAATGAAATTTAAAATAGGAAAGTTATTGAATAATTCGAAGCAAAGACTTATTTCCAGGAAGTTTTTCATTCATGTTAGACTGATGAAATTTAAATAGGAGCGTTATTAAAAGGTTCCAAATAAAGTCATACTTACAGCAAAGTATTTCCTTCATGATGAATTTTAACCATTGCAATATTGTCCTTTCTTGGAAATTCGCGCGCCAAGTTCAATTCCACACAAAAATCTATCCACGAAAACAAAGCATGGAATTTTCATTCATGGAAATTCCAAGATATGATTAATTCTGACAGTCATGAATGTCTTTGAAGAAATTGAGAAATGCTTATTAATTTAAATCCCGCCAAAAAACAAAAACAAAAAAACATTGATTTAGAAGTTTATTCTTATTTTGGTCCGTATTTTTCTCATGGCCATATTACGTTGAAAAACCATTTCTTGTACGATCACCGAAGTTAAGCAACGTCAAGCATGGTCTATATCTAGATGGGTGATCGCTTGGAGATACCAGGGGCTGTCAGCTTGGATGTGCGGGTGGTGTAATGGGTAATGCTTTGGAATTGTGGATCGAAGAGCAGAGTTCCAATTGCAGTCAGTTTCCTTATATTCACTTACGCCCAAATACATTTGGAAAAGGCATGAACCCATCTCTTCTCCCCGACAGACATGGGTTAATTAGTAGGACTTGTATCAGTAAATCTTTATTATCTCCAAAAGAATTCGTACATTTAAAAATTTTCTATCTTTAAATAAACTGCAAAAGTTTCTTAAGTCGTAAAAGACAAACAAATCAATCAATCAATCAATCAACCTATCCTTTGTATCCTTCATACCCTTATATAATCATACCTTTACATTATAATATCCTTATATAAACATACCCTTATATAATCATACACTTATATAATCATCTCCTTATATAATCATCTCCTTATATAATCATATCCTTATGTAATCATAGAATTATATATTCATAACCTTATATAATAATAACCTTATGTAACCATATCCTTATATAATCATACCCCCATAGAATCATATCCGCATATAATCATATGATTATATAATGATACCCTTATATAATGATACCCTTATATAATCATGCCCGTATATAATCATAACCTTATATAATCATGCCCTTATATAATCATAACCTTATATAATCATATCTTTATATAATCATACCCTTACATTAAAATATCATTATATAAACATTCCCTTATATAATCATACCCTCATATAATCATATTCTTATATGATTATATAATCAAATCCTTATGTAATCATACCCTTATATAATCATACCTTATGTAATCATACCATTATATATTCATAACCTCATATAATCATATCCTTATGTAATAATATCCTTATATAACCATACCCTTATATAATCATCTCCTTATATAATCATATGATTATATAATCAAATCCTTACATAATCATAACCCTATATAATCGTATCCTTATATAATCAAACCCTTATATAATCTGATGTCATTGTTTATCATGTGTCATGCAACTTGGTCACATGTCATACTAAATATCGTATTCAACCGATGTTTCTAACTTTGACAATTTTCCAAACTGTCCAAAGTTCATGTCATGGTTGTTGTTTTGCTCAACTGCTTTTGACTCACTCACTCATTTTCACCAACCAATCTTTTGCCTATGTGGACGGCAAGATTCCTTTGTTTATATTCTGGGTATTCGTTGAAAAGCTGAAAGTTTTTTTGTTTTTGTTTTTTTAAAAAGTCTACGTTGACGTCACGTGTAACGTTTATTTCAGAAAATTTGTTGGTTCTTTTTAATCAAATTTATCTGGATGAATACTGCTGCTGCTATTAGGTTGGTGCAAAAACAATGACGGTTTTTGACGTATTTTTTAACGTCAAAAACTGTCATTATCTTTGCACCAACCTAATATATACTTTATTCACATAGTATATATATATATATATATATATATATATATATATATATATATATATATATAATTTGGTTTTCAGTTATTGCAATAAGGTCAAGTGAATAGCACTTGCAAGTGTAGAAGATTTTAAATCTTAAAATATGTTTAACGTATATAATAAGCGTTTATAAAATATATATTCTGCCAATGGTAATAGTAATGTTATTGTTTCCTTATAAGGAAATATTTGACATTCATTGACCAAACAGCTTGTACTGTAGTCGATTGAAATTTATAAAAAATATTTTCTTAAAACGACTTTACAGTAGCTTTTATTGCTCTGACCAGAATTAATGTAGGTTTTCTCTCTACCTTTTTATTTGAGTTAGTGTCGAATGTCAACATCGTGATTATATCATCATTTTTCCTTCGAGTTACATGGGATATCCATTTTAGCTGTTGTTGCTGTTGAAAGTCCTCAAGTGATGTGGTTTCTGTTATTTGGTACAGTTCTGTAGAGTCAGCCCTGAAGGTTCGAAAAGGCGTGATCTATACCAAAATCCATAACTTAATACAATATACTTGTCTAGACCCTGACGAGCGAAACATTGCGAAAGTCTGTTTTCTATAAGTATATAAACATATATTGCTAAATATATATATATATATATATATATATATATATATATATATATATATATATATATATATATATTGTTAAATATAACAGACGATGAACGTTTATTATGTTTCATCATGAGCCGTTCTAAACTTCGTATGGTTGCTTTTTTTTCACCCGAAATTAAAACCACCATACGAATCTTTTTAAAAAAAAATTAACAAGACATTTGTATTACATCAAACGTTATTATAGTTGACACTTCGTATTTTAAATAATTTACTAAGATTTCTTGAATGCACAGGTCGATAGACGTAATACAAACTGTTTAATAAAAATAGGGCGTCTATTTCAAATACGATGTGTCCACTATAATAACGTTTGAAGTAATAATTATGTGAGTATGCAAAAGATAGCAAATAACAGGTTGATGTTAGTGATTTTCCAAGCGTAGCTTATATGTGGCACAAGGCCGAAAGTAGGGGTACCCAGTGATAAACGAACTTACTACTCAGTCGTAATTGTTCTAGAGAGTCAACCTTTCTACCCATTGCACTGCCACTCGGTGGACCAGGCTGATGTTATATACGAACAAGAGGAACTGAATGTTTATTATAAAAATTTTAGTATCGGCTTTTAAAACCAATACCGATTCTCTTAAAGGGTACAGTTGCCTTGATCAGATGTGAACAAACGAAGTTGAAGAAGCTGTGGTTTGCACTCAGCACAAATGAGACACGAGGGCGGAACTCTTTTTACATCCTAACAAAATGCATCCGTAACGTAACACCTTGATGATAGGGTTGTGCAATTTGAATCAACACATCGGAATCAACAACCGAAGACTTTTACATAAACAAAGTATGCAAAGAAATATTTTCCCTCCCAGGGTAGTATTTTATGTAAAAACTGCAGCAACTAAGCATCTCTATCTCCGAATGCTATCATTTTTAATGTACTAGGATGATTAGTATAAAACTTGTCATAAAGTTAAGAAGGGTCAGTTAGCATTCAGTAAAGAAGGTTCAATTGACATCCAGTTGAGAAGGATGACTTGGGATCCAGTAAAGAAGGTTCAAATGACATCAAGTTAAGAAGGTTTAATTGGCTAATTAATTGGTTAATAAATGCCAATTGACAACCAGCTAAGAAGGATCAATAGGCATCCCGTTAAGAAGGACCAGTTGACATTCATTTAAGAAAGTTCAGTTGTTATTCAGTTAAGAAGGATCAATTGTCATCCAGTTAAGAATGATCAATTCGCATTAATTTTAAAATGGATCAATTGTTACCCAGTTAAGTAGGGTCCATTGACATTTATTCAAGAAGGTTCAACTGGCATCCAGTTAAGAAGTCTCAATTGTTATCCAGTCATAAAGGGTCAACTGTATTCCAGTTAAGAAGCGTCAAATGACATCCAGTTAAGAAGTTTAAATTGTTAAACAGTTAAGAATGGTCAAGTGTTCTCCAGTTAAGAATTATCAATTGGCATTCATTTAAGAAGGTTCAATTGGCATCCAGTTAAGAAGGATCAATTGGCATTCATTTTAGAAGGTTCAATTGACATCCAGTTAAGAAGGGTTAATTGGTATCCAGTCACGAATGATCATTTAACATTCATTTAAAAATGTTCAATTGTTATCCAGTTAAGAAGGGTCAATTGACATCAAGTTTAGAAAGATCAAGTGTCATCAACTTAAGAATGATCAACTGGCATTTATTTAAAACGGTTCTATTGACATCCAGTTAAAAAGAGTGAATTGGCAACCAGATGAGAAGGATCAGTTAGCATTCTTTTAAGAAGTGTCATTGTTATCCAGTTAAAAGGATATATTGAAATCCAGCTAAGAAGGGTCAATCGCATTCATTTAAGAAGGTTCAATTGACATCAAGTGAAGAAGGATCAGTTTGCATTCCTTTAAGAAGATTCAATTTGCATTCAATTAAGCTGTTTCAATTGACATCCAGTTAAGAAGTTACAATTGGCATCCAGTAACGACAGTCCAGGTGTCATCCAGGATCAACTGACATCCATACTAAAAGGTTTAATTTGCATCCAGTTAAGAAAGTTCAATTGCTCTCCAGTTAAGAAGGTTCAATTGGCATTCATTTAAGAAGGGTCAATTGCCATCAAGTTAAGTATGATTTAAGAAGATTCAATTGGTATCCAGTTAATAAGGGTTACTTGACGTCCATTCAAAGAGGATTAATTGAGATCCAGATAAGAAAATTCAATTGACATCAAGTTGAGAAGGTTCAATTGACATCCAGTTAAGAAGTGTCAATTAGCATTCAGTTAAGAACAATAAGTTGGCATTAATTTAAGAAGGTCCGATTGGCATCCAATTAAGAAAAGTCAATTGGCATTCTTTTAAGAAGTTTCAATTCTATGTTCAATAGGAAATCAGTTAAGAAGGATAAAGTGACATCAAGAAAAATAGGATCAATTGTCATCCAGTTAAGAAGCTTAAATAGCCATCCAGTAAAGAAGGTTCAATTGTCATCCAGTTAAGAAGGGTCAATTTTTACCCAGTTAAGAAGGTCATCCAGTTAAGAAGGAACAATTTTGCATTCATTTAAGAAATTTCAATTAGCATTCATTTAAGAAGGTTCAATTGCCATCCAGTTAAGAACGATCAATTGACATTTATTTAAGAAGATTCAATTAGCATCCAGTTAGGAAGTGCCAATTTTCACCCAGTTAAGAAGGATCAATTGGCATTCATTTAAGAAGTTTCAATTGGAATCCAGGTAAAAATGTTCATTTGCCATCAAAAGAACGATCAATTGGAATTCATTTAAAAACACTCAACTGACACCCAGTTAAGAAATTTCATTTGTTATCCAGTCAAGAAGGTCCAATTGCCATCCAATTAAGAAGGGTCAAATTACATCCAGTTAGGAAGGTTCAATTGGCATCGATTTAAGAAGTGTCAATTGGCATCCTGTTAAGAATGATCAATTGGTATTTATTTAAGAAGGTTCAATTGGCAACAAGTGAAGAAGGGTCAATTGGCATCAAGAAAACAAGGATCAGATAGTATTCTTTTAAGAAGTTTCAATTGTCATCCAGTTAAGAAGGTTCAATAGGCAATCAGGGTCAATTGACATCTACTTAAGACGGTTCAATTTACATCTAGTTAAGAAGGAACAATTGACATTCATTCTAGAAGGTTCAATTGCCATCCAACTGGCATTGATTTAAGAAGGTTCAATTGGCATCCAGTTAAGAATCGAACCCTTTATTTTGTGCAGATTATGTAAATTGTTATAGTTCCACGTGCCATGCCTCTTCCAGATGTCTCAGTTATTTCCCTTTAACTCAACTCTCCAAGTTTTGGTTCATCACTGCTGTGGCCTGGTATTGAACTCACAACCCTTTGGTTCTAGTCACTGGATCTAACCAACGTCTTTATCCTCTGGGCCATGTGTCCGGAGCATACAACGGCAATGAAGATGAGAATTACTGTCCGAATAATGTAAATAATGCAAGTACATATATTCTATTAATTCAGGCCAAACGTGTGTGTTTTTTTTTCTTTTAGATATATAGTTTCTAGATGATAAAATGTATTGTTGATAGATACAAAATATACTGCTGTTAATTCCACTACAAAAATGTATTGTTGGTGATTTTTTTATAAAAATGTCTTGCTGGTAATTTTACTATGAAAATATATTTTTATACTTTCCTAGTGTTTTGATTTCTGTTTGAGAATTCGCTATTTGATCATAACAGGTGCTACCACTCGGATCAAGGTAGACCTAGGAACAACAGCAATTAAAAGGTGGTTTCCTCGCTCCTCAAAACCTCCAATCCCCCGATCAGTGGCCTTGCTGCTGGATGTAGTTTATCGTCATACCCAGGACTTGTTAGGGACGACTGGCCTCGCCCTTATATTGAAATGTTATAAGTAGCACGTCAAATTATGAATAAAATTCAAGTTATTATCAACAATGTACATGACACTACTATTGTCCATTCAAAACTTTGTTTTCTTTATTAGATTCACTTGTTAAATAAATCAGTGTCTAAAGGTGTATATAGTAAATGTAATAAAATATCAAGTCTTTATGTATTAGGTTGGTGCAAAAATAATTTCGTTTTCTCACATTGTAACATATGTGAGAAAACGACATTATTTTTGCACCAACCTAATATAATCTTGTCTAATGAATATGATTTCTGTAAAGTGGTTTCAAATTTTGTTTTCTTAACGAACTGAAAAGGACAAATGGCGTCGATATTTCGTTGATCGTTGAAGTAGCTAATGGTCGCGCGGACAGAGTCACATTATTTGGCGCAACTTTATACTTAGCAAAATAAACTATTAGTCTTTCTTTATTATTCGTTATATAGGAATAAAGTGTCGCTGCCGACACTGGAGTTTGAACACAGATCACCAGTGAGCAAACACAGGTGATTCAATTTCCAATAAGTAGACCACGTGATCGTAGAGGAAATATATATGTGGGAATTAGCGTGACGACTAATCGATCATTATTTCTAGTCTATCCTCTATTACTATATGGATCACTATTTCTACACTATACAATATCTCTATACTATTCCCTATACTATTTCTCTATACTGATCATTATTCGGCGGTAACTTTTCGAGCGAGTATTATCGAGCAAGTGCTATTAGTGCGAGTGATAATCGAAGGCGTCTGACGACAGTATTGTTCAACGGCGTACTATAGTTGTATCTGCGATTACAAAGTCTCTGCTACAATAAGCATTACAAAAATGACAACGAGTATTTGTTAACATTCCAAAAGTGGCAACGAGGCTTCGTTGATATCACAAAAATATTTTAAACAGATTGTGTAAATTAATTTCGTAACCTGCATTTTTAACTCTTATGTAAGAGGCTTACGGCCACAACAAGTTGAAACACCGGTTCCCGTACACTCAACGTCAAGCTTGGTCATTAATTGAGTGGGTGGCCGTTTGGAAATACCTGTATGTTTGGATGTGCGGGTGGTATCATGAATAATTGCTCGGAATTGTTAATCGGAAAACTGAGTTCAATTTCCTGTTGGGTTCGTTATATTCACTTACGCGCAAATACCCTTGGGAAAAGTATGAATCTACCTCTTATCTCCCTCCCAGCTATGGGCTAATTAGTAAGATTTGTATCACTCAAACCATTATTATCTAAAAAAAATTGAGATATTTAGATTTCGGCATTAAATAACACACAGAGGTTGAATGCCGCCAAACAAAAACAACCAACAACTCTTCTGTAAGAATTTGAAAGTTCTTCGTTTTCTGTTTAAAATGTTATTTATAAACAGTTACCAAGATTATCACTAAAAATACTAGTCAAAGCAATTAGTATAGACGACTAATTTATGGTACGAAATAAATTCGTTTCAATTTTAAATTAGAGGAAACGTTCTGGGAGAAATTTGTGAATCGTTATTTAATGTTAGAAAAACGATAGAATTTTATTTTGTCAAGAGAAAGACATCGCAGACATTGCCACATTGGAATTGGTGAAGACAAAGTTTGTATTTGATCAGAAAAGAATGGTAAATGCGGTGACATCGTTTTCAGCAAGCCGAATAAACACATACACTTGTACCATGAAAAGATGGGGGGGGGGGACAGGAAAAGATAAGATAAGGGGCGCACACAAAGAGAAGTGGGGCACAAAAAAAAGAAGGTAGCATGAAAAAGAACAGTGGAAGCATGAAAGGAGACGGGGACATCAGAAGAGAAAGGGACACGAAAAGAAAAGGTGACACAAAAAGAGAAGTGGGGACACGGAAAATGAAGTGGGGCACAGAAAGTGAAGTGAGGGATATAAGCAGAGAATTACACACATACTAGAAAATTGGAAGCACGAAGAGATGGGGGTATCAGATTACAAAGGGAGCACGAAAAGGGAGGGGTAACGCAAGAAGAGAAGTGGCAGCACGAAAAAGAAGTCTAAGTATAAAACGAGATCGGACATCAGAAGAGCACGAAAAGAAAAGGGATCACTAAGTTTTTTTTTTTTTTTTTTTTTACTTTTGAATGTATTATGCCTTGAAATATTCAATAATATTCACCTTTAAACATCAAATAATGATGAAAATTGATTGATTGATCCGTTGTTTTTAAAGCCAGGAAATATTTTAGATTATAATTTTTTTTTCGATAATGATAGTTTAGTGATACAAATCTTACCAATTAACCCATAGCTGGGAGGAGAAGAAGTGGATTCATACCTAATAAGAATTTCATAAAACAACCAAGAAATTAAATTGTAAATAAATCTAAAAGACATGCGCGTGCAGCTAAGTATTATTTCATTGACTGGTTGGTTCATTTTTTATGGCTTATCAACCCTTTGCAGGTTATTTAAAGCCAGAAAATATTTAAGATTGTCAGAATTCTTTTAGATAAGTCTTACTAATTAACCCATAGCTGGGAGGAGAAGAGGTTATTTCATACTTTCCCCCAAGAGTATTTGCGCGTAAGTGAATATAACGACCCTAACATGAATTAGAACTCCGATTAACAATCCCGAGCCATTGTTCATTATACGACTCGCACGTACAGCCTTACAGCACGTGGTATTCCCAAATGGCCACCCATCTAGGTACTGACCGAGCTCAACGTTGCTTAACTTCGGCGTTACTCCTTTTTTAATGCACAAATTGCCCAATGGAAAACGGATGCATTTTATATGCTTTCAAGAACGTCTGAAATTGTCAAAGCCTTTTTTCTCACTTCTTAGCCTTCACTTTGGTTTCACAACGATATGTGTCTATTTTAACGTCTCTTACGATTACGGTCTGTGTGAAGGGACACGTAAAATCCTGTGTTTTTCATTAATTAAATTCTATATTTACGACATAAATTAGGTAAATATTAAACTATATGAATATATTGGATTACTAAATTCCGAGCGGCAACTCTCGGCTGATCCGTTATCAGAAGGAACCGGGTGGGAACCTCATTGGTCAGCTAAACCGTATCACTTGGAATTAATTTGGCCTCGACTTTTGGTGACATTACTCCGAAAATATAAGTAAAGGTAGACATTGTGGAAGATATTTAAAAAAAAAAAATACCGCATAAAAAGTGATTCAAGATAAGATTACTATGCACTTCGTCAGACGAAAATAGGTCTGAGGTTGAAGTCACTGTTATCAGTAGTTTTAAAGATAAAAGCAATAAGTGGCCACTTTTGGATAGAAAACAGCTCAAAATATATCGGTTCTTAATTTAACAGTGGGATTCCAAAATTTGATACATTGTAATTGTGTCGACATAATCACCTTAAATATGAAGATTATACTGAGTTCTATACGTTTAGTTTAAATGGAGGTCATTTTTACCTATTTCCTTTTTGTGTAAATCCGAAACTAGAAAAAGTCGACGAAGAGATTTCGTCACTAAAAAAAAAAAAAAAAAAAGAGAAAGAAAAGAAATCTCATCGTCTGAGTTGTGAAGTCAAAGGTAGAACGAAGGCCACGTTGTTTGAAAAAAGAAATTTCAAGGTTTTTATTGTTAAATCGCCGCTCAGTCTTCTCCCCGGTCTTTTGAACTGGATTAGAAGTTTATTTTTTGTTTCCTGTTTCAGATTAGATTTCCTTCCAATGTGTTTTCATTCTCTTCACTCCCTTTGCGTCTTAGTAGCATAATCACCTTACTTAGGATGAATTTATAAAGAAAATATCTACCTTATCTGGTAGGATCATTCTTTTTATTTCTGTATACTTTTCCTTGAGTCATTCCTCTTTTGCCGTGTCGGCATTTATTGCTAATTTCTTTATACAATGTCCTATATTCCGTACACTACTTTGGTATTTTTTGCTATCTTCTTTTAATGTCGAGAATTTCTCCCATTCATCTCGATTGCTGATGTTACTAAGGCTTCTTTTAATGTGTCACACTTTGAATTTCTATTCTCGTATAGTTCATTGTACCTGTTTTTAAAAATATCAGTACACATGTTTTTGCAATTCGGATGATTCAGAAGTTTGCCTTAGCCCTCTTCAAGTTCCCAAGTTTCACTTGTAAGTTACTGATGTAATCGAACAACCTGTCACCTCAATTAGTGACTACACTATAGGTAGTAACTACCTATAAGTATCTGTAAGTCAACGGACTACAGAAACTACCCGAAATTTTTTCGGCAAGACGGTCGAACTCTCTGCCTCTGAGCAGAGAGGAACCCGGACGAGGCTCTGTCGAAGGGCAGAGTCCCGTCCGGGGAGGACGACTGACCCTGAAGACATTCATACGGGTTCTACGGGGATTTTTTGGCCGAGCCTACGGGCTAGGATAACCCAACGTTAAGCTCGGCCGTGTGCCACATCTACCCTCGTGGGGGTGGGGTGGCTAGTAAATAACGACTAGCTGAAATTTTTTTCGGCAGTACTCTAAAACTCTCTGCCTTTGGGAAGAGAGGAACCCAGACGAGGCTATGCCGAAGGGCAGAGTCTCGTCTGGGGTGGTAGACAGCTACCCGACCCCATTTTTTACGGATAATTTTTCCCCGAGCCTACGGATATCCCACGTTAAATTCGGCCTTGTGCCATATCTGACCGCGTGGGGCGGTTGGCAAATATCCTAGCTGGAATCTGTTCCAGCTGTGCCGTCGAATTCTCTACCTTCGGGCAGAGAGGAACCCGGACGAGGCTATGCCGAAGGGCAGAGTCTCGTCCCGGGTGGTAGACAGACCCGGACCCGTTTATGCGGGGAATTTTTGGCCGAGCCTACGGGCTCGGATGTCCCACGTTAAACTCGGCCTTGTGCCACATCTACACTCGTGGGGGGTAGTAAATATTGAATAGCTGGGATCTGTTGAGTACGACTCAGATTAACGCGAGAACTACCAACCTTCCAATAGTAGCACTCGCTACTGAATTGACTTGCGACGACCTTGTGCATAACTGTTCCCTTTATTCTTATTGTGCTGGTTTTTTACAATAAACCTTTACTTACTTTATCCACCTTATTTTTCAAGTATATATTTCTATTAGCACGGAATATAACAGTTAAATATCACTGGAAGGTAGTCGCTCCCGCAGTCGGCACTTCACTATGTTTTACAGTGTAAAACTGAATTCCTGAATATCTTATTGATCGCTATGTAGACGTTTTGGTTCTTCGTTTCTTCTCTGGAACTTCTCTATGTTCATAAACGTTTTAGGTGTTCGTGAAACCATTATCCTCTATATTCATTATGGATCCGTAGTCCCAATGAGCCAATTATATCACCATCTGACGTCCTACCTTACTTTGATATTCAGGTCTTCTATGACGATTGTAATTTCCTGCGATTTACATTGATCCTAACGTCCAATAAAACCTTTCACTTTCTACATTCGTACTTTGTACGGTTGGTGCATATACAAGTCCAATGGATATGTTAAAGGATTTCTCTTTCAATTTAACTACAATAAATCTATAAGATAATTTCCAATATCGCAGAACAGATTTCTTCATATCTTAGTCTATTATGAGTCCTACACGTCTTACATTTTTCTCTTCACCTGTACATATGATCCTGTGTCTGTTACTGAAAAAAAATCTCCATTATCTACCCATTTAGTTTCGCATACGCTTAAAATACTAACATTTCGACTAATCATTTCCTGTTTATATTTTTAACTGGCCACATTGATTTAGTGATCTGACGCACAATGTCCTTAAAACTATTTTTGTTTGATACGAACAATCACTGGATAACACTCCGATTATATCTGTTGCCCATGTCCTTCCTTACCGTAGGAGGGATCAATTCCATTGAGTCTGACCCTACTTCACGATATTATTCTTTCTACACGCGGTTTCTATGTTTTACAGATTAAGCAAAAGCGTTTGATAAAGTACGACATAAAGAACTATTCAAACTGCTAGGGGAGCTTGATTTATTTGTGAAAAATAGAATAATCCAAAAACTTACCGAGTGTAACAGCAAAAGTGTCAAAACTGCGCAACAGCAAAATTGTTCAATTGTTAGATTAAGATTTGAACCATTGTATCTTAGAAATGATTAAAGATATCTTACTGGAATTATCAGATGTTTTTATAACTATTGAACTCTACTTTGAACAATAAGAATGTATTTAGATCTTAGTTGAAATGATGATTCCTCTTGCTGTTGTGACCTGATTCAGTTTTCCGCTCGACTGTTCCCACTTATTTTTAATTTATTCACAGTTCTCTTGATGGCCCTTGAATGGAGTTTAAAGATGGAACCATTACTGAAGGTCTGAATGAGTTTTTCCTCTCAACATTGCTCATTTGGGAAGACATAGTGAGGTTGACACAAAACAATTCTAACCTGTTCTCTTTCTAGCTGAATAACTCAAAGGGTTTTTCATTGATTCTTACGACAAATTATGTCAAGATAGCTAAACGTCTTATCTGAAAACCTGGAAAAAAGAAATTCAATTAGTTCAGTGCTTTTTATATATTAAACATTTTGTGGGATGGACAATTATCCCATGCTGTTACACGATTTGGACAATTTTGGTGTTACACCCGATATACTGGCAGCAAACCGCCTGCATACGGATAGAAAACGAATTCAGTAAATATACAAAAACAGAAAGAGAAAAATGCGACTTCTCACTGGACTTATTCAACTTTTACAGTGAAGCGACCCTAAGAAAATTAGAAGTCATACAAAGATTCATTATTGGTGGTCACAATCTTAACGACATAAGATATGCAGATCACGCAGTGTTAATAGCAGACAAAGCTAAACAGCAAGAACGTAGTAAAGGAAAGCTAGAAGGAAGGACTAATTATCAATTGTAAGAAGACAAAATTTATCGTTACCAGGAAAAGGAACAGCTTAAGAAGTGAACTACGAATCGGTGACACCAAAATCCATCAAGTACACAAATTTAAATATCTAGGAAGTGTTTTGTCACACCGAAATCCGAAGTCGCATTGTGATAGCGAAAGATGCCTTCCAAAAGTTAAGCAAAGTATTAAGAAACCATGGAAATGTCGTTAAAAGCAAAGAAAAAAGCACTGAACTGTTATGTAATATCGGCCCTCCTATATGGCAACGAATGCTGGACAATAGTATCACAGATGACGAAAATACTTGAACCAACAAAAATATTGTTGTACAGAAAGATGCTGAGAATACCACAGATTGAGCACGTGAGCAATGACGAAATTCTGTAGAAAATGGAAACAAAAACGGACACTTATATTTAACATCAGAAAGAGATAGTTGAAATATCTAGGACTCATAATGAGGAAAGATTGCTTAGAGAATTTGATGCACACAGGACAGATTGAAGTCAAGAGACAGGAAAACAGCGCATAACCCCCGCCTAACGAGCTTGTGGTTGACAGAGCAGGGATTAGGAGAGAGCAAAGACAACGCTTACTATGAGCTACAAAGGACAGGACATTGTGGAGAGCCATGACCACCCATGTCCTGAAGGGACATAGCAAATAAATGCCGCATTTCGAATGAGTCTGAGGATGAGATCGCAGTATCTGTTCCCTTTTTCTCCTAAATTTATGATAAATGCCTGGTTCCGGGGATTCCAAGCCCACGACAGCACCTCTATTATTGCACTGAAGAAGGAGGCATGGTGTTTACCAACGACAGCGTGACAATGGCCGCAGGGACTGGGCAATATTTGTCCTTGGCTCGTATGTACGAGTATGGGTACCCCAAATTAAACCGACCTTGTGTCAAATCTTGGAACCATGGGGAGGTGGTTAATTAACAGATCTGTGAAATTGATGTTCAGTTTTACTTTCAGTAAGTTGTCACTTCCCACCCCTTACACCTCTCCACACGCACGAACATACACCCCCACACAGCTTCTCAATCTGTTCGATCCATATGAATAATAATAATTCATCTTACGATACATTCATAACATGAACATGATGGTGAACGAGCTGGCAAATCAAACCATTAATACGATGACGTGAGTTTAATCCTAATTGAATATTCACTATGTTATGTTTAATATAGCGGTGCCCACCATAGACCGATGGTTAGCAAGTTCGTCCTGCAAATCAATCGTTTGCATAGTGAGTTTGATCCTCACTAGGTGCCTCATTTTTATGAACTTGTCTAGTCAAAGCTGGAGCATAATTAAGGATGCCTTGCCCTTGGATACAGTTTAATGAGGTAGTCTCACGGACTATAGCGAATTCGATCCTCACTGGGTACTCCAAATTTGTGACCTGCAAAGCTTATTAAGTTTACACAACAAACATTTTGTGCAAATAAAAAGAAAATGAGTTGATCAAAAAACAAACATGAGGATTTTGTTTGAAGGCATGAAACAGTGAGAAAAGGGGACTATTTTTGCTTAAGGAGATTGTCTTCTAAAAAGGCTTTATTTCATGATGGGCTGTAAGGAGCTGTCTGGTCGTAATCGTAGGCACGTGATGGATGAGACTGCCATATCTCTGTTGGACTTTTTCGTTATCTTTGCGATTTCATTTGAGGCGTGCTATTTTTGTAACGTGATAAATAAGCAAAATCCTCTTGACTTCCACTTGTAGAAAATATTTTACGGCAATGAATAAAACTTTCTTTTCGCTTACTGCGAATTGCGTTCACTGGTAAATTAAATGATATTGCCACTGTATAGTTTCGAAGTAGTTGAACAATTTGATGAGCTACCTGAAAAAAAAATGACATGAAACATACTTTGCTCATATACTTCAGTGATGGGCGAAAGTTTTGATGTCCTACTAGAATTAACAAACTGTTTGCCTTCAACTCATTTGGCAAAAATTTTGTAAAGAAAGTGTGTTAACTTAGGGATACCTATATATATATATATATATATATATATATATATATATATATATATATATGTATGTGTGTGTGTGTGTGTGTGTGTGTGTGTGTGTAAATTAATTAATTAAAATAAAAAAGAGACAACCTTAAGGTTCCACGGCTATAATTTATTTCTCCAGAAAATATATTTTTCCTGGTTCATCAGGTCACATCTCTCATTACAAAAGAATTTGGTTTCTTTTATTTTTAATACAAGTTTTTGGGGGATAGTTTTAGATTGATATAAGGTGACAGAGTGGTTGGGAGTGGGGAGGACCATAGAATGATCTAAATTAAAAATGGAAGGTAGGGATAGGGTTGTGTTTAAATTCATTTTTTACATTGAGCTCTCTGGATTACATCCTCTTTGGAATTATCTATACGGATTACCAAACCCTTCATTACCTTAATATATATATTGTCATCCACAGACAGATTGTTTCATTGCATCACAGCTCATCAGTGTGGCTAGACGTCCGGTTGCTTCTAGCTGGGATCGAAACCCGTCTGAATAGGCGTCAGTCGGGGATTCTACCACTAAGCCGGTAGGGATGAAGGTCAGTTTAAGCGTATTTATTTTTAGATAAACACACAGTGACTGAGAGAACTTGATTTGATTTGAGTCTTGCATTATTAACCGTAACAGTCACTGTTTATAAACCTACACTGATGGAAAAACGATATATAAAATTTTATCAAGAATAATTTTAGAGAAAACCTATGACAAAGTGGAAAAAGTTTTCGTATGATGCTTTTGATCCTTTAGGATTTCATCAGACTAAAGGGATGTTTATGTTGATGGGACTACATATGCGCATGGAGGAGAGGGGACGCTGAGAATTTAAAAATATAAATTTAAATTTATATATATATAAACATATTAAATTAATTCCTCGAGTCGAGAAGAATCCCCAAAAGAATACAGAAAGCACAGGACGATCGTTTTGTTCAATTTTGCGACTCGTCAGTAGTGCGCATCTGCTAACAAGAACCAAAACAGGGCCGTTACGATACGACACAAGTCTCATACCCACTGGACGAACGGGACTCGGTGACAAAGAGGTGACTAACTAGACTCGATATATATATATATATATATATATATATATATATATATATATATATATATATGTGTGTGTGTATGTGTGCGTGTGTGTGTGTGTGTATCACACATTATGAAATGGACAAAGTCCAACAAAATGACTAAATCGGTAAAGCACGCCAGGCTATATGACAGTTCCGTATAGGATACAGGTTCGATTCCTGTCGGAGGACGCGTATTTTCTATGAAAATCTTTCGGACATTCAGGCCGGTAAATGTCGTTAATACTGTTTATTAAAAAACAGTGCATTTACTTAAATATTTGTATCTATAAAAAGAACGTATGAACATAAAATAGTCTTAAAATATATATATGTGTAAATAATATATGTATACACACACACACAAACACACACACACACATATATATTAAAAGCACGCTATATTATTTACATAGTTCCGAATTTTAGCTTATTCTGGCAGAGGGTCGCATGGAGGCGATAATGATTATACTACAGCAATTTTACAAGCGGAGAGATCTTGTAAGCGAACAGTCACAATCCTGCTTTTTACCAGAGTTTCTAAACTTACCAGTGGGGCAAAATGAAACCATCTTATCGTCAAGATATTTCCTTATTTTTACCATTGTACAAAATCGCAATTCACTGAACGATTGTAAAACTATTTACATTGTACAAAAACGTTCGTATTGAAATAATGGGTGGAATAATACCTTATTTTAAAAACTCGTACAAGAATTTAAACTTATCTACCTACATGATTATATATTATGTATTGTTGCAGAGAACAAAGAAAAACAATAAAAAACTACCGTTGAGGCAGAAGGAACAGGACACAAGATATGTTAAAATAAAGTTCTCTGAATTGCTGGTACAATGGATCAGGGCGGAATGTCTCTTTGTGGGTGAGGGAAGCGATTTGGAAGATTGGGGAATCGGTTGTGTGTAGGCCTGATGTTGAAGCTCGTGTCGGGTTGATTGAGCGGGAGGCCACTGCTTACTGCCTTGAGCGTCGCTATCTTATAAGCAGTCAGCGTTTTATGTGATACATTTGCTTTTGATTGACACCGACATTTAAAATGTATATTCTGGGGGATTTGTTTTGTGACCCAGCTCCGCATAGAACGACAATTTTATTTTAATTTTGCGTTCACATCCGGCCGACAGGTTTTGATGTGGAGTGAATCAGAAAGGGATTTAATTTGAAGCAGAGGATGAAAAGGAAATGAACAATGATCACATTGATTTAAATTATAATATAAAATGAAGATTAGAATAAAATGTTATCGCTGCAGTTTCTATTAATAGTTCTCATTACACTCAAACTGTGTGCAGCATTTCCAATATAGCGAGCAATACAAATGCAAAAGAACGCATACCTATGTTTCATAGACTTGTGCAGATTACCTCCACCTAGTCTGCCAAATAGCCCGATAAATAGCGGTGTCTAGGACTGTAAAAGAACGCATATAACACGTTTATATCTCTCTCTCCCTGTTTTTTTCATTTGTTTTTGTTCTATAGCAAAGTCAACACAAGCCTTGTACCTGTGACAGGCTGCTAAACTTTAAACAGCCACGTGGCGCACTATACAAACACGCACACACATAAACACAGACATTTTTTAACAACAAAGCCTATAATGTTTTTCTTCCTTTTTAGCTGCACGTGTATACATAGATATATTTTCTATCTTTTGTAGATCACGTTACTCGTTATATAAAAATACATAAAAATATCTCCACCTATTGAAATGTTTTTCTTTTGAAAATATCGAATTCACTTTCCTCGAAAGTTCTTAACTTCACCTTCGTTCCGTTATAGATCTGTAGAAACGCATCCATTCCACAGAATACGGGAAAATGTTTCATAAGAGACGATACAAAGATCTATTTGAAAGGCTTGGAAAACTTAATTTATTTTGTAAACATATTAAAATAATTACCGGGAACAAATTGCTTGCATACAAATAGAAAACGAATTAAGTATACAAAATGGAAAGCGACATAAGACAAGAATTTTATTTTCTCATCGGATTTATTTAACTTATACAGCGAGACGACCCTAAAAGAACTAAAAGTCCTACAAGATTTATTACATGGGCATAATCTTAAGAAATGCAGTTGACACTGTGTTGATGGAAAACTCAGAAAGAAAAGTATAAGAATTCTCATTAAAGGACTATCAATTGTAAGAAGACAGAATGAATGAGCTAGCAAAAGGAACAAAATGATGTGGGCTACCAATTAGGGATGTTATAATTTAGCAAGTATAGAAATTGAAATAAGAAGTTTTTTTAACAAACAACAAAAAATGTGACATAGAAATCCGTATTAATAATCAGGAAAATCGTTTTAGAAATAAAGAAAAGAGTGCTGAACGATTATGGGAGTGTATGCTAAAGCATTTCCTCCCAGGGGAAGAAGATGCTTGAAGCAACAGAGGTTTGATTCTACGGAAGGATGCTGGGAATACCTTAGACTGAGCATGTTAGCAACGAGAAAGTTTTAAGGAAAATGGAGGCAAAAAGGACACTTGTACTTTGAATCAGAAGGAGACAGTTAAAATTTCTGGGACGCATAATGAGGAAAGAAGGCTTGGAGATTTAACACTCACAGTGAGGGCGGAGGGTAGAAAAGGGATACACCGGGTAATCTACTGAACAGGTTTGTGTAAATGGATAACTGAAAAGTGACTGGGAATAATAAGGGAACAAACATAGAGCTGCAAAGTGAGGAAGTTTGGAGAGCCATGATTAATCACGCCCTTAATCTTTGGTCAATTCTAAACACTGACACAATCAACAAAATTTAAGTGTTTGAAAAAGATTACGTTACAAAGTAAAAGATGAATTTTGATATTTAGTTCTAAAGGATCAAATTGAGGTGGAAGTGTCTGGCGCCATGCAAAGCAAATGTCTGAAAGATTCAGATCACTGAATGACGGGTTTACTTTCTTCTGCAAGAAATTGAAGATGGTCGATTCAAACAACAAACAATTTGGCCGTCAGCAAAGTAAACAGAAAACACGATTAAGACAGTTTAGATTGTAATTAAGACGTCAATAATATTCTAGAGATAGGCGAAAAAAAGAGAAAAGAAAATGTCTTCCGATTTCAAGAATCCTGATTACTTTTAACTGAACTTGGTTAAGGATCACTAACTTTTTTTTAAAGCTTCTGACTTAGGCACACGATTGATAATAAATTCGAACCTCATTTGAATCTCTATAAAAATGCTCTTGTATTAAATCATGTTTTATTTCGTTCAAAACTATCGGCTTTTTATTATATTATCGTTCACCCAGTAAAAGGGCTAAGATGCTTACGGCCATATCACGATGAAACGTCGGTTCCAGTACGATAACAGAAGTTAAGCAACATAGAACCTGGTCGATACATAGATGGGTGGCCGATTGGGAATACCAAGTGTTGTAAGCTTGGATATGCGGTTGGTATAATGGATAATGCCTCTGAATTTTGAATCGGAGAGCCGAGTTTCAATTCTACTTGGGTTCGTTATATTCACTTACGCGCAAATACCCTTGTATGAATCCACCTCTTATTCCCCAACTATGGGTTAATTAGTAAGACTTGTATCACTAAATCATAGTTATCTTTAAAATAATTCTTACAATTTAAAAATATTTCTGGCTCTAAATAACCTGCAAAAACGTAGAAAACGAATCAATCAAGACCCAAGAGCCACTCAAGGTAAAAAATTACTATATGAGTTTTTGTAAGGGCGTTAAGGAAGGAAATAAGAACTGCATATATGAAAGATATATAGAATAAATAACAGTTTACTTCAATAGGTTAAGTTCGTAGAGATCAGGAAAGCATTCTCTCGGGAGTCTTTTCCACAAAGTAGCGGTTCTTGGGAAGCAGTTATCTAAATGGGACTTCCTTTTTATCATTGTAATACGCAATGAATAACGATAAATCGATCCTATGTAGGTGGCATGACGGGTTCTGACTGTGAAGGCTTGAACTGGTGGAACTAAGGAACATTTGCCATGAAAATTGTGATATAGTAGCGAAAGGCTAGCATCGTTTCGACTATAGAAAGGGAGTTGTAGGGTGGAAAATAATTAATCACCCACATGGCCGCGTAAACGCTTTTGAACCCTACCAAGGCTGGGAAGTGATGACTGAGCAACACCGGTCCAGATGTGGCACTAACACTATTTTTCGCCTGGTTTGGTTGGGTTTATTTTACGGCATATCTACCTCAATGGGTTATTTAACCCTTTGAGCTCTGCGTTCCTGAATAATTTTAACCCTCCTGCCTGAGCTCCTGAGTTAAAATTCACAAATAATTGGTATGTAATGTTTCAGGGTAGATATAAAAATAGTTACAAAAATATAAGCATTATTCTTAGCAGGGAGAGAGTATGATTGCATGCCTTCACTTTATCGCCAGACTTCTTTCTTTGTGTCTCAGTCTACTCAAATTAAGAAACCAATAGCAAAACACGATGCAAGTGTTTACCCTCCGTTCAACCGGTGGCTGGCATTAAGTCATTATTCTCTACCACCGGCAAAGCGGTGGTCAGGGCTCAAAGGATTAATACCGACAAGCTTTTTAAAGCTGGAAATGTTGTTTTTTTTTTTCAAAAATGTATTTCTGGCATTATTTTTTTTTAAATTTTATTGCTGGTAATATATTTTCCAAAAATGTATTGCTGGCAATAATTTTACTTAAAAATTCATTACTGGTAATAATTATTTACAAAAATGTATTGGCGGTGCTAAAACCTATTTTTACACTTTTATAGTGTTTTGACTCCAGTTTGGGGTTTAACTATTTGCTCATAGCTGGGACTGTAACAGGTGCTACCACTCCGGGTCAGGGTGGACCTGGGAACACCAGCAATTAAGAGGTAGTTCTACACTCCTCAAAACCTCTCGATCAGAGGCCATGCTGTTGGATGTAGTTTATCGTCTTACCCAGGACGCGGATGTTGTTTATCATTTTTGCCTGGTTTGACTCTTGTAAAGATTGAACATGGTAGGAGGAATCTGATACTTTCTGAAGCGCTACAACGAACTAACCATTTTCCCAGTATCTTTAATGATGGTTCGTATATACGATTTCTACTTGAGATCTGGAGTGAGCTTGAATTCCAATAGATATTCGTAGAATGGGGCTTCATTGAGTACAACCTTTCGTCAGGAATGCTTGGAAACAATACTAGCTTAGTTTTGGAGGCATTTAATGTTATAAGAATTTATGGTCAATTTGCAGTATAAGCACCAAAAATTCCCGGTATCGAGAATGTACCATCCTGGTGTGAGATTGCCTGGTTATTTCAAAAATGACATTAAAACATTAAGCTCGATTACTGGGTTTCTTTACATACGTTTTCCTCTAGGAATAATACGCGGAAGCTTACTTAGTTAACGGCCTTTTTACAATTTTTCGTATCTTACTGGTCTTAATTATTGCGCGATTTTCGCGGATATTATTTTAAAATGCGCTTATTTTTTAAAATGAAGTTTTAAATATTATTTTTTTCTTTATTGTCCTTAATATATCTGCTTATAGTTAATGAAACAGAATCTCACCCTAAAATGTAATTTATGAAACTTTAGATTCAAGAAACTTTCACGACACATAAAAATAACATCGTTGAAAGAAAAAAAGAAAAACATTTTTATTTTAATTGTCGGAATTTACGTTTTTTTTCGCACTTTATTTCGCGCACTCATGTCAAACTTCGCGCATTGAGCAATAATCAAAACAAGTGAAGCTTCTGTGCCGCATGACTACGCGTGGCAAACGTATGTAAACAAAGCCAGTAATGGTGAACATTTGTGTTCGCGTGGAGAAAGAAGTCCAACTTACATTGTCCATAACTTCTAAACGGTAACTGAGCGCAATGTTTTAATGTCATTATCGAAATAACCACGCAATTTCACACCAAGATGATGTTTTCTCAATACGTGGGCTTTTGGTGCTTACACTGCAAATTAACCGAATTTATTGCCCACATTGTGCTGTGGGAGCTATCTCTTTAAAAAGTGTTGAAATCATTCTACTTGCGTGAATATTTACAAAACATAATTTACGTCAATATCAGTCCACCTGTATGGCAGTAAATGCTGGACAATTTAATCACAGATGAAGGCAATAGGAATATGATTGAAGCAACAGAAATATGGTTCTACAGAAGGATGCTGAGAATACCGTGGTCTGAACATGAGTAACGACGAAGTTCTAGAGAATATGGGAAAAAAGGACACTTATACTTAACATCAGAAAGAAGCAGTTGAAATTTATAAGGCACATAATGAAGAAAGGGGGCTTGGGAAATTTGATACTCACAGGACAGATTAAAGGCAAGCGGGACAAAGAAAACAATGCGTAACCTACTTAGAGAGCTTGAGTAAATGGATGGTGGAACAGGATGTGGGAGAGACTGCTAAAGGACAAAATTTATTAAGAGCTATAAAGGGCAGGGAATTGTGGAGAGCCATGATCGCCAAAGTCCTGAAGCGACACAGCACATAGAAGAAGATTTTACATCGAGGCAAGGACAAGAGAAAATGTAGAGAGGAAGACTGTATTACGCCAGAGAGTGTTTGCCTGTATAAATATTCAGATTTTTATCTGTATTCGAACTCTGACTAGTAACGCTGCTGGGAAATACGTAACTATTTCAGCCACCAAACAAACACACTATTCTGTTTTTTAATTCACGATGAACACCCACCCGCGAATTTACACTCTTTTTTTATCACAGGAGAGAAGGAAAACGTGAAGGTCTCCTACTTAGGGAGTATCCAAAGTTTCAAAATGTTCTCCTAGAGAAAATATACCCCAGGCTATAGAACCCAGTCTGTTCTGCTATTTATTCATAGAAGAAGACGTTTCATACCTTTCCCAAGGGTATAAGCACGTAAGTGAAATGTAGTGGATCCGTCTGGAGTTCGAACTCGGCTCTCCGATTCCTCAATCCGAACCGCTATACATTACTCCCCCGTGCCTCCCGTCTGTGCAACTTTATTCGGTTCAAAGATGAAAAAATACATTTTTTTGTGCGTCTTCTTTTTCATTTGTTTAGTTAAGCAATCTTGATTAAAGAAATGATTAAGTTCCAGGAAAGGCACATTGAAATTTAATCTATGTAAAGAGCGTGGTACCATGAAATTATATCAAAGATGATGAGGTTGAAAAGTCATCACACAGGAACCAAAAGTCATGCAAAAAGGACAAAAAGCGTTGCACATATATTGATCGTGCTGTTGGTGTTGGTGGCGAAGGTGTTTGTATACGGGGGTGTTAATAAAAAATTTTGCAGACAGAGGACAGACTAATTGGTGATTATGACAGGACACATATATTTACGCATCTGATACAGAAAGGAGCGAGACAGATAATTTTCAACTTCCACACTGACTGTCATCAACTTTTTAATGTACAAATACAGGCATGTTCCCACAGATTCTAGTTCCCGGACCTACTGACGCCCATCTCTGTTTTAAGTAGATGAGGCAACTGACAGGTTTAGCCTTTATCTTCAGTACAAAGTCAAGTCTATATGTTCGTCTCTAAAAATAGATTTTAAACTCCACGACAAAGTACTTAGTCTTATGCTTGTCGCCAATTTAAAAAAAAAAAAAAAAATTCTAAAATTCATGTTCATTTCCAAATGTAGCTTTATTATTAGGTTGATGCAAAAATAATGTCGTTTTTTGACGTTAAAAAAATACGTCAAAAACGACATTATTTTTGTACCAACCTAATAATTCTATCTCAATGATTTAGAACAATGGTTCTCAACGTGGTCGGTTAACCCTAAGGAGGCAGTAAGTATTCAGAAGTATTGTATGGCACAATATAATTTTAACAAGATGATATAACTCTTTCAAACCGGATTAAGCATCTTGATACTATTTAAATAAACTAGGTCTTCATCGATCAGCGACATTTGTCGGATTCGAAGAATATAAATTTTTATCAATTTAGAAGGTTGGTCATGTTTATAATATAGAAAGAGTGGCAAGTCGATTCCTGACTTTTATAGGGTTATGTGCATCTGTTCTTTTTTAATTTACAAATGTCATGCTTTGGAAATGTGCTTTCGCCATTGACATATATAATTATACTTTTGTTAATTAATTGTTATATTCCATGCCAATGGAATAAACACTTAACACTAGGTGGATAATAGAAGAAAGGTTTATTGTACAAAACCAGTACAATATGAAATACGGTACAGTTATACACACGGGTCAATCTAGTAGTGAGTACCACTAATTGGAAGGTCGGGCGTGCTTGCGTCTTCTCGCTCTCACTCTGGTATTTAATATCCCACCCACGAGGAATATATGTGGCACAAGGCCGAGTTTAAAGTGGGTTTCCCCGAGCCAATAGACTCGGCCAAAAATATACCCTTTGAACCCGCCTAGACGGGTTCAGGGCCTGTCTACCTCTCCTCGCTCGGTATTTATCAATCCACCCACGAGGACCGAATGTGGTACAAAGCCGGTTTAATGTGGGTATCTCCGAGCCCGTAGGCTCGGCCAAAAATATAGCCTTTGAACCCGCCTAGACGGGTTCAGGCCCTGTCTACCACCCCGGACGAAACCTTGCCCTTCGGCAAAGTTTCGTTCGGGTTTCTCTCTGCTAATGCAGAGAGTTCGACAGACGCCGACTCGGAAGCTCACAAAGGCAGCCTCTCCTCGCTCTCACGAGTTTCTCGTAGACGGTTGACTTTATAGGTACTTACTATCTATAGGGTAATCATTCATGGAGGTGACTGGTTATTCCATTATATCATTAATATAATTTTTTTGTTGTTTAATTAAAAATGTGGCAATGCGGACTTGAAAATCTTATACAACTGTTTGTGCTTTAAAATCAAAAATCTTTTTGTAAAAATATTTATTTCGCTAAACAATTTCTTGTTTAAAATACTTTCTTACAATAAAACATAAAAAATGAGTATATCTGTTCTTTATTTAAAATAAATTTTTATCTAAGAAAAAAATGTGTGATTTTGTACACAAATGTCAGTGATGTAAGCATAGTTTCAAACCTGACATTTGTAAGCAAACTACTGCGTTGTGATAACTCTGTAAAAGTCAGGGATTGATTTTACTGTGTATCTATATTACAAACAAGACCCCCTTTCAAATCAATACCCGATCACTATGTTTCGATTCAAACAAATATCCTGGCCTAAGGAAGGTCTAATGAATGCTAACCTACAATAATTATTTCCAAAAATACATCTCACTATTTTTTATGAGTGAACCAGTCTATTTAAGTAGTGTCTTTCCTTATTTCTTACAAGTGGACCACTCTGTTTAAATAGCGCCTTTTCCTAATTGTTTTCGTCCCGACCAGTCTATTTAAATAGTCCATTTTCTTACAAGATGACCAGTCTCTTTAAGTCGTACCAGAATTTTACACCCGAACATGTTTATCATTTTTTGCTTATGTATTTAGATTTTTAGAACTATTGTAAAAATCTGTAAACCAAATGCCGGCAGTTTCGATAATTCGGCATTGGTGCCCACTGCTTTTTTGTTACTGCCACAGATCATTTCCGGCGATTGGCACTGTTTTAATGTAGCAAAATGGAAACACGTGATATTAACACTGTATTCCTGTATTAACTCCATTTACCATTGTAATTTTAATATAGATGGCGATGAAGAAGAAAAATTTTAAGAATCACTGGTTTAAAATAAGATATGGACGTTCGAATTTAGTTATGAGAGAGAGAGAGAAAGAGAGAGAGAGCGAGGGGGGGGACAGGGGATTCAGATAAGCAAGATTTTGCAAGTATATCACCGCTCGTATTTATTAGGTACATGTTCTGAAAAAAAAATACAGGTTATTTTTAGAAAGAATTTTCAAGATATGAAACAAAAACACGTGAGTGACGGTCTTTCAGCCTCAAAGTGCGGGATTATCCCTCATTTTGAGGAACGGTTGGTAACACTTGCTTAGGAGATAGGACAATCTTCTACTTTATGTACTGTGTCTCTTTAGGAAATAGGCTATCATGGCTCTCCACAATTTCCTGTCCTTTTTAGCTCTTAATTGATTTTTGTCTTTCTGTTATTTCTTCTAAGCCCTTTTCTGTCATCTATTTACTCAAGATCACTAAGTTATGCGGTTGTATTCCTCTGGTCCGACTTAAATACGAAACGTGAACGCGAAAAGGAAAGAGAAATAGACTTGTTATTCACTTATTTCTCCAGTAACCTCTCTTTTTTTCGCTCGGGTCAATTATTCTCAGAATTCGGTTTTTAGAACTCCCAATATCTGATTGGTCTTGACGCACTTGCTTTATTATTTTCCTGAAAGATCTCCCCAGAAGTGATCCCGTTTTTAATATTAACGAAATAGTAGCCTATCTGGAGTAATGGAAACTTACTTTACATCAAACTACTGCTTTCATGATTGAGTGATTATTTTGTTTTTTTACTGTTAATCAACTCTTTGTGGGTTATTTAAAGCTGAAACATATTCTGTATTGTAAGAATAATTCTTTTTTTTTTGCGAACGAATATTGCATTAACAGTTCTTGAAGGTAACACTGATTTTACTATTTAACCCATAGCTGGGGATAGGACATGGATTCGTACCTTTCCTAAGGGTATTTGTGCATAAGTAAATGCCACGAATCCGGCTAGAATTCGAACCCGGCTCTCCGATTTGTCATTTCATTACACCACCCGTACACCCAATTCTCTTTATGGCTTCATACAATTATCAAACTAGGTTTAATCGTAGGAAGTCATTTCTAATTCTTAAAGCAATTTGCAAAGTCCTGCGCATTAAGGTCTTTCTGATTGCTTGCCAAGTTACATAATTGATTTGTAACGTTCCAAATGAGGGCGTTTAGTAATGGTTAAATATTGTTTCGACCAGTTGATGCAGATTTGAATATTATTAAAAAAAAAGGAACTATCATACATTTTGAGGGAATTTCGATTAGTAAGTTTGTCCCGCTAGGTTAGTTACGACTGTCACACCCCTCCACTAAATTTTTTCCCCTTTGATTTAAATTAAATTTAAATTTGAACAAGGGAATGACTTCGACCTAAAATGTAGAAGGAGAAAGCCAGAAGATGGAGGTTACAATGGCAAGATCAAAATGAGACAACGTCACGTTGAGCAAGAAATTTCCAGTGGGTAGTGCCTTACAATACATATTTGTTGCGATAATTCAACAGTCATATCTATGTTGAAATCTGCTCATCAATTCATTTAATCAAATATTGCATCTAATAAATATCAAAGGGGTCAGATGAAGCTGTTTTTGCACAAAGCCTGACTGAAACACTTTTTCCATTTGATTTAAATTAAATTTAAATTTGAACAAGGCAATGACTCCTATCCAAAATATAAAAGGAGAAAACCAGAAGATGGAGGTCACATTGGCAAGATCATTGAGTAATAATGAAATGCATCATTTTTTTCCACAAATTATAACAATGATTTAAAATCAATCATCATTTTTCTTACAATAATGTGTGTGACACGAAGCAAGGCGCGGGTAATTCGGCTAGTATATATATATATATATATATATATATATATATATATATATATATATATATATATATACTAGCCGCATGGCCCGGCGTTTCCCGTGCTTGATTCAAAAATCGTACGACTCATACAGCAATCGCTATCACTTTGCCGTGCTGATGTTGCTCTTGCCTATCTCACACTGCGAATTTTTTCTAAGCACTATACTAAACATTAAATCTGTTATGAAAAAAGAACTAAACAAAATGAACACAAAACGATCAGCTTTAAAAAAGGACTCGTAACTGGAAAAACCGAATGAAAAAAAGAATGTTAACAACAAATACTTTTTCACACCCAACCCAGTTCTGCAGAATCAGAATCAACGTTGAGTTTAAGCAAGCGAATAAGCCAACTCGAGTAAAGTGCCACGCAGATTTAAATTTTTCCCACTTGTAACGAATGCAGCTATCGATTTTTTTTGCATGCTAGCATCTAGTTAAAATTCGTGTCAGTCAGCTGTTGGCTCTCACGCAGGCCAATAGAATCTTCCTGCCTATTTGTGGCAGCGAGCTCTAGGCTCTCACTCTGGCCAGTAGAAAATGGCCGCAAACTACATGAAAACTGCCGTAGAAGCATGAAAAAATCGATTATTCCCACTATCGATGGGAGTTGGGAAATGCAAAGTCGGTCTTGGCCTTTCCACTAACTTGGAGCATGTGCATGTAAATTTTGGTGCAAATCCGTCGAAAATTGCAGCCGTTCATTCGTTGCACACACACACACATCCTGCCTTATATATATATATATATATATATATATATATATATATATGTGTGTGTGTGTGTGTGTGTGTGTGTGTGCGTGTGTTTCAGTTTGTTTATTACCTATCTAGCAAGCTATTTCAGTCTGTTCATCATCTATCTATCTATCTATCTATCTATGTAGGTAGGTAGGTAGGTAGCTTGCCATCTAGCAAGCTACTTATGTATTTCAGTCTTTTCATTATCTATCACAATTTCATCCCCCGGCTTTGGTATTTGTTTAATCCCCCCTTTTAAATGTACTTTTTCGAAGTTTCCAACAGAGTGACAAAATTGTTGTAAGAGGGAACTACATGGAAACAGCTGATGAACAATAGGGTGCCTACCAGCTGATCTGTACAATCCCCCCTCCTAACCACCGACCTACCTCATCAGTTGTCTTCGTCTGTCTGTCTGGCGATAGCCACAGCTTTCGGCTACCAAAGAAAGAGGGTAGTGAACATTAGAGGTTTGTCCCATTGAAAGCCACATCGTGCTTTGCATTGTCTTGTCTTTTATGCTTCACTGGCGCCGTATCGCAGTTTATGTCCTTTGCACGCCTCGTTGGTTTTTCTGATTGTTCCTTTCGGTTTACTCGATTCAAATGAATCTTTTATATTTATTCATCTAAATTTTCGAGGGAGGGAATTTTAAGAAAAAGAAAATCTCTCATCAAAATGAAATCTGTCTCATATAACCCAGCGCATCTCAAATTTTTGCCTCCTTTCCACAAATTTTATTTTTTTGTTATACGTCTTTTTGCTGACTACAACGAGAATCAGCTGTTTTGTGTCATTCTAGACTCGTGCAGAGTAACCCCCTAGTATTTTTCGTCGATAGATGCTGTTGAATAATCGTGACATACTTTTCATGCATCTTTTTCTTCAGTCGATGTATACCAAACATTTCCACTTAGAGTTTGAAGTAAGTTGGACTGTTGCTATTTAAGAAAAATTCAGTTAGATTTCTCTTTTATATTAAAAGAAACAAATGAATTTTGTATGCGAAGAAACAAAGGAATTTTATAGGCAAAGAAACAAAGGAATTTTATAGGCTTAGAAACAAAGGAATTTTATATGCAAAGAAACAAATGAATTTTATATGCAAAAAACAAAGGAATTTTATAGGCTTAGAAACAAAGGAATTTTATAGGCTTAGAAACAAAGGAATTTTATATGCAAAGAAACAAATGAATTTTATATGCAAAAAACAAAGGAATTTTATATACAAAGAAACAAATGAATTCACTAAGGAAAAAATGACACCTTTATTATTAGCAAAAATGAGAGCATTACTAAACATTATGTAAATGGCATTGATTAAATTGGAAATTGGATGTTTCAGAAATTTTAATTTGAAAACTATAATAATAATTATATAATATTCTGTTTATTATTCTTCTATGTGCATTCAGGACGTTGGCGATCATGGCCCAATAAATTTCCTGTCCGTTGTAGCTTTTAATAAATATTGTCTTTTTATTATCTCTTTTAAACCTTGTTCTGTCATTCATTTACTCAAGCTCATTAAGTAGAACATGCGTTGTTTTCCTCTGTCCCTCTTGTATTCAGTCTGCCCTGTGAGTATCAAATTTTCCAAGCCTCCCTTTCCTCATTATGCGCCTTGGAAATTTTAAGTGTCTGTTCCTGATATTAAGTATGAGTGTTCCTATTTGTTTCCATTTTCTTTAAAATTTCATTGTTGCTCACATGTTCGGTCTATGGTATTCTCAGCATCCTTCTGCAGAACCATATTTTTCTTGCTTCAAGTCGCTTCTTCATCTGTTATAGTTTAAAATCTTTGTTTATAGCTGTTCCTTTGATTATGCAGATGGAATTCGTCAGCATCGAAAAGCAGTTGATTTCAGAATATGACAGAACGACTCAAATTTGACTTACTTGGATCATCAACAATTTATTAACAACATTCCTGACAAAAGGTAAAAGTTTCTGTTTTATTGCAAAAGTACATGAAAATGTTAACGCTCTCTTCGGTCGTAATACAATTGGATAATTGGGTTCTAGGCCTTATTTAATATCACAACTGATAGCAACATTCATAATGCATTGTAAAAAGAAATTTAAAATATCATATTGCTATAACGATGGCTAAATGTTAACAAAGTTTTGGGGGACACTTGGGAGTTCTGAAGAAAACTAAGGAATTTCATTTGCGTTAAGTTATCAAAAAAAAACATTGTTTCGCATTTGTTAACTGGTGTAAGCAAAAATAGAAACTGTATATTCCTAATTTTTAGTCGTTAAGTTTTGTGAGTAATGATATTTTGATAGATAAATATATAATAGATAAAAATAGATAAATATATTAATAGACACATACATGTAATTAAGACATTTTTGGAAATCTGCTTTGTCCTAATTAGTAAGTGGTTCCAAAGTCAAATAAAACAGATGTCCTGTATCTTATCGAAGTTTGCACTGTAAAATAGCCGATTTTGAATGTTTCAGCGATCAACATGTTGAATTCAATTTTAAAACTAAAAAACATTTTATTTAATTTAACGTTGGTTCAATTTTAAATGAGCCGGAATAAAAGTTCATTTCTAAATCAATAAAAATAAATCTACAAACTTTTTTTAAAATTCTTTAAATTTGTTATTGTGTTTTTAACTTCTTGACAAATATATACTTGAATTAATGACCTGTGTCGGATTTTTTAAAATCATTTCACCCCAAACAAGGCAATAAAACCACTAAAATGCAAGAGGTTACCGAGAATGGAAGAAACAGACAGGACAATAAAAGAACATGATTCAAAGATACAAAAGATGGCGATTGTGATTCATTTAAAATTTTGAAGATTGTATTTGACAGAAAAGCAGGAAGAGCGTTCCACAAGCGAGAAGTCCGAGGAAAGAAGCAATTATCATCTGGTTACAACTAGCAATTTTAACAATGAAATTATGGGACCTAGCTGCCAATCTAAGATTGCGTTTAAATTTGTGAAGTAGAAGTAGCAACGAGGAAAACACATTAGAATAATTACCATGAAAATATTAATAGAAAAGGCACAGAGAAGCAAAATTAGGACGGCGGGGAATTGACTGAAGCCCGGATGAACAGGACAGAACCGATAACTCTTCTATAATAAAATTACACAAATACCTTCGATCTTTTTTTACTTTGGCCAAATATCCTTTGTTATATATAGCAGCTAAAGAAGAGTCAACTGTTTTTTTCCGAATTATGTCTGCTCATATGTTTCCTTTTAAATATGGTAGCTAAATGATAATCAAGTGTGTGTGTGTGTGTATCTCGATGAGACATAAGATTTTTAGTCATTTAAAAATAATTAATATAAAAATTTTATTCCAAAACTTCTTTATCCACCGACTCAATCCATTCCTTTTTGTGCGCATTCGTATATACCCGAAATCTTTATATATATATATATATATATATAGTGATTTAGATGTAACACAAGGTCAAAATTAGTTTGGGGGAGGCGGACCTAGTGAAAATGGAAATCACGATTCTGTAGCAATTGGTATGCCGAAATAGTTTGCTAACAATTACACCACATCGAAAGACTCTGTCTTTATGAAAGTGAATGTATCTATGTATATTTCAAATGATAAATTTCAGTTCTGTATTTAAGAAGATCAATCATAGCATAGTGTGATATACAACTTTTTAAGGACCCCCCCTGATGAGCGGTGTGACATTTTCTTTGTTAGTTGACTAATTTTGGTTTTTCAGATTTTACCGAATTGTAGCATATTTTATTAAAATAGTATCAGAATGGAGAATAAACACGGACGTCGAGAGCAAAGGACAAAAGACAACATGGAACATATCAAACAAATAACTCAAGCGATCGATTATTTTTTTTCCTCTGTGTGCTGTTCTTTTCAGGATATGGGAGATCATGGCTCTTCATAACTTCCTATCTTTTGTAGCTCTTAACGATGTTTGCCTTTTTACTATCCCATTCATTTCCTATCCTGCCATCAATCCGCACAAGTTCGTTAGGAAGCTTACTCATTTTTTCTCTGTTTGGGTCGCTTTCAATAGGTCCTGTGAGTGTCAACTTCTCCAAGCCTTATTTCCTCATACATGTCCCAGAAATTTCGACTGTCTCTTTCTGATTTTGAATATGTGCTCGTTTTGTGTCCATTCTCCTTAAAACAAACAAAAAATCGTAAATTGTTACCCTTCGAAACAAACGTGTTTAAAATTTAAAAGAAATATCCTTTGGTTGGGTTCGGTTCACGTCATATCAATCTCAATGAGTTATTTAATGCCGACAAGATTTTTATTGGTGGTAATATTTTGTTTACAAAAGTGTATTGCTAGTAATAATATTTCCAAAAATGTATTGGTGGTAATATTTTTTTTTACAAAAGTGTATTGCTAGTAATAATATTTCTAAAAATATATTGGTGGTAATAATTTTACCTCAAAACTTTTTTGCTTGTAATAATTTTATACAAAAATGTATTGCTATTATTAAAAGCTATTTTTGCACTTTTGTAGTGTTTTGACCGCATGAAGGTTAACTATTTGCCCATAGCTGGGACCCTAACAGGTGAACCCACCCCAGGTCAGAGTGAACCTGGGAACACCAGCAATTAAGAGGTGGTTCCACGCTCCTCAAAACCTCCTGATCAAAGGCCTTGCTGTCGGATGTCGTTTATCGTCTTACCAAGAACGCCGGATGTAGTTTATCGTCATATCCAGGACGGAAATATCCTTTGGTCGATACATTATTTTTTTTCTTTATATCAGTAAAAAGGAATTTCTTACTCGATCGCTGAATTTAATTCTGCAATCAATTTTGACAGAATATTCGATAATATTTTCATGGAATATCTTTTTGCTTTTAGATTTTTTTTAATATGCTTTTTCACTTAAAAATGCAGTTTCGTAAATCTTCATTTAGATGATTGCACTGGTGTCAGAGTTATGACACGACGATTATAAAGATTTTATTGAAATTTCACTAAAAGTTTCCCATTGTGTCCTTCACGGTTGAAATTTACAGTTTTTCTTCTCTTAGACTAGTTGTCACCCAAGGCTAGAGAGGCTAGTCTATGATAATATTTAACCCATAGATAATGGGAGAAGAGACTGATTCATACGTCTTTCTCAATTTCTTATTCAAATTGTTTTCCTAGTAATTCTGACGGAAACACTTCTTACTTCCTCTCTCGCCTTGGAACTCTGCACTCTTGGTAATTCCTAATTCGACACGACTATTTACTCATATCTTAATCGTAAGTGCATTCGGTCTGATGAAGTAAAATAGCTGATCTGCAAAATGACACTCAATCTGTTGTTAGCTGGGGCAAGAAATGGCTCGCAATCTTTTAACGTCTCTAAAACGAAACTGCTGACTTTTGGTAATCTTAAAGAACTCTTTTTGCCTTCATGGCTGATGCTAACCTCCAGGATAGCAATCCATTGCTCCTTCTCGGTCTCCCGTTTTCCGCCAACATGAAGTGGAATTATTATATTGAATCAATTGCTAGGCAAGTTGGTTCACTGTACCGTGCTAAATATTTTCTCGTTAGAATCTATCTTGTACGTTTACAAATCTAGCATTCATCCGTGCATTGTATATGGCTGGTCTGATGCTCCTGTTATATATCTCGAGATTATTGATAAAATCCAAATAAAGGTCTGCAATGTTATCGGTCCTGACCTAACATCTCGACTTGTGTCTTTTCTATACATATTTTCATGGCAATTGTTCTGATACGCTTTCCTCATTGTTAGCTCAACCACATGAGTTTAAGCCTATTACTAGATTGGCGATTAGGTCTCATCGTTTTACTGCTGAAATAGCTAGATGTAACCGTAAGTTCTATTCTAATAGTTTCTTCTCTCACACTTTTCACCTGTAGAACTCTCTCTTGGCTTCTTTCCTGTCACCTACATTTTTCAAAAGTTTAAAGACAACATCAGTCGTCATGTCCTGTCTTCCAAAACTCTGTTATTTTATTGTTCTTTCTCTTCATTAACGTTTTCTCATTTTTTTTTCACCCTCAGTATCTCTTGGGTCTCAGTGTCATTATTGCCTTGTTTGGGGTGAAATGATTTTTGAACAATTATCACAGGTATTTGTGTTAAGGTAAACGTAAAAAAAAAAAACAACAAAAAAAAAAAACACCGGTTCGAAGTTGACCTCGTCTAACTAATTCTATTTTGACGTCGATAACCTCTACGCTACGGGCATATCCTTCTCTTAGTTAAGTAGGACAGAAAGTCAAATGTCGAAATATGAAGTAGAAAGATTGTATTTCGTAACTCTCCCAATTTGGAAGCACGTGCCCGCCGTGAAAATCAGCAGTTGAAATTCTTATTCTCCCATGCTCCAACACGGCCCACTGACCTCAGGGAGTAATTCACAATTATCTCAGCTACCAAGTAGAACTAAATTATTAAAGAACTTTTAACAACCTTCCAAGTTCCTGATTTCGATCGGGCCACCAAGCAGACATATTAACAATCTGCCCAGGTACATTCTCAGATTGTTAGTAAGTACCTATGAAGATGATACCATAGTTTATGAGAGCATCTCCCCAAATCAAGATGATTTAAGTCTGGCAACTGATCTTTTCATTGCCCAAGCTTTAGCCGCTAAATGGGTGGGTGGGGGTTAACTGGCTTGTAATTTTCAATATCGTTTCATCACCACCAACCAGACCCTGGATTTCATGCAGTCCTGATCAACGGTTGCACTTTCAATAAGGACCCTCTACTTTTGAACGCCTGCTGGAACTCTTCACCTCAAACTCCAAGTGAGTTATTACATTGGAATAATTAAAATAAATCCAAGCATTTAAATGTATTTAGAGAAATATAATTTTTTTTTATTCTGGATATTAATTTCCCTCTAATACATGCGTCTCCTTTCTCAGCACCCAATTAATTTTGATGAGGTAATTAGACAAGATTATACTAGATTATTCGGATGACTGTAGACATTGATCAGCTCCATTTATAAAGATTTAGCGCCGTAGGTGTATTTAGCGCCCTCGACGTTCACCCAGTTCGACTGTGTGTAATGCTTATGATATTCCTCTTGTTTATATTGACTCCCACAAGATAACTTGCTACACTGATTAATTACCGTAAGAAAATTCTGCTTTCAATGGCAATAAAAATTGGTAGAGGCGAAACATTTAATAACGCTGGAACAGATTTATCATTACCTGTATTTAGCCATATACAAGTTTGTTACATATTGTACGACCAAAGAGAGAGGAATGGCAATGCAGAAGAAAAATTCATGAACTTCTTAAAAGATGACGATATTTCATTTTAGACTAGAAATTACAAAACGGATTAACCATAATTAAAATCGTAAATAATTTTGGTTTTACTGTTTCGTAAACTTAGGATTTATTCATTTTAATTTTTTTTTCACATTTCTGTAAATAAATCCTAATAGATAGAAATTATATATATAGGGAGGAGGTATGGGTTTGTAAACAGTGACTATTATAGCTAATATAGCGAGACTCTTGGCATAGCGAATTGAGTCACTGTCTGTCACTGGGCGTGTTTCTAAAAATAAATACGCTAAAAATCCACCTACATCCCTGCCGACGGCTTAGTGGTAGAATCTCCGACTGACACAAATTCAGTCGGGTTTCGATCCTAGCTAGAGGCAACCGGATGTCTAGCCATACTGATGAGCTGTGAAACAGCGTAACAGTCTGTCTGTGGATGACGTTATATATATATATATATATATATATATATATATATATATATGGGGGACTACCCCGTCGTATTCGATGTATGGGGCTTAAGTCGCTCAGTTCCTAGGAACCAACAGCCAGACATCAGCACATATAATTTGATTGTAGTGGTGAAGGCTTTGTGCAGAACCAAGCACACTTTTTGAAGTGCCGAATACAGAGACCTGGTGCACAACGTCCCCCTGCATGTTTGAATTAAGAGTTGTCCTCCTAGATCAGTTGCCATTCAAGGCTATAGAACCCAGTTTGTCCTACTATTTACCCATAGCTGGAGGGAGAAGAGGATTAGTACCTTTCGCAAGGGCATTATCGAGTAAGTGAATGTAATGGATTCAACTGGAATTCGAATTCGGCTCTGCGAGCCGCTATCCGCGACTCTCCCGTGTCTCAATATGGATGACATTATATATATATATATATATATATCCGTTGCGATGAGAACGAAAGTAATATATAAATTACAACGTTCACAGTATTAATCCAAAAGAGGGCCCGATACCCGATAGTAGAACAATAATTATTTGTTTATTATAATTTTATCATATAGACAAAACCATTTTACTCACGACTTCAGTTACCATTTTCGATTCTCACCCATCGAAGTGCAGTTGAAATGCACTGAAACCAAGTTGATAAAATTATAATATATATATATATATATATATATATATATATATATATATATATGTGTGTGTGTGTGTGTGTGTGTGTGTGTGTGTATTGTTTTCAATTTGCTATATTATAGTGAAAGATAAAACGTTTATATTTCTGTTTGTCTGTCTCTCTCTAGAGAGAGAGAGATATCTATGTATGTATGTATGTGCACAGTATGGGCATAGGAATCAACACTGCATGGTAAATGTCAATTTCATACCTCAATGCAATCTTCAGAGTTGGTCGAAACATCGCAATATTGATTCCTATAGCTACAATATATATATATATATATATATATATATATATATATATATATATATATATATAAAAGAGTTCCTCCGAAAGTAATGCCTTCTATTTACTTACGTTAATACCCGATATCAGAGGCGAAGATTGTCGAATGATATTCACGCTATTAACCGATTTTTTTAGCCAGTAGTGAAAACTATGTGGAAAGATTTGTTTTGTAGTTAAAAATGTGCTCCGATATGTATCTTGTAGTTATCATAGAATATAAAAAGGTGGCTTTACTTTTGGAGCGTTCCTGATTCGCGTGTTCATGTGCCGGTCTGTCTGTCTATCTATCTTAGTCTGATCGTTATCTATCTATCTATCTATCTATCTGTGTGTGTGTGTGTGTGTGTGTAAACTCTGTCAGAGTTTATTATGCGAGTCTATGTTTTCCCACATTGCTACGAACCAATTGATCTTGGTCAAATTTTCATGATATACTTACACGAGTCATATATTGTGTGAGTTTCAGCTGATAATATCTATCATTAAATATTGATAATAACTTGTTTTGGCGATGTTAAAATCTAAACGAAACAGGCCATAGAAACATAGGTTTGGTTAACGTAACTTTCCATATAGCTAAATAAACCATTATTATATTACCTGTTGATTGGAACATCTTCACTCATTGGTTTTCTTGAGGTTTCTCTTTCGACTTTAACATTTCTTGAAGAAGTTTTTATTGCTTCCAAGAAATCTTTGCATGAATATTACTTTCCATTCTCATATGAATCTGTTGAGCTGCCAGTTTTCTATTTGATTAATATCTAGACATGTTGGAAGCCTTTCCATTAATTTGATGCATTTGGAACCTTTTTATTTTTGGCAAGGTGAACACTGACAGCTTTGTAGAACGTAAAGAAGAAGAAGAAGAAGAAGAAGAAGAAGAAGAAGAAGAAGAAGAAGAAAAGCAAGGGTATTATAAATGCATCGGTGAAGAGTTAATTGAACTGTACATTTTTTATCGAACCTCCTCATATGTGCTTGAGCAGAATTTCCTTATATGTAAACAAGGACTCAAGACTTCGGTCTTCTTCTTCCTTCTTCACATCCGCCACCACACTTTCTATTACATCCGACGTCGTGCGTTTGTTTAATTTTTAAAAATAATATACCGTTCATTAGTTTTTGAAAAAATATAGAGCGTTAAGAGGTCATTTGATAAAAATCGCCTGAGGAGACCGTAAGGTTGAAACCAAGGTAGTGGATTCACCTGACCTCCTCATTTTTAAAGTTAAAAGCTCTACATGTTATTTTTACTTTTGTTTTCACAAGGACATTTTATACCACTGTTTCCTGGTCGGATTTGACTCTGGCCATTAACCTTATATATATATGGGATAACAATATATAAATTTTTATATATCAAGAATAATTTTTGGGGAAAGATGTATGATAAAGTGGAAAAAAGTTTTCGTGTGACGTCTTTCGTCGTTTAGGACTTCATCGGACTAAATTTGTTATGGTGGTGCGACTACGCATGCGCATGAATGAGGAATGCTGGGAATTTAAAAAAAAATTTATGTTTTTTTTTTTATATATAGTCTAGCTGATTTCATTTAGTTTCTTTCTCCTTTTGTTTCCATCACATTTGTTATTATATACCCAACATTTTGATAATAGAAGATCTGCCAGGAATGGTAAAATGTTGAAAGAGCCAGGGCGCAAAATTTACTTTAAATGATCTTGCGATCAAGGCATTCTCTATTTGCACCCTATGATTTTCAGGCATTTTCGAAAACGGTGCACGCACATATATATATATATATATATATATATATATATATATATATATATATATATATATATGTGGATGACAGTATATACATATTTTCAAAAATGGTGCAGGCATATATATATATATATATATATATATATATATATATATATATATATATGTGGATGACAGTATATACATATTTTCAAAAATGGTGCAGGCATATATATATATATATATATATGCGTGCACCATTTTTGAAAATATGTATATACTGTCATCCACAGATAGACTGTTTCGCTGTATCCCAGCTCATCAGTGTGGCTAGACGTCGGGTTGCCTCTAGCTAGGATCGAAACCCAAATTGGCGTCAGCCGTGGATTCTACCACTAAGCCGTTGGCAGGGATGAAGGTGAATTTAAGCGTAGGGGGGAAATGAATAACAAAGTGTAAAAAATTCGTGTGACACGTTTCGTCGTTTAGAACTTCATAGGACTAAATGTATTACGTTGGTGTGATGATACATGCGCACAAACGAATTATGCTGAGAATTTTAAATTTTAAATTATTATTTTTATTTTTATTTTTATTTTTTAAAAGTGTTTTGGGGATATAATCAAGCCGATTTCAGTTAGATTCTTTTTGCTTCCATCACTTTTGTTATTAGATATCTCACACTGTGATAATAGAAAATCTGCCAGGAATTGTGAAATGTTGTAAAAACCATGTTGCAAATTTAGGGACTTTCTAAATATTTTTGTCTTAGTGAATTGTTTTCTCCTTTGATCAGAGTAGCATTTTTATATCAAAATTGTGGTCAGTTTCATTATGAGGAGCAACTAATGCATATAATGTGTTGTTCCGTAAAATGTCCCTTTTCTGTTCATACAATCTTTTTATTTGAGTTCTTTGAGGTTTTGCCTATGTAATTTTTATGACAATTATTACAGGCGATCGAGTAAATTCCTCCTTCAAGTTTTAGCTTATTATTTTGTTTAGTATTGACTAAATCTTTTATTGTTTTAGATGTAGTTGTAACAAATTTTATGTTGATTTTAGATAAAAATCAGCTGTAGTTGTGATATTGTTAGTTGGTAGGGCAATATAGTTTTTGATTAAGTTTGACAGGATGAGCCGTTTTTCTATTTTGGAATATTTTATGAGCCTTTTGTTTCACATTGAAGAGCTAGGTTATTGAAGAAGCTTGAAAGTGTTTTCAATGTATTTCTCCTCTTCGTGTAAATATTGTGGGCTGCAAATTCTGAGTGCTCTTAAGTAGAATCCGATGATTATTTCGGATTTTATTTTTGTTATAAAATAAAATTCTTACATTTACCTTGATAAAGTCCATCAGAAGACGAAGCGTGTTGGTAAAAATAAGTTTTCCATTTGTCTTTATTCCCGTGGTTCGTTTACAGATATATTTTATTTATAGTCGAATTTATATTTATATCTGAATATCACACACACACACATACACACCCGTGTGCGCGCCTGTGTGCTGTGTATGAGGTACTTAACATAACCTACATTTTAGTAATTTATGCGAGTTAAATATAAATGTATTTGATGAAATGCAGATTATTAACAATGATAAAATGGAGAATTTTTATTTTTCAATAAAACTAAAAATAGTTTCGTTATTGTTTTTATTCTTACTTTATATTTTATTTATTTATTCCAACAACAGTTTAATGCGAATTTTCCCCCGACATTACCAATACCCAAAATCATGTGAAGGAGAGTTTTTTTCTTTTTTTTTTTTTGCTTGTGAGGAATAACAGCCACATTTTCTTTAGTAAGGTCTGTTTGATTACTAGGCCGGTTGATATTAATTCCACTGTTAATGATACAGTCATTGTGCCATCTGGCTTTCGTCAGGTCTCTAAAGATGAGGAGAAAACTGGAAGCAATAGAAATCAATATGAGTCTACAGAAGGATACTGAGAATTCCATGGATGGAGCAAGTGAGCAACAAGGAAGTCTTAAAGAATTTCTGTTTCCTTTTTCCATCAGGTTCACTATTTAAAATAACCAAACTGTCAACTCAGACATGTGTACGCATTAAAAATGATGTCTATAGCAATAAGAAATATTGTCAAATTAAAAAATCAACTTAAAAATGACTTTATTTATGTCTTGGGTATGATAATGAAGCTAGCAGATATAGACTTCAAAGTGTCTCAATGAGAGATGCACATATTTAAGTAGGTAATTAAGCCATTCTCTATCATCATGGTTTCCCATGGCTTAACAGGTAGGACACACTTCAGCTAACAGAATGGTTTCTCTGATTAAAAAAGGGATTACATGTTAAATTCCTGTTAAGAGGCACATTTTCTTTTATAAGGCCTTGTTGATTTCTAAGCTGGATGATATTAATTCCACTGTTCAAAAATAACAGTGAAGTCAGCTCAAACATGTGTACCCCCTAAAAATCCCGTTTATAGTAATAAGAAATAATATCAGATTAAAAAGGAAATCCATTTAATGTCTGCTATTTCAAATCTGTAAGAAGATTGTCTTGCATTCACTGTCATATTGCGAGTTTAAATATTGCAATCGAAGGATAGTTTTCCTAGGTTTTACTAAACTATGATAAAACCAAAACTGACCCGCAGAAAAATTTTGAGACCCAAATAAATATCTGTGGAATAGTATATATGCATTGTGAATTGGCCTGCGTTTTTTGGGGTTAAAGTTGAGAAAAGTAAAACCATGTATTGTGCCAGAAAGAAAGAAATTGATAGATAAATACCATATTTATTTTCACGAGATGAAAAAGAGAGAAATAAAGAGAGAGAGAGAGATAAAGAAAGAGAGAGAGAAGGAAAGAAAGTGAGAGAGAGACAAAGAGATAGGAAAAGAGATAAACAAACAGAGAGAAAGAGATGGAAAAAGAGATAGAGAAAAAGAAAGAAAGAAGCCAGAACAAGAGAGAGAAAGAGATATAGCAAAAAAGAAAGAAAGAAAGAAAGAGAGAGAGAAAAAATAGAGAAAGAGATAGTGAAATAGAGAGAGAAACAGAAAGTGAGAGAGAGAGCAAGAAAAAGAGAAAGAAAGAGAGAGAAAGAAAGAGAGAGAAAGAGAAAGGGAGAGAGAAATAAAGAAAGAAAGTGAGAGAAGGAAAGAAAGCGAGAAAGAGAGAAAAAGAGATAAAGAAAGAACGAGAGAGAGAAAGAGATAGTGAAAGAGAAAGAGAAAGTGGGAGAGCGCAAGAAAAAGAGAAAGAGAGAGAGAAAAAGTAAGAGAGAGAGAGAGCAAGAAAGAAACAAAGAAAGAAACAAAGAAAGCGAGAAAGAGAGAGAGAGCGAGACAAAAATATAGAAAAAGAGGGAGAGAGAGAAAGAGGGAACAAGAAAAAGAGAAAGAAAGAAATCGAGAGAAAGAGAGAAAAAAGAGAGTGATAGAGATAGAGAAAAAGAAAGAGAGAAAGTAGCATCAGTTGTTATGATTATATGTTTTTACTGGGAGAAAACTACACAAGGAAAAATTGTTATATCAGTCAAATGACCTCACCTTCCCGCTCCTACTTATGACGTCATATTTTCTGTGGAAGAAAAAGAAAGAAAAAGAAAGAAAAAAGTAAGACACTTCAAAATAATCGGAAAAACCTATTCTAAGAATTCGACAATTGCTAAAGCGGGTGTTCTTCGTAAAATTCTACGTCATCACAGCATTTACAAAAGACTGTCGCAATAGAAATGGAATCGAGTTACTGATTGACGCTGAATGATTCTTGACGCAATTGTTTGGGGAAATTTTGAAATATTCTATGCCTTCCGCTACAGCCAAATATTTCTATAATGGTTGAATATTAGCAAATCTTTTTTTGTCTTACACAGACACACAAACACACACACACTATCTATCTATCTATCTATATATATATATATACATATATTATGAAATGGACAAAGTCCGACAATTATTTTAAAGACATTTTTATGTTTATACATTCTTTTTATAGATACAAATATTTAAGTAAATGCTCTGTTTATAATAAACAGTATTAAACAACATTTACCTGCCTGAATGTCCAAGAATTTTTCATAGAAATTATTCGTCCTCCGACAGGATTCAAACCTGTATCCTATATAGCCTGACGTGCCTTTAACCGATTTGGCCACAGAGGAGCGTTCGGTTAGCAAGGTCGAATTTACTGCCTTTAAACTTCAATCTTCCATAAATCTCTCACGTACATTCATATTTGCTCAAAGCGTATCCAAATGTAAACAAATGACGTCGCCCATTATGAAATGTCCAAAGTCCAACAATTATTTCAAGACATTTTTACGTTTATATATTCTTTGTCCATTCCATAATGTGTGACGTCATTTGTTTTTATTATAATCTCTACACAAAAGCTTTCTTGTTTCAATACTATGATTCTAATTCTGGTAACTAGTCATAAAATGATTTCTTAGGGAAATTTTAAAAAAAAACGTTAGCTCTTTTTTTAAAGTTAAAGATTAGGATGCATAAGGTCAGAAAATAAAAATGCACTTGTGGGCTTACCTGGATTAACCAATGAAATGTCAGATCTGCGCTAAAAAAAAAAAAATAAATAAATAAGCTCAGAGGGTAGAGGTGGGTGAATTATTTTTTACTTCATGCTGCGATAAATCAGCATATAGACATGGCATCATTGATGTTCGTAGAAAATATGACAGTGATATATATATATATATATATATATATATATATCGCTGTCATACTGACTTTTACCTTTCTGAATGTTGATATATATATATATATATATATATATATATATATATATATATATATATATATATATATACAAATATAGACTCTTTTCGAAAAACCCTCGAATTTTTGATTTGCAAATAATCAAATCAATCTCGAGGGAAAAAAAGGTTTTAAAAAAAGAAAGAGCTACAAACATGAACTACTGCCGAAAAAAATCTCACAGATGCAGGTCTGAAGCCCAAAGAAAAAACCCCGATACGAGTAAACAACTAACAAAAGAGCTCACAATATATATATATATGTATAAAATACAGTAAGAGTCCAAAATTTGGAGTCCAAAATTCGCTTGAGGATGAAATGGAACTAATGTCTAATTTAATTACAAAATTAAATTCGAAGCTTTTAGCTTCCATTTTTGAAACATAAAACTGTGTAGCGAAAAAAACATATTTTAAATCAGTTAATATATATATATATATATATATATATATATATATATATATATATATATATATATATATATATATCAACATTAAGAAAGGTAAGGGTCAGGGGGTTGGGTTACTGAACAATATAACTTTTTCAGTTATTGAAACTTCGAGATGTTTCGCTATATTCTTTAAGCAGTTTTTTTTTTTGTCTCAGAAAGATAGAAAGTGAAGGGTGTGGGGTTAGGACAACTATTTAAAAGCTAAAACATTTTTACGCTACAAACCGGGCATATTTTTGGTACATTTAAAACGTCGTCTTTAGAATTGATAGAGAAGAACGAGAATCTGGAGTTCAGATTTTAAACCGTTAGTCGTAAATAAATGCGTTTAGTAATGTGGATTTAAAGGGGATTTCTATTATTTTTAATTTCTACCATTTTGTGATGATGACGTTATCTTGTTAAAACCATACCGATTTGATAACGATAAAAAAAAATTAGATGTGGTGAAAATCTGATGTCAGAAACAAATTTCAATTGAAAAATACTTTTTTTAATCAGAAACCGGGGGATATTTTGCAGGTGTAACAGGTACTGCTTCTAGTTTGATTAAAATAAGTGGCAGCAAACTTTTGCTCCTCTAAATGACGGGTATTTTCATATTTGATTTGATTTATGGCGCGATACTTTGAAAGTAGGGTTATAACAAAATTATTATTTAACCTTTGAACGTGTTGACAAGTGTAAACATATCCAGTTGGAGAAAAATGTATTTTCGTTATATTTTAAAGAAAAAGTAAGTAATATTTTTACAAAATCTACTTAATTAATTTACAAAATCTACTTAATTAATTCATAAATTTACTATTTCTCATTAAAACAAGTGTCTGAGAGAGATATTGAATTTTTAAGAGATTTTCAAATGTTTTAATTTCTCTTTTGTTGGCATGACATCCATTGGTCCCATCTGACGAGGTTAGTTAACAACATGACTTGAGTTGTTATGTTAATGTTTTTGTTTTGTAGCAATTTGCGATGTTGGGCGAAGCCTATTCTAGGTTCAGTTTCCTTATCTCCAATATAAAATTTGTTATAACTAATCCATACACCGAAATATTTCAAGTATTTTGTATTTACAAATTCCACATCCTGAATTGTTTTGATGGATCCAGAGTCGGTGCCATCGTTGCTTCCATTCCAGTTCCAGATCATGATTTTTCTTTTGTAAAAGGTTTCTCTTGAATTTTATTTCTTGGGACATTTGACAGAAAATGTTGATTTTTTTTTTGTTCAAGATAATTCTTATCACATCTATGAATACCTATGTCATTAGCATGATATCCCACCATCTCATCATCAGTACATTGTCCACGAGATGGGGAGCAAGAACGTGTCGGGTTACCTTCTCCTAATTTTCGAAACCGCTACTAGGAGACGCTCTTATTACTACAAATATTCTGCGATATTTTTCATGTTCTCGTCTTACTTTTCCGGTTACACGTCAACATGTAAATCTCTCGCGGAGAACGCGTCCCCTTTGGGAAACGCATGAACAATACATACACACACACGTACGTACGCACATTCACCCACTTCACATACATTGCGCCCAAACAGTTTTCACATTCATTTGTTACACACATTATTGTCTTGCTGCTTGTATACCTTTGTTATTAATACATTATCATTTATTTGTTCATAAGTATTGTCGTTTCCCTACATTTCTTTACTTGAACTCACATCCCGAGTCTGTCATGTTTGTTGTGGGCATTTCAGGAGACACACGGGTTTATCTCTTAACGCATACACCGGCCCGCAACAAACGTTTTCTATTAGTTGATTCAGTTGGCATGTGATATGGAATGCTTAAATGATCAGTGCCCATCTTTTCACATTTGTGTTGTATATGCGCAGGGCTTAGTCTAAGTTTGATTGATCGATTTTTAAGGCTTATCAACTTTTTGCAACTCTATCAACTCTAAAAATATATTCTGGCTTTAAATAAGCCAGAATATATTTTAGTGTGTAAAAAAACTTTTGGGAGATTTACTGATTACAAGTCCAACTAATTAACCTATAGATGGGGGGAAGAAGAGGTGCGTAAGTGAATATAACGAACCAGACTAGAATTGGAATTCGGCTCTCCGTACGAGAACGGGTGTTTCAATGTGATATGGTCATAAGACTGCATAGTCCAAGAAAAGATTCCATAGATTAGGGTCTCTTATTTCCTCTTTGATATACTTTCTTTTGGGGGTTGAAATATTTCGGAATTTGGGGGTCTTTCCTTCATCAGATCTAGACATTCAGTAGAGCCAGGAATTTTGTAATGGATGAAAAGAGGAAGCCTCAATCGTTGGGTCATTTGCTGCTGTGAGGTCAACATAGCAGGTTTACCATTTTCTATGGGAGTGGTATGCAATTTCTTGGAATTTTTTGGATGATATATATGCCACCATTACACCCCTTACTAGAACAAAAACTACAACGGGTCCAGAGAAGTTGACTTTCATAGAGCGGCGATAGCCTAGTTAATACAATGTTCATTCTTTCCTCAGAATAGATCCAATTAATATTAATGGGTGAGAGTCTTGAAGACTATCCTTTCGTTCCCATCGTAACTTGTTTTTAATTTTAGGGAGGGGGTATCTTATTGAAGTTCAATTGCAATGGCAAGTGATACTTTATTATTCCTTAAATTATTTTATAGTTTTGTTTACTTCCTCATCACTAGGTTTGTTATAGTTTACGTTTTAAGACATAACTTGTAATGATCAGATGTATATTGGTGTATGTTCTATTTTTACGGGCAACTTAGCTTAGAGTGGTCAGGGTTGAAATGTGACTTGAAGTCTTTTTTGAGACCCGGACATTTCTTCTGTGTTGGTTTCGAAACTAAACTCGCTAATGATCACTCCTTATTTCTGTAATAAATAATTATTTACTGTTATTAATTGGTCCGAATTCGTACTGAAACTAACTCATAAACTATGACGTCATTATAAAGAAATATTTGCCAATGAGTTTGTGGAATATGACAAATATTAAATAAATAATTGTGTTCATGGGATGTGTAACGGATATAGGCGGGGAAAGTGCAATTGTCGAGCCGAGTTCAAATTCCAGGCCAGCCTGTTGCGTTCACGTTCGCATAAATAACCTTTGGAGAGGCATAAATCTGTCTCTTTTCTCACCAGCCATGAATTACCGTATTTTCCGGCTTACAAGACGTTGCCATTTGGAAGACGCACCCTAATGATGGAAAAAAAAGTAATTCTCGTACAGCAACACATTCACCATGCATCCCTCACATACTGGCACCATGTATTGTTTACATTAATCACTCGTCTGATTTTGTTTGTATGGCAATGACATACTAGTCAAGAGCAGAAAGGCTCCCGCCGCTACTAGTAAATGGAACATGTTTAAGCTTATGGCTCGGATCCAGGAAGGTTTATAGTATTAGAAATACTTGTAACAGCTAAGTACTGAAGTTACATCATATAAAAGGCTGAATTAGAGAGATAGCTAACATTATAGTATAATGACTCAACATACAAATCTACATCCCTATCAGTCAAGCCGTCCAAGCTTACTTGAGCCTGGACGTTGCCTTATATACGTCTTGGAAGGCGCACACCTATTTTTCAGGGTATTTTTTTAGGAAAAAGTACGTCTTGTAAGCCGGAAAATACGGTAAATAGCAGAGTAGAGTGGGCTGTCTAAAGGAGGGAAATATCTGAATTCCCATCCGAGAGGGAAGTTAACAAGAAACTGTTCGATTATCTTTCCCAGTAATTCTTGGCAATTTGCCGATAATAAAGAAAATGAAACTGTGAAGAACCATGATACGTCATGAAGGGATATGGTAGTCTTTTGAAAATTGTATCCAACTATTTGCGATTTTTGTTTGCTTAGACTGAGTTGTGATTCTGTAAAAGAAAAGAGTTTAGATTATAAAATACGGAACATGTTTTTGTACACTATTTACATTATTCAGACTATTGTCCTCATCTTTGTCGCCATATTTATTACAACGTTTCGGCCTTTCAGTATCTGTCTATATTTCTGAGATGAGGTATTATGTACACTATTTACATTATTCGGGCTATTGTCCTCGTCTTTGTCGCCTTGTTTATCACAACGTTGTAATAAATAAATATAATGTGTACATAATACCTCATCTCAGAAATATAGACAAATACATGTTTTGTATTTTTTTCTCTTAACATTTTCTGTGATTTTTTCGGCTCCATCTTTAAACGAATCCTTGGTGTTCATAGTAAAATTAATTTTCATACTTAGGTTACACGGTGCGAACTGCGTTCAGAAAGTACACACACACACACACACACACACACACACATACACAGAGGCACGTATTTGCATCCACTCACACAAATCTTGTCTTCTTTCTCCACCCCACCTCCTCAACGACTATAATTTGTTGCTTTATTTGTTCTCACGTCCCGCCTCTATAAGAGAGACTTATTTGGTTCGTTGTAGAAAAATCGGGACTAAATATTCCACTCGTTTCGTGATATTTTCAGTTTTAATTAAAATATCGTCTTTGGATTTATCTGTTGCATCGCCGAATATACGAACTGATTTACTTACGGTCACATCACGTTGAAAATACGGTCACCGAAGTTAAGCAACGTCGATAAGGGTGGCTGCTTGGGAATACCAGGTGATGTAAGCTTGGATATGCCGGTGGATTGATGGATAATGGTGTAGAGGACCGGGGGGGGGGTGAAGATGCAAAGAAAACACGTATGTTTATATTTTCTGTTAGAAGAAGGTCCTGCAACAAGAAAGTGTCGGATTTGAATTAAGTCCAACTGAAGATAAAGAAGACAAACAAGACCGATATATATATATATAAACAAACATATGTATTAAACAAAACAATTTTACAATGGACATAGACAGTTAACATTGTGTTCGTGTGCGAAAATTTGTGTTTGTTCTTTGATGAATGTTCGTATTTTGGTGAATGTTCATATGTGTATGTTTGTAATGTTCATAGCGTCTTCCCAGAAATGGGAAACTCTGTCTTTTGTGAGAGCTCACATAGTAGCGGTGTTTGCTGAAATGAAGAAAGAAGAGAAAGAAATACCTCGCCTCCAGGCGAGGTGGGATGCGGCACGAGGGCTGAGGTAAAAAAGGGTCGAGGCAAGAAGTCGCTCAGCATTTATAGTTTGGAGAGAGAGACCCCTGGTGAAGGATTAGGGAACTAAGGAGGAGGTAACTCCGACAATGGCTTGGAAATGTTAATCGGAAAGCAGAGTTCTAATTCCAGTTGGATTTTTTTTATATTCACTTACGCGCAAATAACCGTGGGAAAGCTATGAATCTATCTCTTCTCCCCGCAGCTATGGGTTAATCAGTAAGACTTGTATCACCGAGCCATTATTATCTAAAATAAATAAATACAAATACAAAATATTAGATTCCGACATTAAATAACCCATAGATATGCCGTTAAACAAAAACAACCAAACCAATGAATCTGAGTTGTGAAAGAAAAAAAGTGTCACTTGAAAAACATTTGTGAAAGAATGAGAAAAAAATTGCTAAAAAATATTTTTTGTTTTAACCTTAATTGTAAAAATAAAATTCAAACAAAACCAAAAAAAAAAAAAAAAAAAAAAACCCCAAAAAGCAGAAAGCAAACAAAAAATATACATCTGTTTTCTGAAAAGAAAATCCCAAAATGTTTGATCCCGACATTAAATCCGCCATTTTATTTTTTCTCCACCTACTATCGTAACGTGAGCTTTAACTTTTTCTTCTCCAACAGTTTTAGACTAATTTATATTCTTATTTATTTACTCCACTCCATTTTTTCCTTCCGTGAACAAGTGAAAGAGTGGTAACCGCAGGGTTTTCACTCTCTATAGATTTCATTTTAGCCAGCTATGAACATTTTTTGTAAATATTCGGTTACACTGAATGCTGTAGGAGAATAAATAAATAAATAAAACAACTAAACAAAAAATATGCAAACAAATTGTCAACTAGCAAATAGGAATTCAGCTACGAACGTAACGATTAACGTCCCTTGTAAAAAGAAAGAAATATTACTAAGATTCTTTTTTTTTATAGTAATTGTTACCACATGTCAAGTTTCAGACTTCACTCGGCCGGAAGTAAAAAGAGCGTTACTCTGACGTCATTTTTTATTCACGAAAATGAGGCAGAGCTGCATAACGAATGGTGGCTATTAATAAAGTAATTTTAGTATCGCTTTTCTTTCTTACAAGTAAAAAAGGGTTTTTTCGTTAGCCCCTCACCCACCTAAAGTTAACGTCCGTAATTTTAAAATCCGGAAGCTTAAAAAAAAGAAAAGAAAAAGAAAAAAAAAGAAGAAAAAAGTGCTTAAATTTCATTTTTTTTTCTCAGCCCAGAGCCCCAAATGCCATGTCTTTTTTTTTTTCAGTTAACTGCTGCGCTTTAACTTTGTGAAAAATAACGGATTAAATTTAACAATTTTCTTCTTACTTGCGTTATTACATTATTCGGACTGTTATCCTCATTGCCTTATTCACTACGTTTCGGTCGTTGTACGTTCCGGTCTTCTTCAGGTGATTGGAATTTTGAACCCTTTATTTCAAGTAGATTATTCTAGTTCCACGTGCCATGCCTCTTCCAAATGTATCAGCTTTTGCTCCAATTTTTGGCCTGGTATTGAACTCACAACTCTTCGGGTCGAATCACTGGATCTAACCAACGTCATTATCCACTGGGCCATGTGCCCTTGAGGACATCTGTGTATGAATGTTTGGGACTTATAAACCTAATATCTCAGCCTCATTTTTTTATATTGCAATTTTACTGTCATTATTTTTTATCAGAGCTTATATTGCAGTTTTTGTTGTTATTCATTGCTTTTTTCTAGCCCTCCTTATTACTGGTTCCCATATTGTATTCATTTCTATGCTTGCCCGACTCAGGAGATTTTTGTGGTCTCGTATATGTGCCGGAACGTTGTGAATATGGCAATGAAGATGAAGATAGCATTTCGAATAATGTAAATAATTCAAGTAACAATGATACCTCATTTCAGAGATATAGACCTAATTTTCTTCTTGTTACAAATATTTTAGTCTGATGTGCAATAGTGTAAATCTCAAATGCTACGCTTTTTATTGCAATGTTTTTCTTATTTTAAACTTTTGACGGCATTAGATTTTTTTCAAACAACGCTGTAAAAAATAGTGCCTATGAACTTTTCGTCCTTCCCCATCCAGGGATTGAATTCACGGCTGCCAAATGACTAAAGCCACAGCCTTTATCCGCTAGACCAGGGGTCGGCAACATTTTGTTAACTATGTGCCGACTTAGGGTTTTAAAATCATTCAGTGTGCCAACAGCATACGTATTTTTATACAAGTCAAAGTCAATATACCTGTTCTACAATATATTTTATATAGTAATATATATATACTTAAGTATATATTAAAATTGAAACAACTAAATATCTTCTATGCGTTATAGTAGTTATTGGTTCGGATTTCGTGATGTTATTTGCGGCTGCGTGCCATTGGAAATTGCTTGGTATGCCACGTGTGGCACGTGTGCCGTATATTGCCGACTCCTGCGCTAGACTAGCCAAGATATATCCGCATGTACTACAATCTATAGTAGTTGATATTTAGTCTCTTTAACAGCATTTAAATTGTAAATTGAAAATGTTTGATATTCTTTAAATTTAAGTCAACATTTTTATACACTTCATGAATAAATGTATTTTATCTTTCTATTTTTGTGTCTATTCTTGCACATCTACAAATATACTTAACAAGTGTGAGCATTTTACTGAATGTAGATTATCGACCATAATTTAGCCTACATCTTCCGTTTTCTCTTGTTATAGAAAGTTAATTTCCTTTTAAACAAAAACTTAACAGGATTGTATTATTTCTAACGAAAGATTACATAATCAAAACAGATATGATCGAGTATTATTTGTGATAACGGTTGGCGGCACTGAAACTCTGTCCCAAAACTATGTTGCCGTCTAAAAAAATGAGTATATTACTATAAAAATTGTTTTAAAAATCAATATTTGGTGTGGCCGCCATTATTTTCTATTATTGTTTGTAATACGATAGTTTCTTAAGTAGATTTGTATAACCAGTCACTGGGATGTTTTCCAACTCCGTTAGTAAAGAAAAGAGTTTAGATTATAAAATACGGCTCCGGCCGAAACGTTGTGCTAAACATGGTGACAAAGATGAGGAAAATAGTCCGAATAATGTAAATAGTGTACATAATACCTCATCTCAGAAATATAGACAGATACTGAAAGGCCGAAACGTAATAAATATGGCGACAAAGATGAGGACAGTAGTCTGAATTATGTAGATAGTATACATAATAAACAATAAATAATAAATAGTAAATAGTGCATGTTTAAGCTTAAGGCTCGGATCCAGGAAGGTTTATAGTATTAGAAATACTTGTAACAGCTAAGTAATGTGGTTACATCATATAAAAGGCTGAATTAGAGAGGTAGCTAACATTATAGTATAATGACTCAACATTCAAATCTACATCCCTATCAGTCAAGCCAATTAGGTGACCATCCAAGCTTACTTGAGCCTGGGCGTTGCGTTATATACGTCTTGGAAGTCGCACACGTACTTTTTAGGAAAAAGTGCGTCTTGTAAGCCGGAAAATACGGTACTTTTTGAGCTTCACTGAATTATTTTTGGTAAGATTCCGGACGAATTTTCAATATATTCACACTTAATATTGCATAAATAATTTTTCAGTATGTTTTAGGCATTTGATATTACATTTTTTTTTTTTACTGAATTAACATCTTCAGAGATTTTTCTTTACATAACCGTTAAAGATTTTCGCGCCCACACAAATATTTCGACAAAGTTTTCTAATAAAATAACCTGCTTAGCATACAATTAATCCATTAATTGTATGCTAAAGAGGATAGTTGATATCACTGAAATCGGATAACTTCATGATTTTTGGCAAATGTTTAAAAACAGGGAATTGTGATTTTTTAATTTAAATTCGGGAAAAATGCATCTATTTCGTTTAGGTACCTCCAAAAATTCGGTAAAAATAGGATACATGATGAAGAAATGTACAAAACATAATAAAAATAAAATGATATCGTCAAACCTTTGGGTTATCATTAAGAGGAAAAAATCAAATGATTTTTTATGTAAAAATTATTTTTAAAATCCTTTTTAGAATCGTAGAAATTGTAGTAAAAAATCTTGTTTTTCTAGCGTCAACGCGGGATCATACATTTATACGGGAGAACTGAGCGTCTTTTTTGTGGTGAAAAATTCTTTTCTTACAGAAAAATAGAATTTTTATGAAACATTCAGAACTTATTCAAAAATGAATGAAATTATTTTTTAAATCTTTCTTTTTTAAAAAACCTTTTACATCTGTTACCCCTACTTATTGAATTTTATGAAATTTCTAGAATTTTTTGCATCACTTAATGTATATATTAGATATAAGGAGACTCTATCGGGAAATTTAAATCATCAATTTTTTTTAGTTAAACTGGATCCCCAGTTACAACATATTTGCCCTGAATCGTAAAAAAAAAATGCAATGAAACTAAGACATTATTGAATTAGAAAAGCTTTTAATTGATTTTATGAATAAAATATATTATACACACTACTGTCTTAACAAAAAATTATTTTTGATAAATAATGAATTTTTATAAGAAATGTTTTCATGTTTTTAAAATTTTAATTAGAATAATTTATAAACTTTTAAAATCCTTTATTAATTTGTATCCATTAAGTGATATTTTTATTAAATTAAAACTATAGTTTGTAATCATCAATGGAAAAAGCTCACTACAATTCAACTACCTCCAGTATTTTAAAAATAATTTTGAATGAAATTTTATGTTTGTATAAACGTGTCGACTTTTGTAAATACGGACGTCCATACACGACATTATCAGGGAAAAAAAGCGGTAACTAAAGTAAATTTAAAATTTATGAAACATTTTCTAACATTTCCTCGGCAAGCGGCTTCGTAAGTAAGTCAAAATACATAAAATTCAATAAAATATTAGAATGCTTAAAATATTTTAAACTTTAAAGAATACTGGGTATTTAAATATATATATAAAAGGCGTTTACATTGTATTCGTCATGTAATTTCATTTCCATTATGAATTTTTTACGTAGGTCTTTATTCATTTTTGAACAACAATATATATTTTGGCATTATAATTTTGTCATAGATAATACTTGATAATATCTTTTTTTGTTGTGTAATGTTACTTTATTAATAATATCCTCGTCCTATCCATCTCAGGTAGCAATACTTTCTCATACCCAACAAAAGAAATTACTAAACATAAGATCAGAAATAATTTCTAAATGCAGACATGAAAACAAATACCTATTATCACAATTTATGCCAAACTAATAAAAAAAAACATAAAAACAAAAACAACCAACACTACTACATAAACTACCACTGACTCTATGAACATGAAAAGAGAAACCACTGACACCATGACACCATCAATTATTTTCTAGTTCAAACTACCAATTAACTAATTATAATTATTGTTATTACGATTCCACCATTACTACAATCACTTATTCCACTTTACAATAACTATTTGCTGCTACAATTGTTAATATCATCACCCTCTCCCCCTCTATGACTACTGCATCACAATTACCATTACCGTATCAGTCCACAATTATACTTACTTCTAGCAAAATGAATACCATCGCATAAATACTAATAAGTATTACAAATTGGAGTTTCTACCATTTACATATACGCAATCGCCAAAAACAAGCAAATAACCGACTTTAAAATAATAACAAAACAGCATTAAAAATTAAAAATAATAGCAATTTTACCTACCGTAGTCTTACACAAACCCCATCATACGTATAGACGTGTGTGCGAGAAAACATTATTCAGCGAACAAAATAGACGAAGGGCCCGCGCGTTGACACAGCAACTGACGAAAGATATTCGCTACACAATCCAACATTGAATACAGCGACCAAGTGCCCACGTATGTACGCAACGACACATGAATGCACATATATACCCAGTCCCACACTGTTCACATATGTTTATGTTTGTGTGGGCCCCAATGAGTGAGTGTGCGTGTATGTATGTCTGCGTACATCAATGAGTGAACGTGCGTATGTATGAATGGCGTTCCGACGACAATTTTTCCTCCCACTACCATAAAAACACCGATATACGCAACCATATATAAATTCAAAATTTAAAAATTAATCAGTTTGTCTGATGATAGCAAATAGCGTGAAACCCAGGGTCTCAAACTCACATCAACCCAATATATATATATATATATATATATATATATATATATATATATATATATATATATATGAAGAAAAATATACGGAAAAACAAACAAAAATTCTTATATGCAATTATGCTGTTTTAATGTTAATATAATGTCAACGTCGGATGTTTCGGTCTAATAAACCATCTTCAGGACATATTCATAAAATATAATTAACATTATCAATTCAACATGACAAAGACGATGGACATAAGAACAAGACTTATCCAAACAGATAACTGAAAGTTTTATATGATCAGCGTTCCGTTTAAACATGGTCACGTGTCGTCACGTGGGCGACGCTGTGAAAACGTATTCCTAAAATTTGAGTATTTTGAAAGAAAAATGAAAAATGAAAATAATTCTATTTTGATCTAAAATTTATATGTACGCTTGTCGAGCATTAATCTCGCTAGAAAAGGGGAAATACTAAAGAAGCCAGGTCTAGTATTCACCGTGCGTGAGATGGATATTATGCCTGCTTCATAAATCCTCCTAAGATTTTTATTATGAAAATATTTTAAAATCTTCACGGAATCAAAATCGAAATTATGATCTGCTTTTGATTCCGTGAAGATTTTAAAATATTTTCATAATAAAAATCTTAGGAGGATTTATGAAGCAGGCATAATATCCATCTCACGCACGGTCGCTTAACTCTTATTATTTTAAAACGGAATCTATCTATCTATCTATCTATCTATCTATCTATCTATCTATCTATCTATCTCTCTCTCTCTCTCTCTCTCTCTCTCTCTCCCTATATATATATATATATATATAACCTTATTAATGTAAGCAGCAATACACGTCCGTCAAAACCTTAGGTGTTTTAGCTTGTAAATGAACAAACCAATACCCAAGGGGAAAAAAGGATAAAAAAGAAAGAACTAAGAACATGTACTTCCGACGAAAATAATCGTCTAGAATCTAAGTACAGAGTCCAAAGAAAAAAACCTCCGACACAAGTAAAGTAAAAAATAATTAAGCAAAATGCTCAATACGCTAAGTAGAACAAAATAAGTAAATAAACCTAAAGAGTCAGACTAACCTAGGGTAGGTTTCACCTACGTGGATTGTCAGGGCCGACTGGCTAAAGAGGTGCTATAAGAACAGAAAATATATAAATGTTTTTGTGTTGTAGGCTATATATTTTCTGTTCTTATAGGACCTCTTTAGCCAGTCCTAGGTAGGTTAGTCTGGCTCTTTAGGTTTACTTACTTTTATATATATATATATATATATATATATATATATATATATATATATATATATATATATATATATTGGGTAGGCAGCAATTTTTCAATTATACCTTACATACCAACAATATATACAGGAATCGATGAAAATGATTAGAAATAAAGAAAATAGAATTTTCGTTTATCTATATTTGTGAAGTAAAGGGGCATAACTCTCAACATGTTAAGCGTTGCTGATGTTTTCGCCGTAGCAAGTAGTATTTATGGGACGGAATTAACAGCTGCATGTCGAACCAGTTTTAATTCAGAGTTTTCCTTCTAGACTAGTTTTCAACCAATGCTGAAGAGCCCAGTTTGGCCTAATATATTATATTATATATATATATATATATATATATATATATATATATATATATATATATATATATATATATATATATATAAGAACTTTAAGAGAAAGGATATAATATTCCATTAAAATAACTCTAGATTACAGGTACAAATTGTTACGCTGTGACTAGAAAGCTTTGACTCAATCAAATTGTACCTTTGGGCTAATTTTCATTTTTAGTTTATTCTCTTCATAGGAAAATCTGTTCCCTGGAAGACTTAAATAATCACGTATTATAGTAGAGAGGCTCGCCTATCGTCCAGTTCACCCTGTCTTTTGAACAGAAGCACAGGTTTATCTCTTGTTTAGGATTGGGTTTTCGGTTCCTTCTAAAGTCTTCTTCAACTCTCTACTTCTAACGTACCCGCCCTTATTTATTTACTATTCATTTATTTTTTTCTCTCAATAGGAGTAGATAGGTTCGCCTATTGTCCGGTACACACATTGAGTTTCCGGTTCCTACTAAATACTTCTCATTCTCTTTCACGCTTTGTAACCACTTGCATCTTAATGGCATTATCGCCTTGCTTGGGGTGAAGTGATTAAAGAAAATTAAAAAAAGAGAAGTAAAATCTAATTTTATTTGTACATAATAAACGGAACAAACATTTTGAGCACTAAAGAAGTGATATTAAATGAAAAAAGTGTTGAACAATTAAATGACTTAAATGCCATTTTCTTTATCAACGCTAATGATTTAGAATGAAACGGAGAGAAATATTAGGTTGGTGCAAAAATAATGCCGTAATAATGTCGTTTTTTTGACGTATTTTTTAACGTCAAAAAACGACATTATTACGTCATTATTTTTGCACTAAACTAATAATTCAAATTTGGCAATAAACAGACTTTTATTGTTTTTAAAGAAAATGAAGACTTAAAATTTGAACTGTCCGATAAAAATTCACGCAATTTAACATTCTGTTTCAAAACACCAGAAATCCTTTTATTGTTGTAAAATATTGCCGAAAACTTTTCTAGTTAAAATAAAATAATTCCTCTATTCCGTTACATATATTACATTTATCGCATGAAATATCGATGCAAATTTAACAACTATTATGAGATAGATGTAATAAGAACTATTATGGGATAGAAGTAGTAAGAACTATTATGGGATAGAGGTAATGACCTAATGATGGAAAATCTAAGATTTGTCTTTCTAATTCTGGAGAATTTTCATGCAATTTTTATCTCAATCTATTAGGTTGGTGCAAAAATAATATCGTTTTTTGACGTATTTTTTTAACGTCAAAAAACGATATTATTTTTGCACCAACCTAATACATATCAAATATAGCAGTATATTATGAACAGGACAACAGCACTTATCCTATAAATGATTCAGTTTATTGAATTAAGAAAGATAAAAGTAAAAATACAAGCGGAACTACGAGAAAGAGAGAAAGAGAGAGAGAGAGAGAAAAAGGGAGAAAAAGAAAGAGTATTGATTGATCTGTTTTTTTACGGTTTATCAACCTTCTGCAACATATTTAATGCTAGAAAATATTTTTTAGATTGTAAGAATTTCGTGGTGAAAATAATTTACTGATACAAGTTCTACTAATTATTTATAGCTTGGGGAGAATAGGTGGACTCTTATTTTTCTTAAGATTATTTGTGCGTAAGTGAATTTAACGAACCTGACTAGAATTGGAAGCCGGCCCTCCGATTTTCAAGTCAGTGACGTTATCCATTACTGTACTCCACCCTCACATCTAAACTTACAGTATCTGGTATTCCTAAATGGTCATCCATGTAGATATTGATTAGACTCCTTGCTTAACTTCGGTGGTCGTACGAGAACCTGTGTTTCAACGTGATATGGCCGTAAGCCAGAAAGAGAAATAAATTAAAACTTTATTCTTCATAAAAAATAATTTCTAAATTTGAACTGGAAAGGAATTTATCAATTCAAATCGATGAATTTGATAGAATGTTTTTTTTTAACCAAAAACAAAAAAAAAAAAAAACAACAACAAAAAAACAGTAAATTAGATAAATGAATGATTGAATAAATAAATGAAAAAATAAAATCTGTCAACTTTGTTGTCATACAATAACTAACAACGATTATCTATGTGGATGATATACTATACTTCCAATTAGATTTCTCTTTCTGACTGACTCTACACCAAAACCTGTCGGCCTGATCTGGACGCTAGTATAGTAAAATTAAAAATAAAAACGCCTCTCTCTGTGTATAGGCTCGGAGTATCACATCTGATTCCTCAAAAAAAAAAAAAAAAAAAAAAATTAAATGTCAATTAAAAAACCAATTACGAACTTTGCGGCTAAAACAAAAATGCCGAGTCATACCCATCCTGAGATTTTAAAAGACCTTCAAAAATTTAAATGCAATGTCGATCGTTTTCCACTCTATTCCTGATTCCTCTTCTTTCATATGTGTTCTTCTTTTTCTCATTCTTTCACACGCAGTAAACACTTGTATCTTAGCGACTTTATTGCCTTGCTTGGGGTGAAATGATTAAGAAAATTGTCTTGCCGTGGAATAGTGGTTAGCGGATTGGTGTGCAGACCATTACTACTGGCATGAGTTCGGAGCTGGTCATTTGTAGCATGTGGAGGGAGGGAGAGGAGAGAGAGAGAAAGAGAGAGAGAGAGGTGTGAGGTGGGGGTTGTAAATCAGCAGGGATCCCTTTAAGCAGCACGTATGTTACTGACCAACTGGGCTTCGTTCGTTCATTCTTCTTCTTCTTCTTCTTCTTCTTCTTCTTCTTCTTCTTCTATATGCCGTATCCCTTCAGGGTATAGATGATCATGGCTCTCTACAATTTGTTGTCCTTTGTAGCTTTTAGTAAAGTTTGTCTTTTTTTGCTATCTCTCCTAACCCCTGTTCTACCAACAATTAGCAGAAGCTCTTTAGCGGAGGGTTTAAAGTTTATGCCTTCAATATGTCGGGTGAGCCATTCTTCCTCATTATGTGCCTTACAAATTTCAACTGTGCTGATGCCTTTTTTTGTTTCCATTTGGATGAAAGAAAAGTGCCTGAATTTTTATTATCATGTTTAAAAGCTTATAATTGGCTAGTAAAAATACTTGCTTTAATTTGGTTGGCGCAGATATATTGTCGCAGTAAAAACAATGTAACGTTATCGAGTGTTGATATTCATCATCATCATCATCATTATTATCATTCTGAGGAACCTATCGTAGCCTTTCGCTACTTCGTTCACGTGATATAACCCCTGCCCCTGATCACGCTTATTGGGACACCCAGATCATGTTATATCGCACCCACTCCAGGGGGTCCACTACAAACCTCAACCCAGAATTATCTCCAATCCTGGTAAAGCTGTGTAGCTGCTGCCCAAGGAATTTTTTTCATCTAAATCTATGAAAGCTGTCAGGTGCCTGTCCTGTCTTCAAAAATGCAGATAAATGCTCATCCCCGTCTCAATACCGACCCATCAGCCTCCTTGGTCTCATCAGCAATCTCTTTGAGGCTTTAATCAACAAGAAGGTTGTTAGTCATCTCAATGAGGACAAACTCCTGAGCGACAAGCAATATGGGTTTCGCTTTTTTAGGTTGACTGCTGATGTCCTGTCGTAATGCACAGAATCAGTGAGGCACTCGATAATAAATTCATCACATGAGCGATCGTCTTAAATATGTCAAAGGCTTTTTACAAGGGGAGTGGCACAGAGGGTTGTGCACCACAGTCTCTCCAGCTATGGAATCTCCGGAAGTTTTCTTACAATTATCAAGTACTTCCTAACAGGTAGGTCCTTGAAGGTCATTGTCGACAGGTTTTTGAAGCGTCCCGCAAGGCTCACTACAAGGCCCTACACTCTTTATGTTAACGATCTTCCCAAGAACATTCTCAGATCGTTAATAAATATCTACGGAAAAAAATGAATTTGGCCAGAGCCAGGCAGCCGATTTATCATCTGACATCGTTCTAACTTCCCAGTAGGAGAAAACTTGTTAGTAACATTCAATATTTTAAGAACCAAGCTCATAACGTTTTATCATCATCAAGCTGACCCTAAATTCTCACCAGTCACGATGAATTGTTGCACAGGCAATGACGCTCCTTGCTTAGAACGTTTTGAGGGACTCAAATTTACATCAGACCTCAAGTATAACTCGCCTATATACGAACCATTGCTAAAGACGATGGAAAAATGATCGGTTCTTTACACTGTTCCAGCAAGTACCTGACTCCATCTGCCATGATTTAACTTTTCAAGAATCATATCAAACCAAAAATGGTTTCTTGCTGCCATATTTTGACTACCCAATCATCGTTTTCCAGCCATGACGGAAGTCAAGTATTTACGCGGCCTTGTAGGCGATTAATTTTTTTTCATCCTACAACCTTTTTCCCCACAGACACAACGTTGCAAACAAGTTACTGAATAAAGAATAACCAAAACGGAGTTTGGAAATGAAATGGTAATCTTCATAACATCAACAAAATACAATACTCGCCAGCGGCATGAAGTAGGTAAACCACTGCTTGTGGTGGACTACTTAGCATATTGCCCCAACTTACAATAGTGTCCAATGTATTTATGGGGATTGGGATATACCCATTAGTGTTCATAGGTACGTTATATAACACCATCTATCACAGTCTATTCATATCTATCTATCTATCTATCTATCTATCTATCTATCTATCTATCTATCTATCTATCTATCTATCTATCTATCTGTCTGTTGTAACCTAGAAAGGGTTACTGAATGAGGAATAACCAAAACGGAGTTTGGTAATGAAATGTTAATCTTTATAACATCAACAAATTACAATACTCGCCAGCGGTAAGTTGGTAAACCACTGCTAATGGCGGGCTACTTAGACAGCATATTACCCCCACTTACAATAGTGTCCAACGTATTTGTGAGGATTAGTGTTCATAGGTATGGTATGTAACAAAATTATATAATAAAAAAAGAAATATAGAATTATATAAAAATTAATTAAAAGGTAAATGTAAAAATAAGACAGTTTGTGGTCACTTCATGCATAAGATTTGATGTTGAATAAACCCCGCCAAAACACCTTTAAAAAAAGTAGTTATTATATAGACTTAGTGATAATAATAAAATCCCATTTTCTAGTATTTACACAAAAAACAAAACAAGAATTCCTGCTTTCTCAATTTTAATAGTGAATGTCCATAAAGATATAAAATCTTCCTAAATAGAGCACACATAACCTCCTCTTCTTGAAAAATATTTTTCAGCAAACACAAACATATAAAACAAATATTGGTTAAAAATAATTATCCAAACTACATTATCGATATCTAAATAAGATTATTCCTATAGAAATTAAATAGCATTAACACTAAAAATACAGCACAAGAACACATTAATATATTTTACTGATATTAGATTCACAAAAATTATAAACAAAACAAATTTGCCATGGATCACATCATAAACAATACAATTCATCTGTCAACCTGAACTAACGTATAAAACTTACAATAGAAAATTAAAAACTGCTAACTTCAAAATTACCAATAACAACATGCCTATCCAATCCAAACTTCAGACCACCGATGTAGATTATCAATTTTGCTGCTCCTACAAGACTATGAATCTTGTAATAAGCATCAATGCCACATCAGTCACACAAAGGTGTCATTAAGTTGTCGGCTGAACAAAACACTTATGTGATGTCATTAGCATAAGGAAGAAGTTGAACACCCATACACAACTACCTGAACCCATAAGAAAAATCGTTGTACATAAAAACACTGTCATTCTGAGAAGATCTAATTGCAAAAAAACATCTGAAATAACTGAAGTATTTTGCATAAAACAGTTTAACACAATTCTAAACATTACCATCACTAAAAATGGCTAAATTTACTTCCACCCAACATGGCTTAGAATTACTTCATGGCAAATTTATGAATTTAGTTTTCAGAAATTTATGAAAAAAATGAGTCTTTTTTGAAAAATTCGGTTTAGACTTAGGTTACTATATTTGAAATAAAACCAAAATTTAACTTTAAAGAAGGCATTTTTAAATTATTTAAAATGCGTCGTTTGTTCTTTTATGAAGTCAGTGTCATTTTCCTCTGAATCTGTAAGAAGTTAGGGGTTGCACCCCCTGCTTTGTTAGGTTATAGTAAAAGGAAGGGAAGTAGAATTTCCATAATGCACTAGAAAGACAGTTTTAGCGCGAAAATACCAAGTTTTTCTCTCTCTCTCTCTTTCTCTCGCTACCGGCCCAGACCAGAAAGACGTGTTTTCGTAAATGAGCTCAAAAGAAAGGTGTTTCTTCATACAGATCAGCCTACAAAACCACGTCTTTCTTTGCATTAATACATACAAATCAATATACATATATTTATATGTTTATGCTCTGTGAATAATATGGATCAATTATATAACTATGTATGTTTAATCAAAAATGAATAATTTATTAACAGATCGCGACAGCTATTAGGAAGATGTTGTGCCGATCTGTATCGCACAAGCATACGTACATACACAAATACAAATCACATACAACGACCAGCATTCATTGGTTAATAAATCACCACTTCGTTATTATAGACAATTTACAAATCGCAGCAATGCGACAATTTTGTAATCGCTCTATTTTCATGTAGTCAATTTTGTGCGCTTTTGGGAGAAACGGATCCCAGAAGCTTTCTTAAGTCTCCCCAAAACTCGCTCGCTGATTGTCTAATACCAACCAATCAGATTGTCTGCACGTGAAGAATAACTCTTCCCGCGCAGCGATTCGAAGCCTGTGGTCACCTATAAGCAAGAAATATTCTTAATTAGTGAGATTTCAGCTGCCAAACGAATCCACGACAGTTGAAGCCATGCGCCAATCTTCTCACTCACACCACCACTCACATGTTGAACATACCTTGTACACACTCACATAAACTCTTCTTACACTCAGATAATCTTTTTCTTTTCTTACACAGCAAAACTGTTGAGAACATTTATTCAAGAAACTCTCACAAACTTTCATTCAGTGAACTTTGGAATACAAAATAATAATTGAAGAGAGACAACTCTTGTTTTATTCAACCTTTTTTCCTATTCAATGTTTTTTCCTTTGATGTTTAAGAAAAACGTCTTCAATATTATTATTGTTTAGGTAATAAGCATTATAACATAGCACAAATAGCTATATTGTGGATAAAGGAATTTCGACAATATACGCATTTTTTACGTATTTCTGTTATTTTTTTTTTTTTACCTTTTATCAAAACCGACATTCTTGTACATGTCGTTATGGATAATATTATACATTAATTACTAATTTTTTAATTAATAACTATTTGTGTTCAGTTGTTGACATTAGCTATCTGCTGATGCGTTAAAATTTTGGAATAAAGCAATAATAAAAATTAAAATTTCATCTCTCTGATAAATGTTGCAATCTGTTATATGTTATATCTTGTTGCACCAAAAAACTGTTCATATTTTATTTTGTGTTTTCATGTAATATTGCGCACAAATATTAATGTTGTGGGGTGCAGACGATTGTTATAATCCCAGATAAGAATAATAATAAAAAAAAAAAAAAAAAAAAAAACGAAGAATAAAGTTTCATATCATCCGCACTCCCACAATTGGTGATGCTTATATAGCGATCATCGTCACGCACGCGCATACATACCTATACAAATTCAATACAAATATTCAATAACAATCATTCATTGGATAGAAATCAACGCTACTGTCTTATGCGACAATTTTGAAATCGCTATATTTTCGTATAGTAGATTTTGTGCACTTTTGGGAGAATCGGCGCCCAGAAATCTCCCCAAAGCTCATTCACTGATTGGTCAGTGACGACCACTCGGATTGTCTGCACGTGAAGAGTGATTCTTCCAGCGCAGCACTTCTGATCCAATGATCACCTATAAAAATATGAAAAAAGAGCACACACACCAGTGAGACTTTAGCTGCCACAAAAATCTACGACAGTTGAAGCTATGCGCCGATCTTCTCACTCAACACTCACAAACTGCATATTCCTTACACTTACATAAATTTTCCTCTTGCACAGCAAAACTGTTAAAAACATTTATTACAAACTATTAACTCTTTTCCGTTTCAAAGAACTTTGATAGACAATGATAGTCTAAGAGAGACAACTCTTGTCTTATGTATTGCATGCTTTTTCTTACACATTCTTTATTGTATTCATTGTTGAATACAATTTTTATATATAATGATACATTTGCCTTGTCCCTTTCTTCACATCAGTTTGGTTTCCTAATCAAAATTAAATAAATGTGGTGGAAATCCGCCACACTTATAAAAACGTGATTGTTTTATCAAGGATTTTGATAATTAATTTACTTAATTATCCAAATAAAGTAATTTTTTGCCTTTAAAGTGACATTTACTTCACAGTTTGATTGTAGATACAAGTCTGCAATACAAATTATTAAGTAGCGTTGAATTTTGAAAATTTGTTTTGAAAATTTATCTTTTACAATATTCCGTATTTAAATTAAATGATTGCCAAAACTGTAAAATCACACAAACTGCTTTACTGATATCTTTCTTTATTACTTCTATTTTACGACAGATGCAAAGTTATCAAATAAATGATTACGGAACAGAGCAAAGAAACTTGTTCCACGTAGCGCAGGTTTTTAATATTTGTTTTGATTCTAGTCAAACATCAGCGTACGATACAAGGGAGAGAACTTCCATTATCATTTGCCTAATATATTCAACAAAAATTAATAATAAGATTTTGTATAAAATTCTATATTCTTCCCTAAGAGGATCTCCCTTCCTCCTCCTTTCTCTCTTCCTCTCCCCCTCTCCTTCTCCCTCTGTATATATATATATATATATATATATATATATATATATATATATATATATATATATATATATTTCTCTCTCTATATATATATTTCATTAAAGACGACAGCCAAGGTACTGTGATTAAGCATTTTATTTAATTTTTCTTGTCTTCGAACAAGTGTTTTCTTTTCTGGACACAAAGTATGTAGAAACTATTTAAATGTTCTATAATCCCGAGCGCTTTCGGCTATAATTTTGGCCATCATCAAAGATGATTTTATTTTTGCTTTTTAATTGGGTGTATTGGAATTTTGTGTATATTTCTAGAGTTAGGGATGTTTTATTTTCCGAACACAATAATAATCTGTTCTGAATCAAAGATTAAAAAAACGCAATAAAACTAAGATATTCAATTAAAGGAGCTTTTAATTGCTTTTATGAATAATATATATTAAAGACAATATTATATGAAGTCAAAATATTTCGACGAAAAATAAATTTCTGCAAGATTTGTTTTCATTTTTTACAATTTTAAATTGAATGATTTATAAAGTTTCTAAATCTTTTAAAATTCATTTTTTGTGTGATAATTCTTAGGAAATATTGTTATTAAGTAAAACTATATTTATTAATCATATATTGTAAAGCTTATTACAGTCTAACGACACCGAATATTATTAAAAAAATTTCGATTGTGTATGCGTGACTACGTGCAGAGTTTCTGAAGTATGGATGTGCAAATCAATAAATCTAGCATTTAAAGGTCACGTGTTTTGAGGGTCGTCCCCTTATAAATTTCATTGTCTGCCCCACCATTCTTAACTATGAACGCGTTCGGCCGTCAATAAATCGATTAACACGTCAGAAAAAACAAGATCTCGTAGTTAAGAAATGTTTGTACACAACATTTTATGTTGGTACCTCAAAAAAAAACAGCATAGCACGATGAAAAAAGACCCCAAACTCAATAACAATAAAGTTTTATCATTAACATGTTTCTTTTATTATTAAGAGGAAAAACCAAACTACTTTTTTGTTATTATTTTTGAATTTTTTTACTCCTTTGAAGCACGTTCGAAATTTTGGTTAAAAATCTTTTTTTTTTTTTTACGTCAGCGGCGGAGCAAAGATAAAAGTTAGTTTTTTTTCCGGTGAAAAACACATTGATTTGGAAATTCTTGCAAAATTCAAATAATATTCGAATATTAATGAAACTTTCTGGACATATACAGAAATGAATGAAATTTTTTTTGAAATTTTTTTTTTAGAAAATCTTGGTAAAATTTTTTTTTTTCATGTTACCACCCACTTACATAATTTCATTAATTTTCGAGAAATTAAATTTTTAACCGGGGGATTTTTTTAATTAGTTAAAAACAGGACTCTTTGGAGAAAGTAAATCATCAATTTATTTTGTAAAATAGTTAGCTGTTTCATCGAAAATCTGTTCTGAATTGTAAAATAAAAAAATGTAATAAAACTATGACATTATTTAATTAGAGAAACTTTTAATTGCTTTTGTAAATAAGTTATATTAAGGACACTATTATTTGAAAAAATAAGATTTTTCGATGAATAAAGAATTTTTTCATTTAAAAATTTTTAAAATTATAATAATATAATAGTTAAATCAATAAAGATCAAAGAAAGAGGAACCCATCGTTAAGAAATGCTTGTATATTAGTTTTTTATGCTATAAGTAAGTAATATTTATTTCAAATCAGATTAATTTAAATTTAAATTTTCTTATTTTACTCAAATAACGTATCACAAATCTGTAATTTAATTTTGAAAGATTTTTAAATCCGATAAATTTGTTTATTTTCAAATTTCTTAAAATTAAGAAAATGGCCGCTTTTTAAAATTTTTTTAAAAATCAAGCAATTATTTGACATTCCAGTCTATATAATTCCTATCTGAAATACACCAGAATATTTTACTTACTGGAAATAATAAATTTAATCATTTAGCTTTCAATTAAAACTAAAATGAAAACTTCAAGAATGATTTTTCATTTTGAAAATTTAATTTTGAAACTTAGGTATCGAAAATTTAGTGGAGGTTCCTAATTTTATGCAATAAGTAAGTAGTATTTGTTTCAAATCAGATTAATTTAACTAAAAAATTTTCTAATTTTCTTCAAATAAAATTTTAGAAATACATATTTTATTTTTGCAAGAGTTTTAAAACTAAGAATTAATTTTTGTTTACAAATGTGTCAAAAATAGCCGTTTCAATCGTTTACTGAAAAAAAATAAATCAATTTTGATCAATATAATAATTTCTGTTTGAAATACACAAGAGTATTTTGCTTACTGGAAATAGTAATTTTTAAATCCTTTAACTTTCAATTAAAGCTAAAATGAAAGCTTCAAGAAAGGTTTTTCATTTTTTTAAATTCATCTTAAAACTTACGTATATTGAATTAGTTGAGGTACCTACTTTACGTAATTACAGTAATTTTGATTCGTACGTAAGCTGAACTGAAATCGCGTATTACAATTGCTTGAAATGATTGAGAAGGAAGATTAAATGGTTATAAGTTCAATCAATTTTTATTTAATATGCAAAAGGAAAATATTTTAGATGGTTATATAGGATTGAAGAGATCAATGTAAAAATTTGATACCATTTGTGATGTCGTCTGTTAAATTTGGAAAATGAAGAACAATATCTGAATCTCATACAATCACAAATTATTACAGTTGCTTAAACTTTTGAAGAGCTTAACGACTATAAAAGATTTCCGAACAAAAATTATTTATATACAGTTTTTTTTCTTCCATATTTAATGGGAAAGGTCTAGTTGAAATAAAGGATTTTTTTTTATTTCGGTTTGAAAACTGTATATGTCAGAGGAAAATTCATTGAATCTGAAAAGTTGACATATTTACAATGTAATTTAACTGGTTTTGTTTACAATATATTTTCTCATCTTTTAGCAACGAATATAAATTATGAAATCGCATTGCTAAAAGACGAACTTATGAGACGTTAACTTTACAATAGACAAATATTTCAAAACTATATTATAGAAATTTCCTAAAATTGAGGTTAAATACAACACTGATTTTTAAAATGTTAGATGCTATTTAAATGAAATCAGAGCTATTTAGGTCAAGATAAAGACAAATTTTAATATAGATCTACTTGGAGGAAACACTGCTGGATCTAGATTAAGCTCTGTCAAATTGCCTAAAATCTCTGAAAAGAAAGTTCACTCATAAATTGGACAAATTTTCCTTCAGCGTATGGAAGCTTCCTCATTAGCCTTCCACCCCTTTCGGAAAGATGTATTCTTGCCTAAAAAAAAAAAAAAAGCATTAACCAATCACCATTTCGTTTCAGTAAATTCAATCTTCTATTGTTTAAGAAACCCTAAACTGTAGCAAAGTCGAAACAGATCTTTTTTCTCGCCGAAGCACCCTGGAGCCGAATTTTAGACACCAAAGTCTATATAAACAACCACATGACTCTATTCAAGTCAGTCAGTGATTAAGTTTCGCAAGATGCTACCAAACTCCACGCGTATAAATTCACTGACTCAACATCATTTCAAAATTCTCAACAAACTCAACACAGCACTCAATCGAGCATTGTCCGCGTGGTAATCAAATTACAATTGACTTAAAAAGTGAACGTTTTCACTACACAAACAGTAATTGTACAATTCATCAATTTAGCCAAACAGTTAAAGGTAAACAACTCTTCACAACTTAAATTCTAACTAACAAGTAACACACGCATACACCCTAATATTTGAACGAACACATTAGAGATATTTCCTTGCATAAACCAAATTATTTTAATTTCACTAACAAATCAAAACCATTAACTTTTATTGACCATATTTCTGCATGAACATTCTTCATAACCATGTCTCAATTGCCACAATCAACAAACATTCTGTTATCCTTGCATGTATATCTATTGTATATATAAAAATCTTTTTATTGTTGGATCTCTAACCACTGTGATTTTGAAGTCATTTCTTGCAATACAAATTGTCCTTATATTCTTTATTTGATCTACGTGTTGTGGGATAATGCATAATAAGGACGGATTATCTTTGCCTTACATAAATTACTTAAATTTAGTTATGTTTAGATAAGAGTTATCTCCCTTACACTTGCTGCGTTTAATCTTTTGTTCTTTATGGAATTCAAAAATTAAATTTAAAATAGCTTACAATTTGGGGCTTTCCAATAAGTGGGAATTGTAATAATTTATAGTCTATTTTATATTTTAAATATGTTAACAGTTTTTAGTACATTAAAAAAATCTTTTAAGAAAATCAACGAGAAAGACTGACATTGATTTTATTTCTTTCTCAAGTAAATTTACTTTTTTGTTTCTACTTTGCTGATCACGTCTTGTATTAGGTTGATGCAAAAATAATGACGTAATAATATCGTTTTTTGACGTTAAAAAATACGTCAAAAAACGACATTATTACGTCATTATTTTTGCACCAGCTTAATATCTTGTTAATCTTGGCGACTCTTATTGACTGTAAACAACTAATTTGTATATTCGATTTTAAAAATCAAATTTTAAAAATAAGTGTCTTGTTTTCCAAGTTAGTTTTTTGTGATCTCCAACGAAAATCTTGTCGAAAAATATTAATGTAAAATTTACATTTTTTCTTACTTTCACAATAAAGATCAGAGTCCAAGTTTACATTCTTCAAAGACCCATCCCTCCCAAAAAACAACACTTTTAAATTAATAAAGGTTGGATTAAACGGTTACGAAATCGAAAAATTCAGAAAAGTTAATTTTCATGTATTTCTTGGTCCAATTTTGACACTTTAAAATAGGTACCTCCACTCAGTTTCGATATTTAAGGTTTACATTTTTAAAATGAAAAAACATTCGTGAAGCTTTTATTTTAGCTTTAATTGAAAGCTAAAGAATTAAATTTACTATTTCCAGTAAGCAAAATACATTGATGTATTTCAAATATAAATTATATCGATTGGAATGTCAACTTTTTGGTCACTTTCACAAAATTTTTGGCACATTTTGACATATTTGTAAACAAAAGTTAATTTTCAGTTTTAAAAAATTTTTCAAAAATAAAGTATACTTTTCTGAAACTTTAATCGTGGAATATTAACTGATTTAAAGTTTAATTAATTTGATTTGAAAAATATTATTTAATTTAAGTTTAAAATAACGGAGAAATGGATTTTTAAAACAAATTGTAGCGGTGATTACGCACTTATCACCGTCGCTTGTCACTCATAACAAGTGATGATAAAATCTGTCAACACCTTTATTATTCTTCTACGGAAACTTTAGCTGCATAAAACATAATTTAAGAAAATGACGGGTGAGGGTCTTTTTTATATAATTTTTAAGCACTCAGTAATCTTTAAAATGTTGGAAAATATTCTCCGTAATCTAATTTTACAATAGTTACCGCCCTTATTTTCTGATTATATCGTGTGTGGTCGACCATACTTTCAAACGGGCAATTGATGTAATATTTTATAATTTTTTTTTAAACAAACGAATTTTAATGACCTTTTCAATTTTTTATTTGTAAATATATTTTTTTCAATCGGATTGAAGTAATGCAGAATTTTAAATGATTTATAATATTATAAATTATTATAATTAAACTTTTAAAAAATGAAAACAATTCTTATAAAAATTCATTATTCATCGAACAACTTTTTTTCTTATGATAATAGTATCCTTAATAAATCTTATTTTTAAAAGCAATTAAAGCTTTTCTAATTAAATAATGTAGTTTTATAGCATTTTTTATTTTACGATTCATAGCAGAGTTTCGGTAATTGGGGGTCCTGTTTAAAAAAACAACAAAAAACAAACAAAAACAAAAAACAAAAAACTGGTCATTTAAATTCTTCAAGGAGTAATTTTAAAGTCAAAATTTATAAAAAATTCAGTAAAAGATTAAATCAGGTGAATATTCCCTATATTTTAAAAATTACTGAGTACTTAAAAATATATATTATATATAAAAGATACTGACATCATTTTCTTCAATTATGTTTTACAAATAAAGTCTCCGTAGAAAAACATTCGTCCTGTCATCAGATTGTCAGCGCGTCAACACATCTACTGTCGGGTCAAAAATGCATTTCTACGGTATTTTAAACATAAAGTAAATAATATTGTTTTCCAATCAGATTAATTATACTTTAAGTCAACTAATATTCCTCAAATAAAGTTTCAGAAAAAGTATATTTTATGTTTAGAAAATCTTTTAATAAAGAGAATTACATTGGGGTGAAAGACTAAAAAATGGGATAATCAATTTTTTGGCAGAAAAAAACAAAAAATAAACAAAAACAAAACAAAAAACAATAAAAAAAAACAAACAAACAAACAAAGCCCTTCCAGTCAATTTAAATTAGTTTTTGAAATCTATCAAAGTATTTTTCTTATTGGAAATATTAAGTTTATTCTATTAGCTTAAAATTAAAATTTAAATAAAAGCTTGTCGGAGTTAGCTCCTCCTCGGCTCCTTAAACCGGAAGAGAACAGGTCATTTCGACCTTGACCTTTCAGTTGTGCTCCCTACACGCTGTTAACCCGAGGTAGAGACTAGCAAGTTACCTTTTCAGTTTAGTTATATTACGAACCTAGTCGTAATATACTTCTAGACATTTTTAGGCCTTGGTTTTCTTTTAACTAAGCTCTACTCATTTTTTTAGATAGACTTTACTGTGTTAACTTACCAATTCTCTTGCTAGTCTCCCTTACCACAAGACAGTGACTTCTCGCTAAATTTAGGGTCAGCGACTGAAACTAACGTTACGCAGGTCCCTAGCCTCCATGACCAGGACGTCGATCACCGGGCTGTGTATTAAGTTACGTCCCCATTTCTTTTTGTCTGCCAACTTGACGATAGTTGGAAACTTTCTTTCTCTCTCTACTTCGCCTCTTGCTTCTGGCTCCTTGCCAATGTTCGACTTTCGGCATTCCGTCCCTACTGGCTGCCTGCACGTCGTCCATAACCTTTCCCGTACACTACGTTCGTAGTTATTACGGGAGGTTACTAATATCGGACTCGACCGGCAGACATGCAACGCCTGCACTGGACCTTCGACATGCCCGAACAACATCGCAACGCCAGCTCGTCTTTCCTTCCCAACACTTCAAGTTGGCATCCCGGCAATGACCAACATCAACTTCAGCTACAGCGACCACCTGAAACGACCAACAGCGACCACCTGCATGACCAGCAGCGATCACATGTAACAACCAACCTCGACCATCAATGCCTGCACCGGAACATCTGCATCTCTACCGTTCCGACCACCTTTATTTCTTTATTATTTTTCTAGAATAAATTAGCTTATATCTTATATATCCTCGTTCTGTCGTCTATGTTGTTTCACCTTGTCAGATTTAACGTCTTCGAAAATGTTAGCGGGCCTCTTGTGACCTCATCACCCTTTTGTGATACGGGGGCGCTCGAGGGGTCCGCTACAAGCTTCAAGAAAAGATTTTCATTTTTAAAACTTCATTTTAGTTATCCCGTTTTTTTCGGTACCTATAATAATATGATCTAAAAGGCTGAAATTAATACAGAATGTTAAAAGTTTTAAAACTTGATAATTTTTTCTAATTAAAATTTTAAGAAATGAAAACAATTCTTGTAAAAATTCATTCTTCATAAACAGTTTATTTCTTAAGACAATACTCAATAGTATCCTTAATATATCTTATCTATAAAGACGATTAATTTTTTTTCTAATTAAATAATGTCATTTTTCATTTTTCGATTCAGAATAGATTTTCCGTAAATGGTGTTTCTGTTTGACAAAAGTAAACTGATGATTTAAATTCTGCCAATATAAATATGAATCGGCTGGAATTTTAATTTCTCGAAAATTCATAAAATTAAGTAAATGGGGAGGGGTAACGGATGTAAAAAAGATTTCCTAAAATAATTTCATTCAATTGTAAGTAAGTCCTGAAAATTTAATTAAAATCTGATAATTAATTGATTTTTGCAAGAATTTCCAAAACAATGTTTTTTACCACAAAAAAAGACGCTAAATTTCCTAATACTAATCTTTGCAGCTTCCGGTGAGGCAAGAAAAACAAGGTTTTTAACCCAAAATTCAGACGTGCTAGAAAGGATTAAAAAATTAATAAAATAATTAGAAATACCGTAACAAACATTTTGACAATAAAACTTTGTTTTTATTAAGTTTGTGGCCTTTTATTTTTAATCATGGTAAGATTTTTTTAATCATGGTAAGCTTTTTTCCTAGAAAATGTTTGAGGTTCCAAATGAAAAGTGATTAAAAATTTAGTTATAAATTTTACCAAGGGTGGAAATGGATTAGTTTAAATTTGACCAACATTAGTTGGTTCTGAAAATTTTGAGTTATTCAAGTTTATGTGATTTACAGAATAACTTCAGATGGGCTGTATATTCTCTCTTACATAAATGACAAAAGTTTTATTAAAATCCAATAATTAGATGAATTTTGGAAGATTTTAAAATCGATGTGTTTTTATGACCTCAAAAAAAGCAATGATATTTTAACGTAGTGCTATTAACTTTACACAAAGTAAATATCGTTGTCAAGCCGAAATATTCCCGATTCTACTTAAAATCTAGAAATACTATTTATATAAGATTTTTTTTCTATTTTTTCCGCTTTCGACTAATAGAAAACACGACCATAAAATTAAATTTTGTACGTTTCATTATTTTACGCAGATGTCCAATTTCCCGCCATGAAAATAGAAGATACCTACATCAATTTTTTATCCATGGCTTTGTTTTTTTTTTAAATAGTTATTCAAATAAATCCATTTTCTGTTCTGAAAGTGATAACCATCTTTAAATTAAAGTTTGGAAATAAAAGAAAGTAAGCAACATTGATATTTTAAAAATATATTTCGAAAATGTAACAAATATTACGAAAATGTAACAAATATTACGAAAATTTCGCTAATCTTATTTTACATAAATAATGAGATCTCTTAAAGAAGCGACTGTAGAGCTCAGTGGAGCAAAAGAAGACAAGAGTCACGCTTAAGGTGAAAAATGGTGGGTATCATTGTTAATGCTGCTAATAATCGGACAAAAAAAACAAAACGAAACAAACAAACAAAAAAAAAACGGAACAAATGCAAAGGAATCAACTTTTGTTATAAATTCTATACATTCCTAAGTGAAGTGGAAATTTTCAACAAATATCTGGTGATTACAAAAATTTAATGGATAAAAATTTTGGCATTCCTAATGAATTGTGCTGCAAATTTAAAGACTGCCGTACTTTTTGAAACTGTGTGTGAAAAAAGTGAAATAGTTTTTTTTTCTGTATTGTCAAATTGTATCTATATTCAGGTAAAGAATGCATACTTTTCGCAGCTGCATTTGCAAATAGATGCTGTCCAGTGTTCAAAATATCATGTTCACGTACTACTTTTTGTATAATAAAATAAACATTAATCTAAATATGATCAATTAATTAAATATAATCAGACTATATGTAAATGGAAATGTAGCAGTACTCCATTAAACCAGTGTGTAAAAATGTTGCTTTTTATGTTTAATAATTTTAGTCAATACTTCGTATCTTAAAAAAATATTTTTATTATTTTTAAAAATGTTTGAGTTGTAAATGTATAATAGTTTAGGTTGTTTGTTTTTTAATACACGTTTTTTCAGAGAAGTGTATTTTTAAGAAGGCCTGACAGTTTGTGTGAAAATTGTTACATTTTTTTATGGCGTAAGCCGATCAAGCGTTTGCTATCGCCTAAAATATTTGTTGAATTGTTGAGGATTCGTTTTTTGCATTCATGGAGAACGGTTTCGTATATATTTTGACCAATGAGAAATGCGATTTTCAAGCTCTGAAACGGAGTTGGCATGACCGTGTTTTTTCAATAAAAAGGACTGCTCAATGAGCAGATAAACAGAAAAGAAAGAAGGAACCATTGACAAGAAAGTAATTAACGGTTGAGGAAAAAGGCATTAGCGCCCACGCTTCAAAAGTGCTGGTCCGACAGGGGGTCATAAATGAACACAGGGAAAAATAGAGCCGACAGATTCAAACCCCAGGACAGAACATTCCTTCGTGCCCTAGAATTTAAAACGAAAGAACATTCAAGTTAACTTTCCAACAAAATACTTCAAAAGGCCCTCGAGATAACAACTTGTGAAAACACGAAAACCCCTTCGTGCTGAGACGTCCTTTTATTGATTCAATTAAGAACGGGGGTGGATTGCGTTTTCTATTTTCTGCCTTGTGCAATATTTTTACTTCCTCGAAGATTTTCCCTTTTTTTCCATTTTTAAGGGTGAAATCTTTTTTGTCCTTGAATCCATGTCTTTTTCTAAAGATTGTAACACTTTTTTCCCTTATATCTGATGGCTGTCCTCTTTTTGTAACCTCAGAAAATTGCTATCCTGCCGTAATAGGTGTACAAAAGGAAATTTTTGTGCAACCCATGTATTGTATCTTTTTTTGCAATATTGTAAAATAAATGTATTTTTCCTTTTTAAGATTTCGTAATCTTGCGCCTCTTGTGTCTTGCTGTTTCTACTATTTTTTTTTGTGTGTCTGGCAAATGAAAAAGCTTCCTATGTCAAATCAGCTAATATTTCTCAAATAAAGTTTCAGTAAAATATATTTTATTTTTGGAAGATTTTTAATACAAAGAATTACATTTCAGTGAAAGATGACAGAAAAAGGACGTTAATCGGCTATTTAAAATAAAATATCGATTCCAATCACTATAATTTCTATTTGAAATACACTACAGAGTATTTTCCTTATTGGAAATAATAAAATCAATTCTTTAGCTTTCAATTAAAGCTAAAATAAAAGCTTCAAGGAAGCTTACTCATTTATAAAAATTTAAAAACTTAGATATCGCGAATTAGTGGAGGTACCTAATTTAAATGTATGTAAAAATGTTTTTTAAAGCTTTTCTTAATTTGAGATGGGTGGGGGGATGGTAAAAAATGAAAATTAGACGAACCCATTACCTTATTGTAGATACTGCCAAAGATTCATTAGATTTGAGCATACATTATGAAATATGCTTTAAACTTAAGAAAAATACAGTTTTATTGTCAAAATCTTTGTTATTTTTAAGAGGAAAGACCAAATAATTTATTATTAAATTATATTTTTCAATCTTTTTTTTAGAAACTTCAAAATTTTGGTTAAAAATTTCGTTTTTCTTTCTTTCTTCAGTGGGTGAGAGTAAATTAGTATGGGAAATTTTAGCGTCTCTTCGCGGTTCAAAAGACACTGATTTGGAAATTCTTGTAAAATTGAAATAATTGTCGGATTTCAATGAAACTTTTAGAACATTCATAAATTAATACAATTATTTTAGAAATTTTTTTTTTCGAAAAATATTAGAAAAATACTTTTTTTACATCACTTATTTAATTTTATGAAATTTCAAGAAATTCATTTTTGCAGTGCTTAATGTTTAATTATAAAGACAAGACGTTGGAGAATTTAAATCATCTGTAGGAATCCTTCTACTCGGTTTTTTGTTGAATGTTAAAATTTGGATTGTCAGGATTCGATACATTAACAAAATATCGTTACAGGGTCGCTCGTAATTTGGCCGTCTAGAATAATCAAACGATTTCCATTGAAGGAATAAAATTCAGTAGAAAAGACAACGTAGTTTCAACAAATAAACATTAATTTAATATAATGACAAGAATACAAGCAGTTGATGATAGATTGGAAAGTGATGTCTTTTTGTTTGGATTAATAAAGTTCTGAAATAAAATATAAACTCTCTTTGTGTACGTATGTGAGAAACAATAAAATGTTGTTATATGTGTGATTGTATGAAAAAGTCAACACGTGCGTGCGTGATTCATAGTAAAGTGGATACAAGAGATAGAAATTGTTTCTTACTGTTGGCGTTGATGCCGTAGTCTGAAGTTTGTCAACGCTGTCGCTTTTGAGGTCGTGAAGATCATAAGTGAGAATTGCGTGGAGTTTGGTGACAGTTGTGTGTCAATCCTGTTTGGGAACGCATTTCGTATGTTTTTATACACTTTTTCGTAACAAAATAGGCTCCAGAATTAAATTATTTATTTATTCCTAATTGGCCCTAAAAGGACACGTGGTATGTCTTCTACTACGTCCGTACGATATTTGGTCAGTATCTACCTAAAAATAATGATGACTAATACAACAAACATTCTGATTTGTATTCTATGATTTTATTGGTGTGTTTTAAGATGTAAGTGTTTTCTTGAGTGTGATTGGTTTATAAATATTGTATTTAATATTTTTTGTAGACATGACACCTCAATTTTTTTAGTCAAAAAGGAAAACCGAAAATATGCTCTGAATCGTAGAATAAAAAAACGCAATAAAACTAAAACATTATTTAATTAGAAAAGCTTTTAATTGCTTTTATGAGAAAGAAACTACTTTCAGAAGTGCCAAGATCATTGAAAAATAGAATTCAATAGCTATCATCAAAATAGATGCGTTTTTTTTCGAAATGCCAAAAAATTGTTATCCCTTGCTTTTAAAAATTTGCAAAAATTAGAGAATGATCCGAGTTAAATGAAATTTTCAGTACGTATCCATAAATATATTTTATACTGAATACATCATTTTATTAGAAACCATTGTGTAAATATTTTTGAAAGGTCAGTTTCACCCCAAACTTTTCAATATCTCGTGTGTATTTTTTTAATTTGTGGGGTGTTCGTGAATTTGTTTTTTACAGTTATATAGAGTAAAAATATCTGAAGATACTATTTCAGTAAAAAATAATTCAATAAAACGAAAAAAATAAAATAAAATAAAAAACCAAACAAAAATACAAAACAAATGAGGGTTAATAATATTTGCAAAATTTAAGTAAACATTTTCCTTCAGATTGAACAGAAAAAAAATCTACACTGAATGAATATTTATTTAAAAAAAAAATGACTTAATTTTTCAATGCAATTTTGAAATTCATCCCGTTACTGTTCATAAGATATTTTTTTTTTTTTTTTTTATCAAAGAGAGAAACATGTTTGAAGAATCGAAAAATATAAAGTTTAAAAGTATTTGATTGTGGAACTTTTTAAAAGAATGTTTTTTTTTTCATTTTTGCAACTGTTTGATTATTTTTTTTGTACAGAAGTTCCAAAAAATAATTCTTAATTACATCTTTTGACGGATTACACTTCCGTATCAGAAGAGTAATTTGATATATGATAATAATTTAATTATTTTTAAGTTCAGAATAATTGAAAAACTCATTGAGTGCAAATAAAGGTTATCTTTTTTTTTTTCCCTTGAGTCCTTTCTGACTTTGCAGTCAAGATATATATATATATATATATATATATATATATATATATATATATATATATATATATATATAGCAAACTTCAAACAGGTGACTCAAAAAAAATCAACTCCTTAGGGGCGTACATATATTATCGCCATTGGTTAAAAAATTGAAAATAAAATATCCAATCACACCGCGCCCATTTGCAAGTTAAATTTCGTTGTTTTTTGACAACATCAAAACCGGGCGCATACTGCAAAATTTTACCATGGCAAATCTAAACCGTCTGGAATCATTTTGGTTGGTTTTTATAACCTCAGTTTGGAGCCTTTTCCCCCCCCCCACCTTTTACGCATCAATTTTTATTGATTTTTCTTAATAAACCATTTGGCTTCATTTTTGTGGTTTCTCTTTCAAAGAAATCGTGTTTAATAACATTCTAAGTTTTTTTTTTTAAATTAGTTTCTCATACAATGCAATATCATCTGTTTTAAAAACAATTTTGATATTCATTTTTCATTTTTACACATTCTAACATTTAGACTAATTTTTCATCCAATTTTATTTTAATATTATCTTTTATTTTTAATTAAAATTTAAAATTAAAATAATTTCTATCTTAATTTTCACACAATGCTAACATTTTTAATTCTAATTCTTTCTTATACAGTGTAACCCGGATATAAGAGAGTTGCCGGAACCGGAGAATAAATCTCTTATATCCAGGTTTCTCTTATACACGGGTTTCTCTTATATCAGGGTCTCTTATATCCAGGTTACACTGTAGAATTTAATATTATTTTTTTTATTAAAAATTATTTTTATACTTTCAAAGAATATTTTTTTTCGAAACAAACTCATTTATCACCAAGGTCTTCTAAGCAATTTGTTTTTTCAAACACGTAACGATTTTGCCCCAATTTCCAATATGAATTATTGCCCTTATTATTAATTTTCAAGTAGATTATCTTTTATTGATTTTCTTTTTATTTATTTTCTTTTCTTTTTATCGTAATACTCAAGTCGTTTGGCATTTTTGACCGTATCTGTAACAAGCAGGTTTCTAAAAACAATCACGGCGAAAGCTATTTTAATTTTATTTATGACCCGTGCTGTTTAGTCAACAGTTGCCAAATATAAAAATGACCTGAGCGTCGTAAACTTGGAAGTAAAAAAGTAAATGTTTAAAAATGATAAACAAAAAAAATGATAGAAAGACCAGTCAAAAAAAAAGGAATCATGTATTTTTCTCTGTTTCATTTTTTTTATTTTTCAGGGATAAACAAAAACATTCAATTTATTTTTCAGAATTGGGTTATTTATTCAGTCTGACTACTTCATTTCTTTATCGATCTATAAAAACAATTCTTTATCAATAATAATAGCAAAATAATATATTTAAACAATCGCTAGCCGAACGTATTTACCTTGGTTCTGTGGTGTAGTGGTTATCACGTCTGCTTTACACGCAGAAGGCCGCGAGTTCGAGCCTCGCCAGAACCTCAGAGCATAATTTTTTATAAAAAAATCTATAATGACTTTTAAAGTAAAAATCGTTAGGTTATTTTTCTTTTGATGAAAACTTAAAACAGTTAATCGTTCACGAATTTTTTTTATCTCATAAAAAAAAAATAGATACCTTAGAAGATGCCCTAAAAAAATGAGCATAGATGATAAAAAAAAAAAATGACACAAATAATTTTTTCGTCAAAATGTTTGATTATTAATAATAAAAAAGACCAAAGAATTATTTTCCTTATTAAATATAATCTTTATTTTGATACTTTTTGGAACCTTCAAAAGTTTGATTAAAAATTTCGATGTTTTCAACGAGTTCGTTACAATAAATTAGAATGGAACATTTTTAGCGTCTTTTTGCTGTGAAAAACACATTGATTTAGAAATTATTGCAAAAATCAATTAATTGTCGGATTTTAATGAAACTGTGAGGACTTATTCACAAATGAATTAAATTATTTTTGTGCTCTCAAAAAAATGACTTGAATTTTTAAAAGATATTTCATTTCAATTTTTAATTAAAATTAAGTTTGTTTTGAAATTCTTGAATTTTTCGCGCTGTCTCTTGTGAGTCACAAGTTTTGGCATTGTTGGTCAATAATAATTAACTAAAATCAGATTTAATGTATGTTTATTTACTATTAATAATAAATAGTAAAATAGAAGAGTTGGATCTTGCATAGAATAGAATGCACGGAAAATTATGACAAAAATCAAATATTTTCTATTAAAAGTTTCATACTTACATTATAAACAAATAAATAAAGTTCACTTATTTTAGTGGTGGATATTGTCTTACAGACATTCTGAGGTCTTGTTTACCGTTTTCCTTTGTATGAGTACAACTTTGTGGGAAGTTAGAACTACAATGATTTAAACCAATCTTCATCTTTGTTTTTTGCATGGAATGGCCTTCACATTAACATACCAAATTTACATGATGGTTGCGTAATATAATTATGCATACTATCAAACAAATTTTACGTTTTTATTCTAATTATAAAGATTTGCCCGTTTATTGCTATATTGGTGGTTCTGTGGCGGACTTCACCACATTAATTTAACTTTAGATTAGGAAACAGGGCTGACGCAGAAAAGGATAAGCAAAAGACATTGTTACACATAAAATATGTATTTATGTACAAACAGTGATGTGAAGGAAAGGATGCATTTAAGTAAGAAAAGGTTGAATTAACCAAGAGTTGTCACTCTTTATCTGTTATTTTAGTGTTTCAAAGTTCACTGGAAGAATGTTCATGAGAGTCTCTTGTAATGATTGTTCTTGAAAGATATTGCTGTGTAAGAAAAGTTTATCCGAGTGTATACAAGATATGTTCAGCATGTGAGTGGTGTGTGTGAGTGAGAAAGTTGGCGCATGGTTTCAACTGCCGTGGATTCGTTTGACAGTTGAATTTCTCACTCATGAGATGAAAAATATTTTGGCTTAAATAAGCGACTAGAGGCTCCAAATCGTTGCGTGGGAAGAATTATTCTTCATGTGCAAATGATCTGATTGGTTGACATTGACCAATCAGCGAGTGAGCTTTGGGGAGACTTAAGAAAGCTTCTGTGCTTCGTTTCTCCCAAAAGTGCACAAAATTGACTAAATGAAAATAAAGCGATTAAACATTTGTCACATTACTGTGATTTGTAAATTGCCTGTAGTAATGTAGTGGTGATTTATTAACCAATGAATGCTTGGCGTTGTATGTGATTTGTATTTTTGTATGTATGTATGTATGTATGTATGTATGTTCGTGCATAATAGATCCGCACAGTACTGTCAATAAAATATATTTGATAATAGTTTATATTTTTACTGTACAAAGAAAAACAAGATATAGATGATAATAATAATAATAATAATAATAATAATAATAATAATAATTATTAGCACAATTTAATGAGATATTTGATGTTGCATTTTATTTGCAATTTGTTTTAGAAGTTCGTAAATATGAATTAAATAAAAGAGATTCAATTGTACTATGGGGACCATTCGGTTCACTCGCCGATTTTACTCAGTATTCGCCCAAAAGTTGAATAAAATCGATTCTTGGTTTGAAATTGTATTTTTGTCCTGACAAAAAATTCTAATTTATTTTTAACATACAGTGTAACCCGGATATAAGAGACCCGGATATAAGAGAGATTTTCTCGGGCCCAAAATTAGAGCCTGTGTTAATGTATATAAAATAGACCAAACCGGGATATACGAGAAACCCGGTTATAAGAGACGTCTCAGGCCAGACAACTCTCTTATATCAGGGTTAAACTATACAGTGTAACCCGGATATAAGAGATCCGGATATAAGAGAGATTTTCTCTGGTCCCAAATTAGGGCCATACTCACCTAAACAAAATAGACCAAACCCGGATATAAGATAAACCCGGATATAAGAGACTTCTTCCCCGGTCCCGACAACTCTCTTATGTCCGGGTTACATTGTATATAAAATTGAACTTTTATGCCAAATTTTTACCTGTCATCGAAAAGGAATTGGCAACATTTTGTTATTCTTATATTCTCGACTAGTATGTTTTTTAACCTCTTCATTTTTTGCTTTTAAATTCGTTAAATTCCGTTAAAACTTGTTTTTTTGTGTGAAAAGAAGGTTCAAAGTTTATTGTTCGTGTCAAAGGTTTGTTTTTTGGGTGTAGTAAAATTTTAAAACAATAAAAATATTTTGGTGCAAGAAAAAAAGAAAGAAGAAAAGAAAAAAAAAACAATGGCCGCCAGCGATTAATACATTGAATAAAATTTAGGCCCTCAACACTTTAAAAAGTAAATTAGAATTTTATTCCAGGACAAGAAATACAATTAAGAACAACGATCAATTTAATCTAAAATTTGGGTGAATACCGAGCGAAATGGTCGAGAAAATCCAACGGCTCCTATAATACAATTTAAAGAAAGATCTACAACTAAGGAAACAATATAAATTTTAAAATTTCACATTACATTAAAATATAATCTTCAATATGAAACAACGATTGATAACAAAAAAATTGACAGCAATTGATTTTTTCATTTTTTTCTTAAAACATGTTTTAAATTTCTTTAAAATGGAGTTAACAAAAAGAAAAGAAAAATAAACTTACCTTTATGTTGATGTCAAATTTCCTTTGGTTTTACAGTTTTTTGTTTGAAAGAAATTGACTCTACGAGAATGAAAATGTAAGTAACTGTTTCAATAATAACAAAGAATGTTTTCTTAAGTAGTCTTTGATTTTATGGCATTCTATATCCCTTTATATCTTTTGAACTTTCTTTTCACAGATATGAAAAATTAAAATGAAAGAACTGGCGCCAAAGTCTTAGACTTCTCACATAGGTGTGAAAATCTTTGGATTCAAGTAAGTATTCTCCAGACACTAAGAGGGAGAGGGGTAACTCGTGATATACTTAATGACCAGCCCAAATTGATCACCGTGTGAAAATGGGGTTTTTGGAACCATTTTTAAAAAACAAGCTGGCGTCATTTGAAGCCTAAAATTTTCTTCACAGGTTTTTGGCCGAATTGTCAGCACTACCACCAGACAAATATAAAATATATTAAAACTAAAGTTAAAAACTATTTTACTTATTTTTAATATCTAATTTTAGGTGTATTTGCTAAATAAAAACAAAAAATTTGTTTCTTCTTCTTCCTTATCGCTGTCTTTGCTGCAACAAAAATAATATACCTCATAGGAAATGCCCCCGCCCCCAGGGAGTGCCGCCCGGGTCCATCGCCCCCTCTTTTCATGCCACTGGTCATCCCCATTTATTTAATTTTACGAAATTTTGAGAAATTAATTTTTGTGCCACTTAATATTACTTAAAAAATAAAAGGCAGAACACCTTGGAGAAATTAAGTCGTCAATTTTCAAAAACAGGACCACCAATACTGAATATCTGCTCTGAATGGGAAAATACGAAAAAAATGCAATAAAACTAAGACATTATTTAATTAGAAAAGTTTTTAATTGCTTTTATGAATTAGATATATAATGGATACTATTGTCTTAAGAAAAAAAATATTTTACAGCGTGACACCAACAAGGCATCCTGATTGGCCAGCAAGTTAGCCAGAGTTCTGAATTAGTATTAGGTTGGTGCAAAAATAATGACGTAATAATGTCGTTTTTTGACGTTAAAAAATACGTCAAAAAACGACATTATTACGTCATTATTTTTGAACCAAACTAATAATTAGTTCAAGGTTAATCTTTTAATGGTAAAGAGTTAGCTCCCTTTACTATCCCTTTCAAATTTTTATAATTCCGCAAATAAAGTTTCATAAAGTATATTTTATTTTTGAAATATTTTTTAATAAAGAAAATTACATTGCGATGACAAATGGCTAAAAATTGCATTAAAATCAGCGAATGTTACAGATCTTAAAAGAAAGCTTCTTCCAATTAATTTAAATTCAGTTTGAAATCAACAAAGTATTTTGCTGATCGGAAAAATTAAATTTAATTTATTAACTTGAAATTATAACTAAAATAAAAGCTTCAATAAAAGTTTTTCATTAAAAAAATCCATTGTAAACCTTAAGTATGGCTTTTCTTTGGAGGTACCTATCGTTGATTAAACTCTGTCTTTATTTAGAAGTAAAGCTACAAAGAAAAGCTACAGAATGGATTGACCGGAAATTTGGCGCGTATTTGCCTTTAATGATTGGCAAAGTAGAATCATGTTAAATTATCACAACAAACAAAATAGATAAAAGAATTATCTTACCATTTATTTAACGAAAGATGAGGAATTACCATCATAAATAAATTAGGTTTTTAGTATAGCGATACCACTTTCTTATCAATGTTGAATTTTGTACAAATCTGTGCAAAAAGTGGATAAAAGAGTTTACCCAGCTTCATACATATTTTCAGGAAATCTCAACTTCTAATTGGTCAATAAACACACAAGTAGGCGTTGCAACCCACCCACGTATAAGTGTTTTTCCAGCGCTGGACCAAGTCAAGTTTTCCCGCTTCTTTTTCCAGGAGTCTACCACGTGATTAAATTAATTATAAATACCAGATACGAGTTTGTTCTCTCTCTCTCTCTTTCTTGATTTCATTCACCTACGAAAATGTAACCTTAAAGGAATCTGCGTTGCGATCCCATTGCGGTCGAACGCTGAAAAGTTGTAGCGATTGCTGTTTTTAACGCCCACATTTTATTCGCCTGTGATTGGCTAATAAATCACTACTACTTTTATATAGGACAATTTAGCCATCGCAGTCGTTTCTTTGAATCCTTCGGTTTTGAGCTTGCTTGCTTGTTCTGTTAGTACGAATGTAGTGATTGGTTAATTTTTAAACCAATCACATATTTTAGTGCAAGATTATGTTTTCCCGCGTTGCAGTGGGAGCCTACCCTTTTTTCTTAAAAGGAGCAACTTTTTTCAAGTCATCAGTAAGATCCCGTAAGATTCCAGCCGTCAACACAAATCCACGATCTTACTCATCACATTTCAAACGCACACACAGACACAGAATTTCGTAATATAAACTTACATTTCTCTCTGTGACATTGCCAAGTACAATCAACGAGAACTCTGTTTATTCAAACCATTCTATAACACAACACATTTTTAATTAATTGTATTCTGTGTTATTTATTCTTAACATGCATACTTGCTCTAATATTAAGTTTTGAAAATTTTTCTCTCAAGGGAACTTCCTTCGAACAATCAATTACGAATCATTCTACAGTTAAAGGGGAACAACTTCCTTCCCTTAATCTATACACTGAATACAATTTTATTGCATGTTTGTTCTTGTATGTTATTTCAATATATATTTGTTGATTAACAATTTGGAGTTTTTGTTGTTTACTTGAATCCTGTACGTTGGAAATATCGTTAATATAAATAGTATTGGTCCATCCGGGCTTTTACAACATATCCACACACGCAGACATGCACGTACTTACGAAATTTTCCAAGCTACATTACAAACATACGAAACATTTCCAAACAAGCAACAAGAACTTTTCTCTTTAAAATACTCTGATCTAGATTTCGCACACATCTTTACAAAACAAAATTGTAATATTCTTTATATAAAAAAATTTATTTGTTGTTCCAAACATATTCTTTTTTTGTCGTAATTGAATAACGTTTTTAGCATTTGATTTTTTACTTAAATTTATGTTTGTGGATGTTGCATGTATCATTTTCAGCAAAACATTTAAAACATTCACGCAACCTTCTTAGGCCCACTACAGGTACATTTTCTACGTTCTTTCATTTGTAGTGATTATAGCCACGACACAAGCCCAAGTTTATGGAGGGTTCGTGCTAAAAAACGTATACTAGAACGAATTGAATGACAACCTTTGAAAAGAAAGAAACAACTTGTACAGTTTAAATATATTTAATATCTAAATAGGAAAAAAGATGTGTTTGCAAGCAATGCGCCTCTACATACTTAGTAGAAAAATGGTCTCCTTGTTAGAGGAGAATTCCCTTTCTGTCTTTGGCTAGTTCCTTTAGATAGTAGTAATTTCTCTTGAGATCACCGGACACATTCTTTCGTGATCTGATGCTACTGACTGGGACTTGTGAAGGCTGTAGCATGATTCGGGCTGCTTGAGTAACGTGTAGACTCGTCCATTTACCTTATCATCTCTAGCAACAAGAACATTCTATTCGATACGCCTACACACATAAACCTTAACCAATAGAAACATTACGATGCGAATCAGCAATTCTCATTGGCTCACAACACGAAATTCCAAAGCTTCACGTGCGGAAATAAAATTGCGCCAAAACTTATCTGAGCCAACTTGGACATCTAAAAACCTATAAAAGGAAAAATATTAACTGACCAAGTCAGTCAGTCGAACGAGCACAGAGATATGCTAATATAATCCACGTCGCTTGCAACTGCAATTTTGCCGCGCAAATTAAATCGCATATTAACACGCAAACTAACGCGCAACTAAATCATCACTGACTCACCCCGCACCCGCAAGCTCAAATCGAAGAACACTCCGTGAACACACAAAACTTCTATCTGAATTACTTTACTTATCAAAAGTAAATTGACATTCACTATTTATTCTAAGTAACATCATCGAACGACCTCGACATTTTGCAGTCAAAGGTAGACTACTTCGTAATGACTCATTTCTAAAACAAATTAACTACATTCCAAATATTCATTACAATTTCCTAAAAGACTAACGTTAATTCACAAGACATAAAAAGGACATACATAAAACTACATATATCACGAGCACACCAACACATTAACAACCTTAAAAATACCCTGTATATATTATCGTATTTGTATATTGGTGTTGAATTGAATGTATGTTTTTTTGTCTTATTTAAATTGAAATTGTTTATTTGTTTGTGGATGCAGAAAAGTTCAGGCAACCTCACATAAAATTTCCTTCTGATTCATCTCAATGCTAACGCAAGTTCAGTAGTTTATTCTGCACATCCCCAACAAACGTGTTAGAGAAAAAAAAAAGAAAAGAATAAAAGGAACGAATCTTTGAATTTGGCGCTTATGGTTGCGTGAACCTTGTAGCGGCAGTGAATTCACCCTTTATTTAGCCATTTAGCATCATCGATTTATTCTTTGCAAGATTATTCTTATGTTTTGGCTAATTATTCTCGATTCCAATAGATTATCTGTTCATTTTTTTTTTAAACCTTCGATCCCAGTAGGAATTACCCTAATTGTTTTAGGAAATAATAAATATACCTTCAAAGTTTTATGTCAGTGGTAATACGTTAAATTGTTTATATATATATATATATGTGTGTGTGTATGTGTGTGTGTGTGTGTGCGTGCTTTGCAATGTTAGCGTTCCGGTCATCAGATTCTAGTTCCAGTTTGACTATGGTTGATTTGTTAAAAAAGTGTCACTGAAAATTTCAGCTTGGGGAGACTACATCATCTTGTTACACATACATCTAAAACAATAAAAGAATAAGATAAAACTTGAAGAGAAAATTTACTCTATCGCCTCTAATAATTGTCACAAAACACATAAGAGAAAGCCCAAGGAATTTAAATAGATTATATGAACACAAAAGGGACATTTTACAGAACAAAACATCAAATGCATTAATTGCTCACTGTAATGAGACTAACTGCAATGTTGATATAAAAAATGCTACTCTGATCAGAGGAGAAAACAATTCACTAAGACGAAAATGTTTAGAGAGTGCCTTGATCGCTAAATCATCCACAGTAAATTTGCGCCCAGTTTCTTACAACATTTCACCATTCTGGCAGATTTAACTTTTATTATCACCCTGTCATAAATCTAATAAAAAAAGTGATGGAAACAAAAAAAAAAACAAAAAAAAAAAAAAAATCTAAATGAAATTGGCTACCCAAAACACATAAAAAATGAAAAAAAATTTTAAATTTAGAATTCCCAGCATTGAATGTGTTGTTTTCTAAAAGATTTCTTTTGTATTTATATTTTATTTAAATTTCTCGAGGTTTCTCCTATGTATATTTTGTGGTGATCATTAGAAGTTATAGAGTAAATTCCTGCTTCAGGATTTAAATTGTTATTCCTATTACTAATTGTTTACCCAATACAAGGATAATGAACAACTCAAGGTAGAGGGTTACTGATTGAGGTTGTTGCATGTGCATGTTAAGTGGATATGTAGGAAATATATTGGTTAAACCTGAACTTAGCGACGTTAATATTGTAACGATAAGAGAAGCATCCCCTCTTGAACCTGTACCACGATGCAACGGTTCTTGGGAAGAAGCTGTCCGAATGGAACTTCCTTCTTACTGATGTTATACGAAGGGAAAATGAATGATTTGTTCCAGTCTCCATGGCTGTGAAGGTTAGGGCTGGTGTAACTAGTGAATATAGCTACGAAATTTCTTGAATATTTATGTGCTACTCTCTTCTTGATACCCCGCTCCACAGAGCGTTGAAATAGAAAACTATATTATGTAGGAGTGACAACACTTTCGGACATCCTTGTAGATTGCATCTTTTCTGTCTCATTCTGGAATGATGAGATATTGTTTATATTATTTACACTCGGACTAATCTAATCTTTGTTGCTGTTGTGAAAACGATTCACCCGGTGATCTCTTCGGCCTTCTTCAGGTGTCTTCTGTCTATTCGGTTATCCTTCGGGGGAATTTTCGAACTGAACCCTCTTTTTAATCTAAGAGGGTAGACAGTTCTCGGTCATGTCCGTGTCTAAGGATATCTCCTCTTTTCTTTTTAGTACTGCTCAGTCATCGCTACGGACCTAAGGATTGAACTCACAATTAAAATGCCACCAAATTCACTAACCAATGCTATGACACCTCAGGCTATTTATATATGAAATTGATTCCATCAATTAGTCGTTTATTTTATATTTGTTTTGACACACCATAATTCATAATATGTGTTAGATTTTCAAAGTATAATATTAAAATTAAAGTATGTCAAGACAGCTTTCCTTTATACATTGCTGATATTTGTTTACTTCCAAGCCGTGATCTAAATGCTAAGGTGGTTAACACTTTCAGGACATAAAAATACTTTGTTTGAAAAGTTTCGACGCGTATAACAAAACAATTACATTTTTTTAAATGAAACTGTTTTGCTTCTATTATTTACATTATTCGGACCGTTGTTCTCATCTTCATTGCAATATTCACAACGTTTCGGCCGTTGTACGCTCCAGCCTTCTTCAGTTGATTGGAATTTCGACCCGAACTTGTTATTTCGTACACCGGGGGTAGATTTTTCTAGTTCTACGTGCCATGCCTCTTCCGGATGTCTTAGGTATTTCCCTTTAACACAACTTTACAAGTTCTTCGGGTCACCACTGCAGTGGCCTGGTATTGAACTCAAAACACTTTGGATCTAGTCCCTGGATCTAACCAACGTTTTTATCCACTGGGCCATGAAGAAGACCGGAGTGAACAACGGCTGAAACGTTGTGAATATGGCAAACAATATGAGGATAACAGTTCGAATAATGCAAAGGACCAGGATACATTATTGATGCTACAATCTTAACAACATAAGATACACTAATGACGTAGTGTTGGTTGCAGGTATAGAAAAAAAAGTCACAAGAAATTCTACAGATGGGCTTGAAAGAAAGCAAGAAGAAAGGGACTAAACATCAATGTCAAAAGACAGAATGTATGGATGTCAGTAAAAGGAATAGCTCAACATAAAATTACAAATTGGAGATAACCAAAATGAAGTACAACAATTTGAATATCTGTGAAGTGTTTTAGCAGAGGACAGAAAGAGGACTGATATCGGGAGGCGCATTGGAATAGCGAAGATGCTTTCCAAAAGCTAAGCAGAGTGTTAAGAAACAGGAAAATTTCGTTAGAAACAAGAAAAGAGTACTGAACCATTACGTAATATCTGTCCTCCTATATGGCAGTGAATACTGAATAATCTCCTCACAGATGAAGAAAGGACTTGAAGCAAAGAAAATATAGTTCTACAAACAGATGCTGGGGAATGCCATGGACCGAACATGTGAGCAATGACAAAGTCTTAAATAAAATGGAAACAAGAGGACACTTATACTTAACACCAGGAAGAGACAGTTGAAGTACCAAGTGAACATAATACGGAAAGAGAACTTGGAAAACTTGAGGTTCACGGGACAGATAGAAAAACAACGCATAATCTACTTAGGGAGAAAAAGTAAATGGATGGTGGAAGGAGAAATAAGAAAAAGATTTCTTAAAGATTTTTAAGAGCTACGAAGGACAGGAAATTGTGGAGAGCCATGATCGTTTACATCCAGAAGGAACATGGGACATCAAGAAGAAAAATGAATTTCAGTCAATGGATGATGGAAATGGGTTTAGGAGAAAAAAAGACAAAACTTTGTTAAGAGCTACAAACGACAGGAAATTGTGGAGAGCCATGATCGCCTATATCCAGAAAGAAAATGGCACATCAAGAAGAAAAATGAGCTTGAGTAATTGGATGGTGAAATAAGAAAAAGACAAAATTTATTCAGAGTTGTGGCAGGGGCGATATTACCCCTGAAATAATAATAATAATGATAATAAAAGAAGATATGATGTAAGACAGAGGACGCCGGGTGAAAGAGAGGCGTTTTCGGATAACCAAGATGTTAATATGCAAAGGTTTTGAAATGCAAATGTTACAGAAAGTGAATTTAGAACACAAAATACAATCTTTTTGTAAGTGTACAAAGGATATCAGATTACTAATAGAAAATTACTGGAACAATGATAATTTGGATTTAAAAAAAAAAGAAATGGATATTGACACTATAAGAATCAAAGTTAAAATTAAGGATGTTTTTATCTAGAATTTATTTTTGAAACAAGACTCTCTGTAGTTTACAAAGAGCGGCAGATTGGTTGATAGCGAGGTGATAAACAATAGCGTCTTGTAAAACTTGGAAACCAATCGATGAAAAAGTAAATTGTTTATTCTCGGAGGAGTGACGTTGTACTTTGGTCGTATGTCAGTACGTTCGCACTAGAAAAACAGACACGTCACCAGTCTGGAACACGGAGGCCGATTCTCTTAATAAAGAGGCGAGCCAACTGGAAGAGGAGGGAGAGTTTTGGGGTTCGTCTGTCTTCGAAAGCAGTCGAACTGGGTGCAGAGACGTAAGAAATTGAAAAGGAAGCGTCCGCTGTGTGTTGCTGAAGCTGATGGCGAAGAAGAGAAATATCACCGCTAACATTTAAGTACCGCTACTCTACTACTACTGATACCACTACTACTAGTACTACTACTGAGAACGGGAACATCGAAGGCTGTAGTAGTTGCGCTAAGAGCAGACTAAGAAGGGTTAAAACGAAGGCCACATCTCTCCCTTACCGAAATTTTTCGGAGTATTTGTACTTCTTTGGTTATTGTTCACATACAAGAAACATTCAACCTTGTGCAATAAGAATTATTTGTGTGTGTGTGTGTGTTTGCTTTTATATAAAAAGAAACTTTTGCCCTTTCAGAATCGAATCGACTTGGTTATATTTATTTTTCTGTTAATCCGATTCTCACCCGACGAACTAGAAAGTGGACCAACGGAGAGCTTCCGGATTTCTACAATCCGATTACCACTCTCCAGGATCAAAACAATCACAACGTGGCTGAGGTGTGGCTTCGAATTAACATTGGGAACCGGAAACTTGTGTTTAACCTGTAATACTGGACCATACCGGACCAACGGCCGGTTTTGTGGAGTACGTGGGTCCAGTGGAGTGAGGATACAGTGTTACAGAGTTACAAAGGACAGGAAATTGTAGAGAGCCATGATCGCCTACATCCAGAAGAAACATGGAACATCAAGAAGAAAAATGAGCTTCAGTAAATATATGGTGGAACAGGGTTTAGGAGAAAAAAGACAAAATTTTATTAAGAGCTACAAAGGAGAGGGAATTGTGGAAAGTCATCATAGCTAACGTCCTGAAGGGACACGGCACATAGAAGAAGAAAGTTGAATGCTTTTTGTTTTGTTATAATAATGTGTATTTTAACTTTGTAGTTGTAAAACCGAACATAAGAGAAATATTTTTGTTTGTCCAAATGAAGGCGCTTTGTTCAGGCCGGACGTTGATGATGATTGTTTTGAATATATAAATTATTAGCCGCTTGCCATAAAAGGTCGATTGGTGAGCTTGTAGCAAAGGGTCTGGCCACATTCCCAAACACCTCAAATTCGATCGATACAATAAAGACGGGTTGTTGCCAAACAGAAAAAATATATTTTTGTTGTGCGTAAAATAATTTGTCCATTTGCCAAAGTGAAAGAATACTTGACATGCAACATCTTCGTTTCATGAAAATAAGAAAATGTTATTGCGAATGAATACGCGATTAAGTTCCTATCTATCTATCTATCTATCTATCTATCTATCTATCTATCTATCTATCTATGTTCGATTTCTATCTTCTAAGTTCCTATCTATCTATCTATCTATCTATCTATCTATCTATCTATGTTCGATTTCTTTCTATCTTCTAAGTTCCTATCTATCTATCTATCTATCTATCTATGTTCGATTTCTTTCTATCTTCTAAGTTCCTATCTATCTATCTATCTATCTATCTATCTATCTATCTATCTATCTATCTATCTATCTATCTATGTTCGATTTCTTTCTATCTTCTAAGTTCCTATCTATCTATCTATCTATCTATCTATCTATCTATCTATCTATCTATCTATCTATCTATGTTCGATTTCTTTCTATCTTCTAAGTTCCTATCTATCTATCTATCTATCTATCTATCTATCTATCTATCTATGTTTGATTTCTTTCTATCTTCTAAGTTCCTATCTATCTATCTATCTATCTATCTATCTATCTATGTTTGATTTCTTTCTATCTTCTAAGTTCCTATCTATCTATCTATCTATCTATCTATCTATCTATCTATCTATCTATCTATGTTCGATTTCTATCTTCTAAGTTCCTATCTATCTATCTATCTATCTATCTATCTATCTATCTATCTATGTTCGATTTCTATCTTCTAAGTTCCTATCTATCTATCTATCTATCTATCTATCTATGTTCGATTTCTTTCTATCTTCTAAGTTCCTATCTATCTATCTATCTATCTATCTATCTATCTATCTATCTATCTATCTATCTATCTATCTATGTTCGATTTCTTTCTATCTTCTAAGTTCCTATCTATCTATCTATCTATCTATCTATCTATGTTCGATTTCTTTCTATCTTCTAAGTTCCTATCTATCTATCTATCTATCTATCTATCTATCTATCTATGTTTGATTTCTTTCTATCTTCTAAGTTCCTATCTATCTATCTATCTATCTATCTATCTATGTTTGATTTCTTTCTATCTTCTAAGTTCCTATCTATCTATCTATCTATCTATCTATCTATCTATCTATCTATCTATCTATCTATCTATCTATCTATGTTCGATTTCTTTCTATCTTCTAAGTTCCTATCTATCTATCTATCTATCTATCTATCTATCTATCTATCTATGTTTGATTTCTTTCTATCTTCTAAGTTCCTATCTATCTATCTATCTATCTATCTATCTATCTATCTATCTATCTATCTATCTATGTTCGATTTCTTTCTATCTTCTAAGTTCCTATCTATCTATCTATCTATCTATCTATCTATCTATGTTTGATTTCTTTCTATCTTCTAAGTTCCTATCTATCTATCTATCTATCTATCTATCTATCTATCTATGTTCGATTTTTTTCTATCTTCTAAGTTCCTATCTATCTATCTATCTATCTATCTATCTATCTATCTATGTTTGATTTCTTTCTATCTTCTAAGTTCCTATCTATCTATCTATCTATCTATCTATCTATCTATCTATCTATCTATCTATGTTCGATTTCTTTCTTTCTCCTAAGTTCCTATCTATCTATCTATCTATCTATCTATCTATCTATCTATCTATCTATCTATCTATCTATCTATGTTTGATTTCTTTCTATCTTCTAAGTTCCTATCTATCTATCTATCTATCTATCTATCTATCTATCTATCTATCTATCTATCTATCTATGTTCGATTTCTTTCTATCTTCTAAGTTCCTATCTATCTATCTATCTATCTATCTATCTATCTATCTATCTATCTATGTTTGATTTCTTTCTATCTTCTAAGTTCCTATCTATCTATCTATCTATCTATCTATCTATCTATCTATGTTCGATTTCTTTCTTTCTTCTAAGTTCCTATCTATCTATCTATCTATCTATCTATCTATCTATCTATCTATCTATCTATGTTCATAGAGATAACGGGTACCTATCTTTATCTTTGTCTATTTGTGCACAACTCCCGGCTTCAACCCTAGTGACCGGCAACCAAATATGTACCCGTATCGTCGGCCCTACACAGCGGTAAGCAATTATGTCAGCCAGTCGTCGGTCCTCAAGTTCCTTCATACCGCAGTGTTTACCATTTAGCTGACTCTCACTCGTTAGCGCGTGACTCGTTTTGTCGCTGGTATCGTGTTGGTGGCACGGTTCCACTCGACAGCTGGTGTTTCTTCACGACCATTCAATCCTCTGTCACGTTGTGTTTTTGATTGTGAGAAGATCGCTGATGAAGCTAACTCCGAGTGAAGACGGTTCGACAATTTCGGAGCTACACAAAAAAGAAGAATCCTTTGGAATAAAGAATTAACTTGTTTTAAAAATGTAACAATGATTTGGTTTATATATGATTTGTTGTATTCAGCGGTTTTAGCCCTACCCACTTGTTATAATCAAATGACACTGGGATCCTCTTTGGAGTCTGCAGTTTATTTTAGAAGTAACTTAAATTTCTAGGTTCTGGTCTTCATATCCGGCACAAGGTCTTTGGTTAGGATTCCAGTGTGTCCATCTGTCTCTCTTCTTGTGTTGGATATCTCCTCTTAACCCAACTCTGTGTTCAAAATCTCCAGCTTATATGGAATTCTACGTCCGGAATGGGTAGGGTCTGGTTGTGTCTACTTATTTTTAATATGATCCTCTCATATTCACGGACAAGCTTCTTAGTATCCTTATTAAAGGAAGAAAGAAAGTTAACATATTGATGCATACCAATTTATGCCGAGTACTTTCGACATTCGCAAATTTTTTTTTTGCTTCTTTGCATAGTTTAAATTTAACGTAGGTCATATTTGATTAGTTGATCAGAGTAAAGCCCACAAACCTTATAACGCCCTTTTTCTTCGAAAAAAGAGATTGCATTTTGCTTTTAAATCTAAATAAATCGTTCACTCGCCAGTAATTTACAATCTCCTGATGAGATGCATTGATACGGATCGAAACCCGACTGCAGTTGTGTAGTGATTTTGACATGTTTTCGGCGTAATATCCTAAAATAAATATTACTCTACTCTGTATCGAGCCCTCTTTTAAATTAAATTTTACGAACGTTGGAATTGTACTCATCATTGTATATATAAACCCAGACGATATGCATTTAACGGATGTCAGAATTCGTTGAAAAATACATCCCTACTCTTCCTAAACTTAACCACTTTTTCAAACGTAACTAATAACTGATACAACAATAGTTAATGAAAATGAACACGCTACCACCCCTTGTCTGAATGATTGGATTTCTCCGTATCCTTGGAAACAATGAATTATGAATCTACTACTGGCAAACGGTCTACTCATGGCAAACGTCCTAATAATCGCAACTATCGAGCAGGTCCTAATTATATAGGAAGATTCTAATACAGACAGATACACAACTGTAAGAAAACTATCGCAAGGTGGATTATCTAGGAATGCCTATCCCCTCTTCAAGTAAATTAAGGCGGATAGGGTTAGGGTTACATTGTATCAGGAGCTGGGAAGAATCTCTGGCTTGATATTAAAATAATAAGAATATATCAGCTAGGTATGCATATATATATATATATATATATATATATATATATATATATATATATATATAGAGAGAGAGAGAGAGAGAGAGATTTTTAGCATTTCACCCCTAGCAAGGCAGAAAGCCACTAGCACACAAGGGGTTATAGAGGATTTGGAGCGAGAGCAGGTAGGAATGATACAGGAAAGGATGAGGAGAAGGATAGTGGATAGATCAAGGCAACTGGAGATGTCGATTGACATTACATTTGAATAGTTGGAGATTATAGCTCTCAGGGAAACAGGAATAGAGAAGGGATTTCCACAGGCGAGAGGTGCGAGGTATGAAGCTAGTGGAGTAGAAGAGGCGGCTACATTTATCAGTTTCAACAGTGAAAGAGTGTGAGCGGGATGCCAGGACGCTTGAATTCATGGAGTCTGGAAACCGGACAAAGCAATTCATCGGAGCAACTATCATGAAAGTATTTGTAAAAAAGACAGAGAGAGGCGACGGCGCGTCTGTGAGAGAGCGACTGCAGACGAGATGCCAGATCAGGGCCAATTATATTGCTTATCCGTCGCTGGATCTTATCAAGAACCCCGAGGCAAACAGTAGGGCCTCCAGACCATATATGGCAGCAATACTCCATGCAAGGGCACATGGTTGATTTGTAGATTTGAATGATCGATTCCGGAGAGAAAAATTTCCTGGCGCGGTACAGGGAGCCAACTTTCCTTGCAGTGGACGAAGCAATTGACTCAATGTATTTGTTCCATCTCAGGTCAGTAGACAAGGTGAGACCGAGCAGCTGCAGAGAGGTGCTCTCAGGAAGTTGAGCGTCAGAGATTCTAATGGGTGGTGGGTGCAGGGAAGGATCTCTGTGGTGATTAATAGAGAGCAGTTTTGTTTTTGCCTAATTGGGAATCAATATATATATATATATATATATATATATATATATATATATATATATATATATATATATATCCAAATGAGAGAAAGAACAGATTAAGTAAAAGGCCAGTTCTTAGCATTTACTTTTAAAAAGGGCTTAATCCAAAGAGCAATATATATTATTATTTTTATTATAAGAGATTATAGCAAAAACATGTTAAAATCGCTACACAATAGCTTTCGTGTTTCGGTACTATGTTGTGCCTCTTTAGGCGATGGTAAGTAACTGGTGATTAAATGATTTTTAAGAAAATTTATTTATTAAATTTAATCAATTAGTCAGTACTAAGTTAGGCCAAAAGTTCCCCCATTTGATTGATAAACATTTTCCTAAAAATAACCATCTTAGGAAAATATTTAGCAGAAACATTATAGCTGGGACAATAATCTTGAGAAGATTATAAAGTTAGACAATAATAAAATTTTAAACCAATTTAATAATCTGGGTCATAATACACATTCTAAGACAAATATTATTGATGATACTGGCCAATGTAATTGTAGGAATTCTGACCAATGCCTATTGCTAAACAAATGTTTATCTAAATCTCTTGCTTACCTAAGTACTATCTCTACAACAGGAAATCCAACGGTTGTAAAATTCTGTATTGGTAGTACTAAGAATAATTTTAAGACTAGGCGGTATCACCATATCTTGTTCTTCACCAATATTACAAACAGAATAATACATCACTTTCTAAATATTTTGACGTTTAAAAGATGATAATAAGACTCCTAAGGTGAAATGGAAAATTTTAAAAATTATAAAATAATTATATATATGTATGTGCGTGTGTGTGTGTATTAATAAATATACTATCTATCTATCTATCTATCTATCTATCTATCTATCTATCTATCTGTCTGTTTTAGGATATTAAAACAGGTTAAAATCGCTGCATATTGGCAATTATGTTTCAACACCATAAATATGTCCCCTCGAGTGATGTTAAATTACTGGAGAGTGTAATGTTGAAACGTAATTGCCATTATGTAGCGATTTTAATATGTTTTAATATCCTAAAATAAATTATATTTAGCTCTACTCTGTATTGAGCCCTCTTTTAAATTAAATGTTACGTACAGTGGAATTATACTCCATTTGTTCTCATTTTACCTATATATATATATATATATATATATATATATATATATGATAGGATAAGGAACAAATATATTTCGCTTTTATTAAAGCTTCATCAGGTAATGAAATATGGAGGAGAACATTCTGATATTTTTTATTTCTGTACTTTACATCGGTTAAGAAGACGTCAATCATGTGCATCTGTATTGTCAAGCAGCGGTTGTGCGAATAATTCATATGTGTATGTGTATCATAATTCTATTTTGTCTCTGCGGGATTCCGATGATAATGCATATCCGTTTGTATGTGTGTGCATCTAGTAGGTTGTTTCATCAATGTACGGTGCTTGTCGTTGGAGGCGTTTTGTGTGAGGCTGTCGGAGTTAGCTCCTCCTTAATTCCCAAATTGTCACTGGGGGGTCATTCTCCCTATACTATAAATACTGGGCGACTTCTTGCTTCGTTCTCTTTCCTTCGGGCCTCGTGCCGCATCCCACCAAGCGTGGAGGTGAGGTGAGGTAAATCTTCTTTTTAATTTCTTCATTTCAGCGACTACAATGTAAGGTCTCTGAGATCATCTGCGTCTTCCCATTTGTGGGAGACGCCATGAACATTATACACACATACACGTACGTACGAACATTCACCAAAGAACACACACACACACACACACACACAAATATTATTGTCTATGTCCATTGTAAAATTGTTTTTTTAAATACACACACACACACAGACATATATATATATATAAGTTTTGTTTGTCTTGATCTCCAGTTGGACTTCATTCAAGCCCGGACATTTTATTGTAGTTGGACCTTGTAATATTCTACCAGGAGTTACACACGTGTTCCCAATTCAACAACACGATATCACACACGGTCCTCTACAAGGCTGGAAGAATTTAAATTATACAGCCTCGAAATAAATTACTCAATAAACTTTCAATAATCGAAACATTTTGAGAAGTTACAATACAAACTGCTTTAAAAAAGGTTTAAAATAAAGAAACTTTTAACTATTGAAAGATCTTTCGAGAAGTTACAGTACAATTTGCTTTAAAAAAGGTTTCAAATATGCAAACTTTTAACTATTGAAAGATCGTTCGAGAAGTTACAATACAAATTGCTTTAAAAAAGGTTTAAAAAATACAAACTTTTAACTATTGAAAGATCTTTAGAGAAGTTACAGTACAATTTGCTTTAAAATAAGGTTTAAAATATACAAACTTTTAACTATTGAAAGATCTTTCGAGAAGTTACAATACAAATTGCTTTAAAAAAGGTTTAAAATATACAAACTTTTAACTATTGAAAGATTATTCGAGAAGTTACAATACAATTTGCTTTAAAAAAAGGTTTAAAATATACAAACTTTTAACTATTGAAAGATCTTTCGAGAAGTTACAATACAAATTGCTTTAAAAAAAGGTTTAAAAAATACAAACTTTTAACTATTGAAAGATCTTTAGAGAAGGTATAGTACAATTCTTTTTCCAAAAAAGGCTCAAAATACACATTCTTTCCAAAATGATGCCCTTATTTAATTGGAAGTCGAAGCTGAGAAGTTTTTGGTCAGGGTTTGTAGAGGACCCGTATTGGTTTACGTGTTGTTGAATTAGAAACACGTGGTGTTTATTCCTGCTAGAAGAAGGTCCAACTACAAGAACATGGCGGACTCAAGTTGAGTCCAACCGAAGATGTAAAGAAAACAAACAAGACCGATATATATATATATATATATATATATATATATATATATATATATATATATATATATGTCAACAAATATATGTATTAAACAACAAATTTACAAGTGACAAAGACATCAACATTTATGTGTGAACGTAAAGAGTTTGTATTTTGGTGAATATTCGTACGTGCGTGTATGTGTGTATAATGTTCACGGCGTCTTCCTACAAGTGGGGAGACGTTATTCTTTTGGGAGAGCTTAAATTGTAGATGTGTTCGCTGAAAAGCAAAGTGAAAAAGAGAACAAGGCGATAAGTCGCCCAGTATTTATAGTGTAGGGAGAGCGACCCCTAGTGAACAATTAGGGAATTAAGGAGGAACTAACTCCGACAGGTTCATCCGCGTCAATAGGATTGTTCTTTTTCTTGAACACAGTTCGATTATTATTATTAAAATCTTTTACTTTCGATTATTATTATGAAAATCTTTCACTTTCACTTTGGATGTGTTTCTTTTTCTGTTTTCTTTTTATTCTGTAAGCAACAGCTGAGATCACACTAACCAGTGACGGTTAAAATAGCTTTTCCTTCTCGTTCCTTATAACTTGATGTAAATTTCTAGTACCTTGTGAAATTTTTCTATGTTCTCAAATATTCTGCTGACTCGTCTTGTTATATAGCTCTCAAATAGGCTCCATGAAGGTCTCCTTTTAAATTTGCGTGGGCGGAAGTCATCCTTTTGATTGGTCAAAAATGCAAAGATGTATATCTTTTCCAAATTTGAAAATTAGATCACAAACCATTCACCGACTTATTTTTTGGTGTTTTTTTTTTTAGCAATTCTATTTGTAGAAAGTTTAACGTCCAAATATTTAACATCAAATTAATTGTTTTCCATTAAACGTTTGCCTTCTTTTAAATAATTTTTTAAAACACACCTCAAAAGCAAGTGTCATGACTCTTTCGGGTGTCTCAGTTATTTCCCTTTAACATGGCACGTGGAACTAGAGCCGTCTACTCCAGTGGACGAAATAAAGGGTTTGGTTCGAAATTCCAATCACCTGAAGAAGGACGGAGTTTACAACGACCGAAACGTTGTGAATATGACCATGAAGATGAGCATAACAGTCTGAATAATGTAAATAATGCAAACAAGCAGTCTATTATAATCTTTATTTACTTTTTTTTATCTACACTTTTTTATTAATCATTTATTTAGTTTACTTTTTGTATATAAATTTGTATGTTTTCTCATCAATAAAAAGAGAAATAAAAAAAAAATTAGTATGTCGTATTATTTATAATATTAAACAGTAGTTATTTGAATTATTAAATGCTGAATTTCATTCAAACTCCTTATCGACTCCTTTCTCTTCCATGTTCTGTTTCTTTTGTTTGAATTTTGGGGCTGTGGTGTATATATAGGTGTATGTAACTGCTTATCAACAAACTTGTCTGAATATTGAATGCATTTATTTTCGAATGAGTTTAAAACATATTTTCACACTCAGAGTTTAAGACCCACGCATTTGCTTGCTTGCTTTTTACAATTATTATTCTTGTTATTATATTGAGAGCAATGCGTATTTTTATTCACTCAAGTGTTTTTCTCCTTTCTCTGTTTTGTCAGAAAAACGAATTTTATAAATCGATCAGCAATTGATGGAAATACTATTCGTGTAAAACATGAACTTTTTGACATATTCGTGTTTACAGTTTGTTGACAATTTTTTTTTTCTGATTTCAGATGCTGACCTTTTTCAAAGGAACATGCCTGCTGAGAAAATGAGACCATTCTTTTATTTCGTGAAATTGTTGAACTGAAATTTCCAAAATACTTTTCTTGTTGATCATTGTCACGGTTTCTAAAATAAATAGAAATTTTTAAATTCATTTAGAAGTTGTTTATGTATGGCTATTTAAGAAGGACTAGTTTAAGTAGTTCAAACAGACAGTTTAAATAATCTATTTAAAATGAATTGTAGGTACCAAACCGAACCTCTCCAACTATTGGAGAAAAGAAAAGTATATTAATAGTAATGGATTTTTATTTAACGATCTGACAGATTTTTTATCACTTTAAACGTTATTTTTAATGGATATCCATATTTAAGTAGACACTCCATTTACTTATTAAACAGTATATTTATTTTCAACTACTGGCCTGAATATTTGAGAAATTCCATCACAGAAAAATATGTGCTCTCCGGTAAGATTCGAATCTGCGCCTCTCTAGGCAGAGGGAAACCGCCATTAGATTTAATGTACCTTAACCAACTCAGCCTTATCGATCAACTAAAGTTTGAAACATGCCTTTAAACGAAATGTAATTTACCTGGTTGGTATAAAATGACCTATCAAGGTTCATACGGTGTTAAACATATCCAAACCAAACCAGTAATAGTGAAAGGTCTGTCAGTTTAGTGTTCGGATTAAAAGCAACAGTATTAGATCAAAACTAAAAATAGTAGTATACATTCTACAGTTAAAAAGTAAAAAAAATTATAATGGCGCCCTTTTCCAATATATATTGTGAATATTTTTATTCGCGTTTGTATTTTAACTTTGAAATTTTCCAACATATTTCAGTGAAACTTTCTAAAATTATAGTTTATACTGTGGATGTATTAATGATGTTTAGGTGAATAGAAGCTCAGAACGAGAAACTGGAGATCTGATTCCAATTGAGCTTCGTTCACTTTCAAGCAAATTTCATTTTGTTGTCGAACAATGTCATTAAACTACTTTAACAATTTTCTTTAATTCAAAAAAAAAAAAAAAATGAAAAAGTTTTGCCCTAAGAAGAGCATTAGGCACCCCACCACCGCAAAAAAAAAACAACAAAAAAAACAAAACAAAACAAAAAAAACACCCAAAACCCCAAAAAACACCCCAAAAACACCAGTAGGAAAAAGTAATTAAAAAAGAAATCAAATTTGCTATTGTTCATCTTTTAAATTTAGTAATCAATGATTATTTCTCTTACAGTGTTCAGGTTCACCCTTCCGCTATTCAAAAGCAGAACGTTTCCATGAAACATTTCCTAAGCAGATGTCGTTTAAAGCGAAGAAGCAGTTACCAATAATTTATATGGGAAAGTATTTGAGCGTTCCCAGATTGAAAATCTTTTACGTTTCGGTTTATAATGCAACATCGAAGCTCGATATTTCTCGATTGCAGTTTCTAACACGGAAGGCTTGAAATATGATAGTGGTCCCTTATCCGCGGTTTCCGTTATTCGCAGACAACTATAGAAATAAACAATGCAT
>OZ010579.1:9739662-9902162 GCA_963932145.1 Acanthosepion lycidas
AGGCTGCATAAAATCCATGGATGCTGATATTAGGGAAAGAAAAATACTTCAGAGATAGAACAGATATATTGGAGAATTCTTTCACGATGAAAGAGAACAACCGGCAATACACAAACAATATCGAAGGACTGGAAATATTAAAATCTGAAGTGGGATATGCACTAGTTAAATTGAAGAGAAACAAAACGACAAGGACAGACGGAATTGTAATTGGCAGCTTTTGACGATTTAGCATAAGCAAAATTACAGAGATGATAAATGAAATCTATAACAGTGGTTATATACCGGAAGACCTAAGTAGATCTGTTTTGATAGCACTGCTTAAGAAGCCAGGTGCAAACGAATGTGAACTTCATCGAACAACCAGCCTAATGAGCCATTTAACGAATCTTATCATCCGAATTCTGATGAGTAGAGAGCGCAACATTACGGAAATACGACAGGAACAGTACGGGTTCGTCAAAGACACGTGATATTTGTGCTCAGAATGTTATCAGAAAGAGCAATACAAATGCAGAGGGACGTGTACCTGTGTTTCATAGATTACGCAAAGGCGTTCGATAAAGTACACCACGAAGATCCGGTGGAACTGCTCAGCAACCTTGATATATTTCGGAAGGATATTAGAATAATCAAGAACCTATACTGGTAGCGAACCGCCTGCATGCAGATAGAAAATGTCTTCAGCAGATATACATGAATAGAAAGTGGGTGTAATGTGTCTTCTCATCGGATTATTCAACCTACACGACGAGGAGATTCTGAGAGAACGAGAAGTCCTACCGGGATTTATTATTGGCGGCTACAATTTTGACACCATAAAATATGCGGATAACGTAGCGTTGATAGCAGACATAGAAAGGAAACTCCAAGAAAAGTGAAGATTGAACATCAAGTGCAAGAAGACAGAATGCATGGTTGTTAGTAAAAGGATGAGTCCAAAGTGCGAATTGCAAATCGGAGCCACCAAAATTAGATGTGTGGAAATTTAACACTGAAATCCGAAGGCGTATTGGGATAGTCAAAGATGCTTCCCAAAAGCTAAGCAGAGTCCTTAAGAAATGAAAAAAAAAACTTCGCTAGAAACAAGCAAAAAAAGTATCAAACTCTTTACGGGACATTTGTCCTCCTGTATGACAGTGAGTGCTGGACAATCTCTTCAAAGACGAAGAAGAGACTTGAAATGTGGTTCTACAGAAGGATGCTGGGGATACCATCATCCGAATATGTGAGCAATAAAAAAGTTTTGAAGAAAATGGAAACAAAAAGGAAAATTAACATGAGGAAGAGACAGTTGAAATTTCTCGGGAACACAATAAGGAAAGAGGGCTTGGAAAATCTGATACTCACAGGACAGATTGAAGGTAAGAGGGGAAGAGAAAAACAACGCCATACATACTTAGTGAGTTTGAGTAAATAAATGGCGGAACAGAGTTTAGGAGAAATAACAGAAAAAACAAAAATTATTAAGAGCTACAAAGGACAGGAAGTTGTGGAGAGCCAGAATCGACTACGTCCTTAGGGGACAAAGCACATAAAGAAGTAATAAGCGTAGCAAAACTTAACAAGGTGATTGTCGTTCACCTTCTGAAAAGAGATGGCACGTTCGTGCGCACCCACATACACGTACGCACTCAGGCAGAGAGAGAGAGAGAGAGAGAGAGAGAGATGGAGAGAGAGAGGGGGTTGGGGGGAGAGAGAGGGGGTTGGGGGGGAGAGAGAGAGGTCATGTCCAGTGTATTTGGAAAGAAAACACTTTGCTAGCAATATCTTCAAAAAATATCAATCTGATGACTCAACTGTCGACTTGAGCTAATCCCGAACTCAGATCGCAGGATCTGAGACGGCGTGAGTCAGGAAGGCAACACAAAGCGAAAGTATGAAGCCTTTGGATTTACGGCTCAAAGTGGCCAAACGTTTGATCTTTTCCTCTGCACATTCACTCGCCCAAAGTGTTAGGAAAGAGTTGGCGAACGAGAAGTGAATCTGACTTTTGACTTTTGATCCGCCCACGCATCAAATGATTAGGGAACAACATTTCCAAATGCCGACATGCTTTCATCATCATCATCGTCGTCATCATCGACTCTTTTCCATAAATTCCATATCTATCTATCTATCTATCTATCTATCTATCTATCTATCTATCTATCTATCTCAGTATGTTTATATCTATCGTTTTATCTAAGTCTGCTCAGTATCTATTGTTGTTAATTAATTATCTATCTAAAACTGTTCATTTTCTATGTATGTATGTATGTATGTATGTATGTATGTATCTATCTATCTATCTATCTATTTATCTATCTATCTATGTAAAACTGTTCCATATCTATCTAAAACTGTTGTTATTATCTATCTATCTATCTATCTATCTATCTATCTATCTATCTATCTATCTCAGTATGTTTATAATCTATCTTTTTATCTTTGTCTGCTCAGCATCTATCTATCTATCTATCTATCTATCTATCTATCTATCTCAGTATGTTTATAATCTATCTTTTTATCTTTGTCTGCTCAGCATCTATCTATCTATCTATCTATCTATCTATCTATCTATCTATCTATCTGTCAGTACATGTCTGTCTAAATCCGTATTTCCAGTTAAAAGTAAATTTAATTCATCCTTGATAATGGCTAAAGGTATAGCCGAAAGCACATGGAAAGATAAAACATTTGGGCAGTTTTTGTAAATCCATCTACCAATAAGAAAAAAAAGCTCACATGAGAAATTATATAAAAAACTTAATCAAAGCACCGTGTCTGACATATTTAATGAACCTTACATGAAAGAAGGATTGCTGCCTAAATACACAATTTCTAAATCTTTATGTATATATGTATCTATTCCTCTTCAATAAATACTTCTTTCTTAGTGAATTCAAATTTATAGTTTATTTCTATCTATATAATCATGCACTAAATGTATGACATTTAGATGTACGAAAGAACGATGAAAATGTCTAGCTCTGACCAAGAAATATCTAAAAGAAAAAATCTGATTTTTGATCAGATTTTGGAAAGTGCTGAGAACTTTTCTAGTAGATCTTCTTAAAATGTCGAACTTAGTTTAGTCACACTGGCACATATAAAATTCCTCAAAATACCACAACTCATCGAAATTGTCTGATGATTTCAATTTTTAACGATGTTCTTTTTTTTCTCTCTTTCATTTGCCGCTACTTTTTCTGGAAAGTAGCAACGCGTGTCGCTTCCTGTCACACAACAGACAATTATTAACGACTTCAAGTCGTTTATGTATCAAATATTTATTACATACACTTATAGACAGGTGGACACTTAGTTGCATAAGTCGAGACAAAGAGGAACTGGCTTAAATATAGATAGATACTGACATATGAGCAGACTAATAGATAGACAAACAGATAGACAAAAACAGACTCAGATAGATAGATAAGTATAGAGATCAACAGTTACCTATAATGCATACATACATCGGAACAGACATAGACTGAAATATATAGAAACAGTTTAAAGGATCAAACTTAAATAGATGTGAGCAGATTAAGATAGATGCATAGAAACAAATTGATATATATATATATATATATATATATATATATATATATATATATATATATATATATATATATATATATATATATATAACCTAACCTGAACAAAATAAACTATGAAATCTCCACAAATATTCTTAAATGCCTATAATTGACAACAGTAGCCATTGGTTTATACCAACGGATTCCCATACTTAATACTTCTCGTTTTCCCTCTCGCGTGGTCATGAGCTGCGACGCGATTTTCGCTTCCTCGTCTCGTATACACGAGTTAGTCGTTGCTTTGAAATTTTTCATGCAACAAAAACAGACTATCATCATTGTTTCGTCCGTGTATTGGTTGATATATTGAAAATTCATTGTCATCTTTGATAATGGCTTATGTAAGCCGAAAGCTTAGATTGGATTTAAACATGTATCAATATGGTGATTTCCTTTTGTCTCTCAATGATAATGTTATTAAGCTTATCAGACAATATGAAAGGAACTTACTTAAAATAAATAGACAAAACTTGTCTATATTATTTAATGAAACAGGCATCAATGTAAAATTGCTGCCTAAATATACACAATATATATTATCAAGGGGACTTACATGGCATATGTCCAACTCAATGTTCCATTATTTAAAAGAACATTCCTATCCAAATTCACAATTTAGTGAAATATTAATTGGCGATACAAGGATACTCCACCATGAAAATAAAAAAAAACTTCAATTTCTTGAGGCCCTCAATATAAGAACATTACAACCAATGCTAAATAAGGTTAGCTATAAGCATAGCAACAATGTTCTAAAATGTCTATAATAGCAATGTTTTTAAAATACATAAATTGTAATTATAAAAAAAGTATAATAATTTTAAAATTACAATAATTATTAAAATTACCCCCGTTAGATAAAACTTAAAAAACAAGCATAATAGCTTTAACATTTAATTTTTAAATTAATTCTAGCGGAGCGGGTTCAGACGTATTTATAATTATGACAGAGCAAGTTTCATGCTTATTTACAAAAAAAAAAAAAAAAAAAAAAAGAAAAAAGAAAAACAATTCAAACCTGTCAATTATATTAATTTTCTACTTAGCCTGAAGATGATCTTGGATGAGATTGAAAGAACTTTGGGTAAATAAAAGAAATGGAAAAAAAAATCTACTGCGCTTCTTTAATGTATTTAATATCAACATTAAAAAGTTGATCTGAGAATTCGAAAGGATTAAAATAAAAATAAATAGACATATATATATATATATATATATATATATATATATATATATAATTATTTATTCGAAATATATAACATAAATATGTTATAAACACCATCACTTGATAAAACATCAGAAGTGTTGAAACAAAATGGTTATTTTTGTAGTGATTCTATAACAAATTTATGTTATAATTTTTGAATAAATAATTATATTTGCTCTACACTGTATTGAGCACCATTTTAAGAATAGTATTTGTTGGTTATTGGAATTTATTCCGTATACACCAATCCTATACTTGGGTTTATATATATATATATATATATATATATATATATATATATATATATATATATATATATATATATATAAACAGAGACATATATATATATATATTGAAACATGTTTTATTGAATAATTTTGACGAGTTTTATTTACTTATTTTCAACAGGATCCTTTCATATAATAAGTAGAGAAAACTTCTCTAAATTATTCAATGAAACATGTTGCCAAAATATGGACACACGCATAAGCATACACACACACACACACACGCGCATATATATATATATATATATATATATATATATATATATATATATATATATATATATAAATATATATATATATATATATATATATATATATATATATGTATATATATGACAAAGTGGAATAAGTTTTCCTTTAGAATATTATCGGACTAAAGTGTCATTTCTGTTGGTTCTGATACACATGCACACAAAAGAGAGGGAAACGTTGAGAATTTAAATCTTATTTTATTTTGGAAATATCTCTTTTGCGTACATAGTCTAACCGATTTCATTGAATTTCTTTTTCTTTATATTCATATCTGCACCACTTTGGATATTAAATATCCCACATTGTAATTATAGAAGATCTCCCCTCAAAAGATGAAATCTTCTAAGAAACTGAATGTAAATTTACTATAGAGGATCTAGTGATTCTATACTTTCTATACATTTTCATCTCAGTAAATTGCCTTCTTCATTCTTTTTTAAAAAATTAAAATATCATTTTAAAATCAAAATTAAAGTTAGGTAGTTTGTTGTTTTGTAAGAGATCCCAATTGCCTTTTATGTAAATTCCATGATATTCCTTCCGTGTATTCCTTTAAATTTAAAATCATCAGCGTCCCATTTTGACATAGTTTCCCCATATATATATATATATATGTATGTATGTATGTATGTATGTATGTATATGTGTGTGTGTGTGTGTGTGTGTGTGTGTGTGTCTCTGTGGATGACAATATATATGCTCCTGAAAAATTTATATCAGTTGTGCTCTCTGGGCAGGAAGTGTGGGTTTGTAAACAGTGACTATTACGGCTAATAATGCAAGACTCTTCGTTAAATCGAATTGAGTTCTCTCAGTCACTGTGTGTTTATCTAAAGATAAATACGATTAAAATTCACCTTCATCCCTGCCGTACGCCAACAGATTAGAGGTAGAATCCCTGACTGACGCCAATTCAGTCGGGTTTTGATTCTAGCTAGAGGCAATCGGACGTCTCGCCACACTGATGAGCTGTGATACAGCGAAACAGCCTGTCTGTGGATGACAATATATATATATATACATACATACACAATTATTAAACGTTAGTTTTAGTGGAAACCCATATTTGAGTAGGCACCCCGTTTATTTATTAAATAGTGTATTTATTTATTTTTGTTAACCGGTCAGAATATTCGAGAAATTTTATTGAAGAGATGTATGCGCTCTCCGGCAGGATTTGAACCTACGTCCCCACTGGTCAGAGGAAAGCATTGTTAGATACGATGTGCTCTAGACCTCTCAGCCACGAAATGCGACAAAGGCAATACAAAGCTGAATAGTTCATTTAAACGCAAATTTTTTCCATGTTCTCGAAATATACATATTTGCTCAGTTTTGTATTTTATGATAGATAGATAGATATGAACAGAGTGCGACACGCAGGTAGATTTGAAAAGAGTGTGATAGATAGATATGAACAGAGATAGATAGGTAGATAGATAAATACATAGATAGATAGAACAAACAGAAAAAATATGAACAGAGATAGATATGGATAGACTGAGATAGATAGATAGATATGAACAGAGGGAGATACACAAATAGATAGATAGATAGATAGATAGATAGATAGATAGATAGATAGATAGATATGAATAAACTGAGAAAGAAATATGAACAGAGATAGATGGATGGATAGATATAAACAAACTAAGAAAGAAATATGAACATAGATAGATAGATAGATAGATAGATAGATAGATAGATGCGAGGTACCCGAGATAGAGTTATCCCTTTACGTATCGATACATTCATTAGAACTGGTCGACTTAGTCATCTACAATTTCTTTTTACAATTGTTCAAACTATTGTGCGAATCAGCATTCACACACATGCGCACAAGCACACGATAGACAAAAGAAATTATTCAACCATTCTAATTATCACGATAACAAATCCCGCGGCCTTGACATCAACACATCAGAGTAAACTGCGCAAATCTGAAGAAAAATTCTCCATTGGGCATTCTCTGTCAGTGGTGAGACGAATTTGGTTTTATATGACTGCAGCATTCACAATAAGTGAATACAGGTTTCGGACAAAACAGGTAATCGCTCAGGTCTAAAATCGTCATTGAAACTCCATCCGCAAGATAAAGGAGAATGTCACGAGGCAGCCAATGCTGTTCCCGTAAAAAAATATTTTTAAAAAGAATTTTGGAAAGAGAAATAAACGCCGTGATAAATAAGTGAGTTCCTAAGGGATTTCTTTCCAAGGGGCTAAGGCGCCACTGCCCTAGATGAAGGCGCTTTTTCGTTATTATTAAACGTTTGGCTACATTCCAGACAGAGACATCATACATACTTCTCTCTTCGCAATTCTTTCTTTCTTTCCAATTCTTTCTTTCTTTCTTTCTTTCTTTCTTTTTTTCTTTCTCAGTAACAGGAAGTAGATAAGTTACGTGTGTGCATGCATAGCTATTTCAGACAGTGTTTGAACGTGTTTTGTATATATCTAAGAAACATGTTGGAAACAAACTTGCAAAAGGTCACAGCGGTGATGGTGGAGGATGACGCTCCAGTAGTTCTTCTGATTCATATGATTGCTTTAACTGTTGATGATCAAAAAGAATCTGTACAGCTGATGTGCCTTCATTGCGGTTACAGTCCCTAAATGATGGGGTGCCTAGTGGGATTGCGTCCGTACCCAGAGCGCACTTGCTGTCATATCACTGCGAAGATGGAAAGGGTGGAACAATTTTTCATTAATTTCACGATATTAGGTTGGTGCAAAAATAATGACGTAATAATGTCGTTTTTTGACTTATTTTTTAACGTCAAAAACGACATTATTACGTCATTATTTTTGCACCAACCTAATATCTATAAATAATCAGCAATTCTCATGAAAGGTGTAGATTGTTTGATGGTTAACTGACCTAAAAATAGAACTTGCGATTTCAGTTCAAATTCAGGACGAAGCAATTTTCGTTAAGTTTTCACTAATAGCGTTAGGAAAGGCATGAATCTATATATTCCTTACTAACATCCAGTAGAGTAGACTGGATTCTCTAGCCTTCGTTAGAGACCAGTACAGGAGAAGGATATAGGAGTAGAATGTATGTATCACCACCCCTCCACCCAGATATAAGTAAAAATACAATAATTAGGAGTGTAGATAACAATACCATCTACCTGAATGGTACATCAAGTGAAGGACTGATCGAATTCAGGATTCAGAATTAGTCTCACCCTTGTTGGAATTTATCAGTACATTTCACCCAATATATTGTTCGGCCTGCCTCGAGGGATTTCCAAGAGGGATTTTCCTATTAAAATATTTAGAGATCTGGACGTTGGAGATGTCTGTAGGAGGTTGCTTCACATATTTATGATTATTGATTGTGTTTAGTCTGGTATAAAGTCTTAGATGTAGAGTGCCCAATGATGAATGATATCTCTACGCAAATCAGTTTATTAGACAAACTTTTCAAACATTGCCTTATGGTAGGCATCAGAATTTCAGCTTTTATTAAAATCTGAACAAAATCCGGTTATATATTTCAAATAAATGCACAAATATGCTATACTCAGGATACTTGTGGAACATTAAATATATTACTTTTTAGTTACTGGGGCGGGTGGGGAGCTCGTATGGGTTTTGTCTTTAGTGACTATAATAACACTGTGTAAGAAGAATTTTGATTACTTTTGTCTTTGGTCACTAATGACTATTTCCTAATTACTTCTGGCTAAAAAGCAAAGAAAATGATTGTTATTCTCTTCAAAATTTGCTTTTTTGATCTGAACATCGATGTTCTGAAACTAACCTATTTTTCTATTACATTCCAGACAGATTCTGCACAGAATTGCCGAAGGAGACTTTTCTAGAACTTTCTAGAACTTTCAAGAACGTCAGAGAAGTTTCTAAAAGTTTCAAGAGTTTCTGGAACGTTTTGGCAGCATAAATGGCTAATACAGGGTGCGATGGATAAACTGCAAAACTGAAAATAACACTGACATCTCATTTTCACAGATATTTTTACCAAAATTATACAAAAATATCTTGAAATACTAAAGAGTAAGTTTATTCAATAAAATAGCCATTGGCTTCAATCACAGCCCCCAGACGCCTTCGGAATCTCCTGCAACTCTTCTGGACGGTCTCCTTGTCTAAGTTAGTAAATGCTGCTATAATCCTTGCCTTCAGTTCATCTTTGGTGTTACAAGGAGTTTTGTTGGTCTCTTGCTCAACTGCGCTCCACAAATAATAATCAAGTGGGTTAAAATCTGGGGAGTTAAGTGGCCAGATGTAAGGGGTGATGTAGTCGCAGAAATTGTCTGACAGCCATCACTGGCTTCTCGTACTTGTGTGGTATGGTGCTGAGTCTAGTTGCAGCAGCCACTCTCTTGATCCGAGGCAGTACTACCGCCTTAAGGCACTTGATGTCGGCTCCTCCATGCTGAGTCTGAGGCCCCGTGGGAAGATGAATGTAGGCATAATGTCGCTATCACTAATGATCACTCCAAACACCTTAGTAATCACTATTAGACTCATCCAAATCTTTCCGAATCCTCTGCACCGTCTTCAGATTGACACCCAAACACTCTGAAATATTCTTATTGAAGATTCCGGCGCGCATGCAGAGCAGTATGGCATGACTTTTCTCAAATTTCTGGCGGAGTGAATTGCGTCATGGCGCTCTTTTTCTCGCAGACTGTGCATAACTGACCCTATCATACTGTGAAGTCGACAAAATCAAAAGTAAACAATGCGCATGCGCGAAATTAAAAATGTAAAATGGCGACAATTTACCTATCGCACACTTTACAGGGAACGTAAACTCAAGAGTTCAGTGATGAAGACAAACTCTCCCCCCCCCCCATTTCATCTGCAAACTCTATAAATGAAGTCTAGAAAGTAAGATGGAAAGTTTTGCTTGTATGGAGAGTGGAATTTTGAAGTGTAAAAGTTTGGGAATTTTTTTAATTTAAATATTCATTACTTTTATTTTTTTTAAACCAGTGATATTGAAAAATATGAATTACATATATTTCAACAATGGCGCATTAGTGACCACAATATCTTGTATGTTTTCTCTACTCGATCATTGGTAAGAGCCATGGAAATACGGAATATTAGAGATGTTCAGTATTCAAGATTCCGTATTTTTGTGCTATTTGCTACATTTGGGAATCAAAGTCAGAATTTGACATATCCAGCGCATAATTTTTTAGAAATTTAAAAAAATGTTACTTTTTAGAATTTAAAAAAAATAACACTAGGTGTAATACTCATATTTTTAGTTTGCTCTTTTGCAGGATGATACATAGGGGAAAACAGAACCGTAAAATTCGCAATCCCACGAATTTGGAGAGAACCAACTGACCACTCAAGCAATTGCTTTTTCTGCATGGTGGACACTTCCAAACGTCGAGCTGGTAAGAAAGCGACTGCTATCATATATCCAGACCATGTCTCATCCATCATCTCAGTGCCACACGGCTCTAAGCTCCCCGTACCCACACCTCGAAAGAGAGAGATAGTTGCCGATCTCAGAAGAGAACAGCAATTCAGAAGAGGATGAAGTCATTGATCCAGATTACAGAGGCAGTTTTCACAATGGGAAGACGTAAATTTCAGAAATATCATTATTTTGATCACAAAAGCAAAGTTACAAAGAAATATTAGCCATTTTTCATACTTACTAAGAATAAGCAAATAGGAAATGACAGTTGTTACTCAAGGACAAAAATCATATTACACAATATTATTCATATAGCACAGATCTTTTTATTGCCTTGCTGTAGTCATAAAAGCAATAATGAAGGGGATATTAGTTTAGCCGTTTCGTTTCTGTATATCATGCCACAGCATCTGCACGAGAACAGTTTCAGAAGCAGGTATGGATTTATTCTTGCTGAAATTTGGGTTTATTACTGTTTCGAACTCAGCCCTCAGTACTAATGAATTCATTTCTCTTTTCTTCCTTTTTTCTTGTTTCTCGTTGTACGCATTTGTGCAAAATAATTGAAACAAAACGAATAATTCCGTTTTTATTTACATTTTTTCGTATTTTTTTCCAATAAAGCATGACCCAGTGCACAAGTTAGTACTTCGTATGCACATTCCACGAAGTCGTTCCTTGCAGATTGATCACAGATTCTCAATTGCATTTAAATCAAGAGAATTTCCTGGCTAGTCTATAGTACTTTGATTTTCTCACTGATAAGGCTTGCTATTGTGTTCGTGCAGCGTTACAATTTTCATACGCTTCCTTGGAATAACGTCCATCGCAGACAATGGCCGTAGACAGTCGAGACAATAATGTCTGGGTGGGATTAAAATCTGAAGCAATCACGGATGACGCAATATTTTTCAAGACCAAACAAATTTCATCATACACCCCCAAAATAGATTCTAATCTGAGGAAAAATACAAGCCGATTACACCGTGTCACACAGGTGGTTCTAAAGCTGACCGTATGGCGAAAGAAAGGAAACTAACGTAGGTGTAGGTAAGAATTCATTCTTACTGAAACTTGGGTTTATTTCACTGGTTCTCTCTCCTTCCTCAACACTGGTTCTGCAGCATTCCTTAAATAGGAAAGACTGTCTCTTACTATTTTTTTTTTAAAATATTTTTAAGCATTCCACCCCAAGCAAGGCGGGAAGCCACTATCACGCAAGAGGTTACAGAGAGTTGGAGCGAGAGCAAATAGGAGTGATAGAGGATGGATGAAGAGAAGGATAGGGGATAGATCAAGGCACCTGTAGACGTCGATTGACATTACATTTGAATAGTTGGTGATTATAGTTATCAGGAAAACAAGAAATGAGGAGGAAGTTCCACAGGTGAGAAGTGCGAGACATGAAGCTATTGGAGTAGAAAAGACGACTACATTTAACAGTTTCGACAGTGAAAGGGTGAGAGCGAGATGCCAGCCTAGTTGAACGCTTAAATTCATGAAGTCTGGGAACCAGCGAAAGCAGCTCATCGTAGCAGTTACCATGAAAGTATTTGTAAAAAAGACAGAGGGAGGCGACGGCACGTCTGTGAGAGTGCGGCTGCAGACGAGATGCCAGATCAGGGCTAATTACATTCCATATCCGTCTTTGGATTTTATCAAGAACCTTGTGACAAACAGAAGGGGCTCCAAACCATATATGGCATCGATACTCCATGCAAGGGCGAATGGTTGATTTGTAGATTTGAAGGATCAATTCCGGGGAGAAAAATTTCCTGGCGTGGCATAGGGAGCCAACTTTCCTAACGGTGAACGAAGCTATTGACTCAATGTATTCGTTCCATCTCAGGTCAGCAGTCAATGTGAGACCGAGCAGTCGGAAAGAGGTCCTCTCGTGAAGTTGAACTTCAGACATTCTAATGGGGGCAGGGAAGGATCTCTGTGGTGATTAATAGAGAGCAGTTTTGTTTTTGGGGCATTAAAGTTAACCAGCCAATTCCTGCTCCAGTCCACAACCGATTGTATGTCCTTTTCAAGACAAACAGCCAGGTTAGATTTGTCGGCGACACAAGATTTGTTTTTGAGGCAGGAGTAAATAGTAGTGTCGTCCGCATAGATGCTTACTCCCATTTATGCTGATCGACGTTACAGAAGGCGAAGCTCTTTAAGGAGTCATTGTAATTAATGGCTTTCTTCTGTCTCCTTGACCAAAAGAAATGCTTACCAAATAGTAAAAGATTTGGTAGACGATAATGTATTTTTTTCGATACGGGGTCTGCCCTTTAGAGGTGTATGTTAAAAAAGATGATAAATTAGTGTTAATGACTTATAATTTCAGATAATTAGCAACATTTATATTTATATTTGCGTGGCCGATTAGATAAAGAATTGTATATATATATATATAGCAAAGATTTTCGAATGTATGTGTACGTCTGTGATTATGCACATGTGTATGTTTGTGCGTTTGATGATTATGTATTTATATGTATGTCTGTTAGTGACTTTATGCATGAGTGTGTATGTGCGTAGATTTTGTGAATCTACGTATGTATGGAAGATTGTGTCCGTTTGCTTGTTTGCAAGTTAGTGCGCTTGAATATATATATAAAGATATATTAATGTCTGATTTTAATTGTATGCGTATGTGTGGGTACATGTGTGTGCGTATGCGTGTAGGTACATAGACCTGCGCGTATGTGTGTACGTCTGTATATTTGTGGGTGTCTATGTGTATTTGAGTTTATAGTTGCAAGTACAGATATGAATATTTACACTTATATTTACATACATATTCACTCACCCATAAATCTATCTATTTATCTATATAATTGTATATTTAGGCAGCAATCCTTCGTTTATGCATGTTTCATTAAAAACGACAGACAAGGTACTACGGTTAAGCTTTTTATTTAATTTTTCTTGTGTCCGAACAAGAGCTTTCTTTTCTGGACAAAGTGTGTGTAAGAACTGTCCAAATGTTTTATATTTCCGAGCGCTTTCGGCTATTCCTTCAGCCATTACCAAGGATGATTCGATTTCTCAGCTTAATTGAGTGTGTGCATTATGTGTATGTTTTAGTGTGTCGTAGGGATGTTTTAATTTTCGAATGTGGTTAGCACATTAATTTCCGAATACGGTTAGCATATATATATATGATTCAGTTCACTATCTATATATATCTTATGATTCAGTTCACTATCTATCTATCTATCTATCTATCTATCTATCTATCTATCTATCTATCTATCTATCTATGCATAGAGCCAAATTCGTTTATAAATGTAGAAATGTCAGGTGTCTGAAACTGCTTTCTCAGAGAAATAAATAAAGTGAATCAACCAAGTATGTCGGCAAATGTACCTTGATAAAGTCCCTCAGAGGACGAAACGGGTCGTCTAAAATAAGTTTTTCTTTTGTCTTTACTCACATTGTCCTTTTACAGATATATTCTATCTGAAATTCACACACACACACACACACACACACACACACACACACACACACATATATATATATATATATATATATATATATATATATATATATATATATACACGTGGTGGTGCTGAAAAGTTCTCAACCGAAATCACTTCTTGAAATCTTACCAATAACTAAAGATCAGAATAAAAAAATATCCCTTCATGGTCTGGCCGAGATTATATTAACAATTTCTTGTTTACTGAATGCAAGAAAAGCTCTGCTAATATGTTTAATGTAATGTATATATACTGACGTACACCGGGTCAAGTTTTTGAATTATATCTGCTTACAATGACAACAAAACAATACCTCCCTCCTCCAGGAAAGTCGTCACAAACAACTTTTTAAAAACAAGATGAAATAAATAAAATGTATAAGTAAGAATTGTCCATTTTATAAATTTAGTTTTCAACAAAAAATTTATCAATGTCCCGATTCACATTTTTTTAAGCGTTTCACCCCAAGCAAGGCGGGAAGCCACTAGCACGCAAGGGGTTACAGAGATTTGGAGCGAGAGCAAAGAGGAGTGATAGAGGAAAGGGTGAAGAAAAGGATAGGGAATAGATCAAGGCATCTGGAGACGTCGATTGACGTTACATTTGAATAGTTGGAGATTATAGCTATCAGGGAAACAAGAAATGGGGAGGGAGTTGCACAGGCGAGAGGTGCGAGACATGAAGCTATTGAAGTAGAAGAGATGGCTGCATTTAACAGTTTCGACAGTGAAAGGGTGAGAGCGAGATGTCAGATCAGGGCCAATTACATTGCATATCCGTCTTTGGATTTTATCAAGGACCTTGAGACAATTAGAAGGGGCACCAGACCATATATAGCAGCAATACTCCATGCAAGGGCGAATGGTTGATTTGTAGATTTGAAGGATCGACTCCGGTGAGAAAAAATTCCTGGCGCGGCACAGGTAGCCAACTTTCCTTGTGGTGGACGAAGCTATTGACTCAATGTATTCGTTCCATCTCAGGTCAGCAGTCAATGTGAGACCGAGCAGTCGGAAAGAGGTCCTCTCGTGAAGTTGAACTTCAGACATTCTAATGAGGTGCAGGGACGGTTCTCTTTGGTGATTAATAGAGAGCAGTTTTGTTTTTGAGGCATTAAAGTTAACCAGCCAATTCCTGCTCCAGTCCACAACCGATTGGAGGTCTTTTTCAAGACAAACAGCCAGGTTAGATTTGTCAGCGACACAAGATTTATTTTTGAAGCAGGAGGCAACAACATTCATTTTTGGCAACGCGATAGGCGTATGGACAGTGTTTTTTGTTTGCAGTATACGCGTAAATATATATGCTTCAACTCTTCTCCTTCTATATGCCGTTTCCCTTCACAACATTGATGATCATGGCCCTTCACAATTTCCTATCCTTTGTAGCTCTTAATAAATTTAGTCTTTTTGCTATATTTCCTAAACCTTGTACAGTCATCCATTTACTGAAGTTTGGTAGGTAGGTCATGTATTGTTTTCCTCTGCCCCGCTTGCCTTCAATCAGTCCTGGGAGTATTAAATTTTGCAAGCCTTCTGTCCTCATTATGTTCCCTAGAAATTTCAACTATCTCTTTCTGATGTTAAGTATAAGCGTTCTTTTTGCTTCTATTTTCTATAAAATTTCGTCGTTGCTCACTTGTTCGGACCATGATATTCTCAGGATCCTTCTGTATAACAACCTTTTTATTGCTTCAAATCTTTTCATAAACTTATGCTGGTGTCTAGCCTGTATTGTACCATGGGGATTCCGATTCACCCACAAATGTTTGTTGTTATTATTCCATCTCTTTCAAATGTTGCCTCACCCATAAACAAGGCTGAAGAGATAAAGAACGGACCGACAGTTTGTGCAATAAACCATTGGCAAATGTTCTCCCGTGATGAGTGGTCAGAGGGTGAAAGACCCGTTACAAGTGATACGGATACAGGATCTGCTCTAGAAGTATCCTCTATGCGGTACTATAAGATGAATGACATGCTAGAGCCACTTGGCGGGTGTTGATACCACGATCGTTTCCGACAGCCTGTAGAATATGTTGTTCGTTGTCAAGGGTACGAACCGATCTCAGTCTTCCTCGATCCATTGTTTGTGGTGCCACGGATCCTGTTTCAGTGACGCGATGATAAACAGCAGCAATGGTTGGATGACTCGGCTGCTTTTAGTCTGGAAACAATCTGATATAACTGTGTAACTTTGAATTCATTACCATTTACGCACTCGTAAGAATCATATCTGCCTGTTCACGATATGAATATCTTGCCATTGTTAAACGGAACACTTCTCAGTTAACTCACTACTACACACATTTAAGACAGACTTCCGACAAATATACACGAATGACAAATGTAACCTAGTCTACATGACAACACAGCACCATCTACTGTAAAATTTCTTTAAACGTAATAATTAAAATACGAAGGATATGTCTTTGTTTTGGCTCGAGGAAGCCGCCACCAAAGTTTGTAAAAGTGTTTTCATATATCCTGTTTATGTGTTTCTCTCTGTGTGTGTATCAGATGACATTAAGTGTCCGTCAAACAGGATGTAAGGACATTAATGTAACCCCTAAATATATTCTTCAAGTTAAGTAATATTTGATAAATGAACAGATGTGACTGAATTATTTCTTGTTCATGATTTGGTCAAGTTAAAAGAAAATAAATAAATGTGGCAATTTAAAGAGTACCAAAAATACTTTTCGGAGTTACTTTCCTTTCAATACAGCCAAGTTATTTAATGCCTGAAAATAAATGTAGATGATTTACTTGATCCAGTTTATTGAATTAAATACAAAGTGATAAAATATGAAATGGTAATCTGAAAAATATTGGCAACACTGAAAATAATCTCAGAACTTCATAAAATATAAGACTCCAAATATACCAGACAAAATTCTATGTGTTAAACATAATAAAAAATGGGAATAAAATTTAGAAATATTAATATTATATCGGTTATGGAAAAAAATTTAGTTATCTTTGATTCTAGCAAAGAAAAAAAATCACATCCACTACAAAAAGTAAAAATTCTTTTATTTATCTTTATGAAGAAGTGAGAAGCTGGATAAATTCTACTAAATGTCAAGTTTATTTGGCGTATAAAAATCGTCGTAAACAAGGGCTCACAGCCTGTATAAGATCACACATTTACTTATATATTTATTTCCAAGCAAGCCCTCCCTAGACTGGTCTTATTAAATACTATTTAATGACGACATCTACATAAAGTTCTCTACAGATTATATAAGACAAGAAATTCTGTTATTCAAACTTTGCAAGAAATCAAAGCCTAGACAGTTCATATCAAACACTATCTTTAGTCGACATGGAAAAATCTATACAAAAAGCAAATTACAGCCAAGAGCAGACCAGAAATTCGATTAGTCATCTATTGCGAGCAATCAAAAACAAGATAGATCCTACTAAATTCTAATGGAATTTCACGTGTAAAAATCTCTTCGAAAACGAAATCTCAGTCTAGGAATTTTGTTATTCGCTTTTTGAAAGCAATAAACTCGCAAAATGCGATCTGATATCGATGTATAAAATATGTATAGAAAGAAGTCCTGGCCATTATTTTTTCCAAGCAACTACTACTACTACTACTACTACTACTTCATATTGTTGTTGTTGTTGTTGTTCTTCTTCTTCTTGGAGTCGTTGGGGCGCCGCTGTATTGGGCTGTCCACTGGTCTCCTCCATCTTCGGCGTGTACCAGAGCCTGCGTCTCTGCGAATGGTTTCTCAATCCATTCCTCGATATTGTCATTCAACTTTTTCTTGTCTACATCCCAACACGGTTCCTTGAAGCACTGCCTTTGCAAGGCCATCGGATCGTGTTATGTGGTCATACCATCTCAGCTTCCTTTTCTCAACTATTATAAGAAGGTCTTCATGGGGGAGGGGTGCAATGTGCTGCTGGTTTTCACTGCGTATCTAGTCGTTGGTGATGTGAGCAAGGTATGAGATACCAAGGATGGTGCAGTAGCATCTCCTTTTGCATTGCCTGTATCTTTCTTTATAGCTCAGCTGTGAGTATCCATGTCTCACATGCATACAGGAATATGGAGAATAAGAGTAAACGAAGGAGTTTGACGTTGCACTGTATAGAGTTAGTGTTTACTACTTCACAGAGTCTTCAGCTTAGTGACTTCACCAAATATGATTTCTAGTTAATGTGTAAAAATCTGTTCACAGTTAACATGAATCTTTTAATTGATTCATCTAATTTATTTCAGTCAAAAATTATAACAATCGAATAATCAGGCTCTTTTAGAAATCAGAGAAGACAAAGTGCTCGAATGTACGATTATTTTATTCCCAAATCAATTATTAGGTTGGTGCAAAAAATAATGACGTAATAATGTCGTTTTTTGACGTATCGTCTAAAAACGACATTATTACGTCATTATTTTTGCACCAACCTAATAATTCTAGATTCAATTTGTTGCTGAGATGAACGTCTCTTTCGGCATTTTGTTCAACCTTTGCAAATATATCCTGTTCCTAATCACAAGATTCGTATCTTCAATCCATCTTGCTTATGGTGATTTTCTAAGCGTAACTTATACGTGGACACAAGGCCGAAAGAATGGGCCACCACAGAGAGGATTCAACTCACTAATCTGTCGTAATTGTTCTAGCGAGACAAGCTTGCTAAAAAGCAAATTACAGCCAATAGCAGACCAGAAACTAGAGGTACCTGTTCGAAACCCTTTCTGTTCTCCATCAGCATGGAGAGTAACTCGATATGCTTTCTCTTTTTCCGCTGACATGAAGTGGAAAGATTATATCAAATCAAATTCTAGGTCTTCTGCCAGTAATGTTGGTTCTCTGTACGGTGCTAGACAATGTTTCTCGACAGAATCATTCTTACACATTTATAAGTCTACCATTCATCCTTGCTTTGAATATTGCTGCCACATTTGGTCTGGTGCATTATATATTCACAGATTCTTGATAAAATCGTGAAGAATCTGCAATGTTATTTGTCCTGAACTGTCATCTCAGCTTCAGTCACTTTCCCATCGCCGTAAATTATCTTCCCTGTGCCTTTTCTATAAATACCATTTAAGTAATTGTTCTAATTAACTCTCCTATATGGGACATTATGAATTTAAGCACAGTACTAGATTGGCGGTTAGATCTCATCATTTTACAGTCATATTAGCTAGATGTAAGCGTAAGTTATATGCTAACAGTTTCTTCTCTCACACTTCTCGCTTGTGGAAATCTCTTGCTTTCAGGTCAACTTTGATCTTCAAGAATTTAAATGCAATGTCAATCATTATCTCCTGTCTTCTTAATTGCTGTTATTTTATTCTTCTCTCTCCTTAATAATGCTTTTCTCTATATTATTTCACAGTCCTGGGTATGACGATAAACTACATCCGCTTATTGGGTGGGACAATAAACTGCGTCCGACAGCAGGGCCTCTGTTATTGGTTTGGGGGAGCGTGGAACCACCTCTTACTTTCTGGTGTTCCCAGGTTCATCCGGGCCCGGAGTGGTGGCACCTGTTAGGATACCAACTATGGGTAGGTGGCTGGCCCTCAAACTGGAGTCAAGGCGCTATGAAAGTGTAAAAATAGGTTTTAATATATGGATTTTTTGAGGAAAAATTATTACCAACAATACATTATTAGCAGTAATAGATTTTTGAAAAAAAAAATGTTGTCGTCATTAAATGACCCATCATGGTTGATATGCCGCAAAACAAACCAAATAAAACCAAACAAAAATTATTTCACACTCAGTAACACTCTACGTGAAAAAATGAAAAAAACAAAACAAAAACAAAACAAATAAAAAACAATGTCCGTTTTTTTGTAACACTTCAGAGGGTCTATCCTGGTTCACGGCAAACGGCAATAGATGTAACCTTTCGTCGTGGTCAGCTCGGAGTGGATCCTGGTTTGATCAATGGTGATCTCTTCGATCTTAACCTGACTCACCCACGTTGTGACTGATTTGATTATAAGGAGGCCAAGATCAATTCGTCGAAGGATTCTTCGTTTTGACTCGTCCAAGTCAAGTGAAGTAGTACAATAAAACTAGACAAAAAAAAAAAAAAATAAAATAAAAAAATAAAACAGCTTTCGAAATATATATATATAAAATAATTACTATTTTTATATCAATACTGCGTACAGTGGTTCGTTAGTAGTTGTGTTCGCATACAGGTGTTTGTCGACCCAAACCGTTGCTAAATCGGACGTAACACTTGGCTAAGATGGTAAGCTTTGGCTTGCGGAGTTAGCGAAATTTGTTTTACTGTTTTTCTAAGTTTCGCTCAAGGCTGAAGTCGGAAGCACTTGTGTTCGGCACGAGTTGTGGAATCTTTCAGCGACCTTTGCGGCTTCCCTTCTCAACTCTCAACTATCAACTCGCAAGTGCAACACTGAACTGACTGACTGAATGGCATTCGCACATTCATTTTTATGAACTCCAACTAGAAACCGGCGCGGGGGGAAGATGTAAGCTGGATTTCGGTGAATCCTCCGCTGATCTCCAACAAAAATCTATTGTTTTTGGTCTTGAGAAATTAAATTAATTCATAATTTTGGGGAATTCTCCCTCTCTCATGGGAGATGGTTGCAGGCATCGCTCTGCTTGGCTGCCTCTACTCTCTCTTATTACCCTATCCCACCAGTGGGTGTGAGAAGCTCTTTCAACCTTCTTAATGTCCCTTCCATGTCTGCTACCATTCTGTGGATGCAGACAGCCCCTCATCCTTTCTTGATCGCTCTTCTGCGCTTGTCACCTCTAACTCTCGTCGAAGATTATTTTAAAAACCTATGGTTTCAAATCTCATAAGTGAACTGACACCACAATTGGCTTTCTCGCCTTTCCCAGGGAAATTTTTGCAAATCGCATTATGGTGACAATTCGTTCAGTCAAAGGTCACCATTCCGCAGGTGTTCAATTTATCGTTTTTCATTCCGACATCCCGCAAAATGAATTCATTTAGTTTTAACCTAATTCTTCTAATGTCAGATTCAGGCATTGTTTGCCGAAGGCTGTCAACACTTGACTTGTTCGCACAAACTGAGAATTGCTTTTAGACGGTCATCTGGTCTATTGTACATATTTCGATTCTCTGGGAAGAATTTTATTATCAGTCTATCTTTCCTTATATTGCTTAACCCTTTTCATGCTAAGTTATTCACCATTATCTCGTTTTTATGATATTCCAAGTCGCCGTTATTATTATTATTATTATTAATTACCAGCACCCCAAATAGTGTTACATTTCTACCGTTCATTATATCTTATATATAATAACCCGCCTCCCTCTCTCTCTCTCACACACACACACGACTCATACAGGCTCGAATATATTTGTGGTTGCTATGATGAACTCTTAACAAATATTTATTACTACCCAATCCGTTGAAGGTGGTGTTTCGGCAAACGAGTAAGCGTAATTATAGACTTTAATTAAAATTAGTTCAGCTTGAAAGAGGACAACATGGATGTGTTGTACTAATTTTCCGAGTTGGGAAGGCCAGCTAAGAATCAGCATTTAACCTCTTCGATCAACTATTACCGATGTTGGTAGAAAATTCTTAATTCAATCGGCCACTAAGAGGGCTACAGAGATGCATTACATATCGAAGAGAACGGTGTGAACTTTTGCAACCACCCATCACACACACACATACACACACGCACATAGACACAGAGGATGTCTCAAAATGTATACGTCTTTTAAATGAGATCAAAGATTTATAATTTCAAATAAAGAAAACAGATACTTAGTTATAGTGAGCTAGAAAGGGGCAAGGATGTGTCTTCTCACCGGACTTATTCAACCTATACAGAGAGGTGATCCTGAGATAACTGGAAAAGAATACGTTACGTGACATTTTTCCTTCTTTACGGCGAATATTGGACGATTTACTCAAACATGAAGAAGAGACTCGAGGCGACGAAAATGTGGTTCTACAAAAGAATGCTAAGGATATCATGGACGGAGCGTATGAGCAAAGATGAAGTCTTAGAAAGGATACAAACAAGGAAGAGGCTTATACTTAACATCGGGAAGGGGCAGCTGATGTTCCTAGGATACATAATGAGGAAGGATGGCATGGAGAATCTGATACTCACGGGTTGGATAGAGGGAAAGAGAGATAAGGGAAAACAACGCATGATATACCTGGCGGACTTAAGCAAGTGGATGACAGAACGTGGTCTTGGGGAGGTAGAAGAAGGAAGGAACTTGTTGAGAGCTGCAAGTCCAACGTCCTGAAAGATACAGCACATAGAAATCACACTTGTTCTAACTATTTAGTAGCACCTCGGGGGTAGATGTGGCACAAGGCCGAGTTTAACGCGTGCCATCCGAGCCCGTAGGCTCGGCCAAAATATCCCCGTAGAACCCACATAAATAGGTTCCGGTCTGTCTACCTCTCCGACGAGGCTGTGCCGATGGGCAGAGTCTCGTCCGGGTTACTATCTGTCCAAAAGTAGAGAGTTCGACAGCAGCTGCGAACTGTCACAGTCTCGGTAGAACAATCTATACTACTGTTCTAACTGATTACCATTCTGAGGTAGACACTGACGACAGTACAGTTCGAAAATTGTAAAAAGCAGTTAGCGGTTTGTTTAGGATTTGGCTGTGTCTTCTGTCCGTGGTTGCTTTCATCTCCCTCCATTTTGTCACAGACCAAAGTTGACTTTGTTTTAGATCCATTGATGGAATGGACCAATGTCGAAAGAAAACATTTCCAATTACCGGTAATGTGATGGACGCCATCTTTTGAAATGCCTGTTTCAGGAGCCGCTTCCCAAACGGATTGCCTTGCATATCAATTCTTCTAGGACTTTCAGACGCATGCAGTCTTCCGTATCAATGCTTGGGGATTGTCTATCACTGTTACATCTGCCTCCGATTTATTTCTTGTGTGAACAATGATGTGACGCGTTGGTGGGACACTGCTTTTGAATGTCAGCTACGTTTTCGCATTTTCAAGTAATATCTTAGGATCCATTTTCTCTCTTCACAGTTTCACTTCAGCCATTAATTCTAATTGTTTGTATCTGAAAAAGAAAAGAGTTGTGATGTTCAATAATGTTGAGGAAAAATTACTCGGTCGGTAGATGAAATAAAATCTGTTTAAAAAACGTAGCGTCTACTGAAATACGGGTATCCACTAAAAATAACATTTAAAGTAATATATATATATATATATATATATATATATATATATATATATATATATATATATATATATAAAGTGAACATAGAAGTCAACACTGAGAGGCGACAGTCTGTTTCATGCTAGACGCAATGACGATTGCGTCTAGCATGAAACAGACTGTCGCCTCTAAGTGTTGACTTCTATGTTCACTTTTATATTTACACACGCTCTATCTCTCATATTGAGCACTTTATCTAATAAATATAGCACACCTTAAGAGTATATTTCTTCATATATATATATATATATATATATATATATATATATATATATATATATGCGAATGTGACAGACAAGCAGCATCTTATATGATTTTTATAAAGTTTTTGTAATGTTCATACTTAATTAACCCTTTGAGCCCTGTGTTCCTGAACAATTTGAACCCTTCCGCCTGAGCTCCTGAATCAAAATTCGCAAATAATTGGTATGTAATGTTTCACGGTAGATATAAAAATAGTTACAAGTGTTTACCCACCGTTCATCCGGTGGCTGGGCATTAAGTCATTTTTCTCTACCACCGGTAAAGCGGTGGTCAGGCCTCAAAGGGTTAAAAAAGATAATATTAAAAAATCAGTAAAAACACAAGATTCCCCTTGTTCCTTACATTCAATCAAACATATAGAAAGTTTGCTATATATATATGTGTCTCTGTGTGTGTCTGTGTGTGTGTGTCTGTGTGTGTGTGTATTTCTAAAGAATTTAGGATTTACTTTCAATCCGACATTTTTATTAATTTAAACGTTATTTTTCGTGGGTACCCGTATTTGAGTAGATGGCTCGTTTTTTTTAAACAGTGGGTACTACATCTACTATTACATCTGCGTATTGGAGGGCATCTTTTTGTTAAGTTTTCTCAAGTGCGCAGATCGGTAGACGTAATGCAAACTGTTTAAAAAACGAGGAGTCTATTCAAATCACGTTTGAACTAATACACATGCACGCATACAGACACATACACATACCCACGAACGCACCTCCCACACACAATGCAAGCAGACCGTAGTAAGCTATGGCTGAAATGCTGAACTAAATGCAGTGAAAGTATATCACATTGTGAAGTTTATGCAAAAAAAAAAAAAATAAAATAAATAAATAAATAAAAATAAATAAATAAATACGGCGTTTTAAAATACAATAAATGCAGACGACAATTTGATGAAATAAATCGTTTTATTTTCAAATTTCCATGTTTTACTATGCAATTATCATTCATTTCGCTGAATATTTAATTTTAGTCTGTAATGTGACGAACCAAGAAGGGCTTTTTTTATTTTCGGGCACTGTATTTCTGGCGCTTGTAATATCGCAGCATATTTTATGCAGTTTCTTGACGTTCAAATAAGAACAAAATGCTTTGATGAGCACCTAAGAACGTCTTCTCTTGCAGAATGGGTCGACATCTTGGCTGCGACGAATAAGACGTCGGCTTCTACAAAGATAGACGTACTCATTGCTCTTTTCGTTTTGCCATCGAAAAAAAGATAAAAATGTAGAATTCAAAGAGTAAATAAAAAACCGAAACGAAACAACAGCAACGTCAGCTACAAAAGAACTGGAGATAAATTAACGGAGACAAAGGGATTTTCGAGAAAATCTTTTTGGAAGATTGAGAGCGACCAAAGAGATTAACAAAGAGTTCCCCAGTTTGACGGAACACGCTTTTATAATTGCTTTTTGTTTGAAAGAAAATATAATAGAAAATTATAAATGGGAAATTAAAAAAAAAATATATATTATTTTGTTGTTCAGAGTGAAGTGTGTTTCTGAATCGGCGTCTGTGTTCAGATCAAACGAGAAAAGCAGTTGATATTCAATTTGTTTGATACAATCGAAAAAATGTTCTACTGTTTCTAAATTTGTTCAGACGTTACAGAACCTTACATGTCAATTAGCCACACACTACAACAGACACAAGACAAGATGATAGTCTCTGTTTTAAACACACATGTTGTACACTGCGTGAATATGCAAGCGCCACTAATAAAAAAAAAGGGGCATGGTTCTATCTATCTATCTATCTATCTATCTATCTATCTATCTATCTATTTCCAAGAACACTACGTTCAAACACACGTTCACAATGGCATCTGAATTCTTACTACCGCAATCCTTGTCTAACCAATTTCACTCACACAACTATTCCAAAGGACGTTGCGGGTAGAAACTCCGGCTTATACCAGATCGGTCGTGTTTCGATCCTGCCTTGAAGCATTCGGTGTCTAGTTGCATCGATTAGCTGTGATAGAGAGAAACAGGCCTGTATGCGAATGGCATTATATATATATATATGACGATATATATATATATATATATATATATATATATATATATATATATAAGCAGATATATGCATATGCGTTTGTGGCCATGGGTTTCAGGCTTTTGTGATCATCAGGCAAACTAATATATATAGCACTAATTTTTATTGCATGCCAATTTGCTCGCTAGTAAACTTTTGCATTCTGAACATCAAACCTCAAAATGATAGGATGTACCTGGATATATATATATATATATATATATATATATATATATATATATATATATATATATATATATATATATATGTGTGTGTGTGTGTGTGTGTGTGTATGTATGTATGTATGTATATATATATATATATATGATAAATAATAGTTTTATGTTATGCTATATTTATGGGTAATAATGCTCAATATATATATATATATATATATATATAATATATATATATATATATATATATATATATATGCATGCAAGCCTAAACTTATGGGCATGTTTTATGTATGCACTTGCATATAGGTGCATTAGTATAAAGCGGCTTAGACAAATATGTAATGATAGACTAACGGATATTAATAAGCTGTATAGGTAGATACATATATGCGACCTAACATGCGCCCCCCCATATATATATATATATATATATATATATTAATACAATACACAAATGACTGAACGCTTGAATATATACGAGATGAGAATTTAAATAAATCTATAATTCTCGTTTTGATTCAATTCAAAGGGAAGATAACAAAGCGTTTGCTTTTGTTGAAGGCATTCCATTGATCGTGCGGTCGATTAGAGATCAAGAAAAAAAGTCTTTTCGGATTAAAAACGAAATGTAGTCAATGCACACTCACACACACACACACATATACCTGTCCAAATATGTTCATACATAGATTATATTGAGTTGAATAGACAGTGGTAAATAGGTATAAACTAAAGAAATAATAGAAAAAATCTGAATTATTGACTACAAAGTCTAAAATATCTGTGCGTGTGTGCATTCATCTAATAGATTCCAATATATATATATATATATATATATATATATATATATATATATATATGAAGAAATATACTCTTAAGGTGTGCTATATTTATGGGATAAAGTGCTCCATATCAGAGATAGAGCGTGTGTAAATATAAAAGTGAACATTGAAGTCAACACTTAGAGGTAACAGGCTGTTTCATGCTAGGTGCAATCGTCAGGCCACAGACGATTGCGTCTAGCATGAAACAGACTGTCGCCTCTAAGTGTTGACTTCAGTGTTCACTTTATATATATATATATATATATACATATATATATATATATATATATATATATTTATATTGAGTAAAATACATTAAAATTTTATATATATATATATATATATAAATATATTTATAATGACTAAAATACTGAGATTAAAAGAATATATTTATAGACACACACACACACACACACATATATATATATATATGTTATACAAGGGCAGTGTGAGATCAGTGTCGGAGTTAGTGCTTTTAAACATATTAAGAATGTGATCAGAGTCGTCAACACTGCATGGTGAGTGTTAATTTCACGCCCTTATGTGGTCTTCATGACAGACACACACACTCTCTCTCGTTATCTTTCTGTGTGTGTGTGTTTGTGTGCGTGTATATATATATATATATATATATATGGTTACCTTTAAAGTTTAAAATTAATTTTTCACAATGAAAAATCTTTCTTGAAACTTTTATAGTGCTGCGCAAAATTAAGTGAACCCTTAGTATAATATTTAAAAAAATGTTTCATTTTTAGAGATAGCCAAGAAATCTTAATTGAACTATATATTCATTAGGAAAAACCCTTATTAAACGAATTACAATCACATTCAAAAAATTTATCAAACTGGAATAAAAATATTAATTAAAAATTGTGGATGACAGTATACACATGTTCCTGAAAAAAATATTTCGGTTGCGCTCTCGGGACAGAAAAGTGTAAACAGTGACTATAACTGCAGCTGATACAAGACTCTTCGCTAAGACGAAGCGAGTTCTTCAGTCACTGGCGTGTTTATCAAAAAATACGTCTAAATTCACTTTCATACCTGGCTTGAGGCAATCGGATGTCTAGCCAAACATATGAGACGTGAAACAGCGAAACAGTCTATCTGTGGATGACAATATATATATATATATATATATATGATGGTGTTGAATGTAGAACACCATTACTTGATAAGACACTCATAAACTGAGCTGTAAACCTCCCAAAAATTGTAAAAGCGTGATCGGGCATAAGAATGTATTAAAAACAAGTAAATCAATAAAATTTATTGGTAAGAAAAGACACCAGTCAATTAATGTACTAATATTTATAGCAGACAATTTTTCTATTAATTGAATGAGCTGAAATCATTTTTGTATAAACAAATATATTTTTTGTTCGAATTTTCCTCAAGCAACACTAGTAAGTAAGACAGCGTCGCCATTAATGTAGATTCAATAAGAACATCAATAATTTTGTTATTCCGCACGTCCGAACATTTAGACTTATAAACGAACCTAGGCACCTATTATATATGACTTTAAACAATATAATCTACAAAAACAGCACTTATGTCTCTCTAAATTCTTCTGGCAATTGAAGAATAATGGTAATACACCTTTTATCTCATGGGATATAATAGTTAGGGCCAAATCGTGTAACGGGAAAGGAAATAGATGTAAATTATATCTTGTTGAAAAATTGATTATCTTAAAACACTTAAATAAACTTAGCTTATTAAACAAGAGAAATGAATTGAAGGTTATATGTAGGCATAAAAATAAATATCTACTCAAATACGTTGATCCAGATTAATTTTTAATGTAAATTAGGGTTTGTTTAAAAGAAAAAGTAATCTCCCTTTATAATTAATATATATGTTTTTCTTTCTCTCTCTCTCTCTCACACACATATGTGCAAATCCTGTTTATTTTAAATGCCAAATATAATTTTAAAAATTAAAAATCTGCAATCGCAGTATAATAAATGTATATCTCCGTCAATATTCTGATATCCAGATATTTAAAAAAATTAAATTACGTAATTTTCAGTATATACTTCAGCACCTGAAGATTGCGTTGTGCATGAAACTCCGAGTGTTGCTGTCGGTGAGGGATAAGATGTATATTTATTAATATATATTTAATAACTCTGTTTTATTACATCGAGCACTATTTTATGAACACCAGCACTATATGTGCGATACATTTACATATATATATATATGTATCTATAAAAAGAATGTATAAACATAAATATGTCTTAAAAATAATTGTTGGACTTTGTCCATTTCATAATGTGTGACGTCATTTGTTTACATTTGGCTACGCCTTGAGCAGATATAAATGTACGTGAGAGAATCATGGAAGATTGAAGACCTGGCTAATCGAACGATTCTTTGTGGCTCGATCGGTTAAGAGCACCTCGGGCGAAATGACGGTTTCGTATTGGATACAGGTTCGAATCCTGTCGGAGAACGAATATTTTCTATAAAAATTTATCGGACATCAGGCCGGTAAATGTAAATACTGCTTATTATAAACAGAGCATTTACTTAGATATTTGTATCTATAAAAAGAATGTATAAACATAAAAATATCTTAAAAATAATTTTCGGACTTTGCCCATTTCATAATATATATATATATAGCCTTGGATGTCAACTTGTCTAGGAGAAGGACAACTCTGAATTCAAAACCTGGAGTGGAGCCCCTGAGGCGGGTAGACGGCACTTTGTGCTACCTTCCGGCAACTGTATTGGTTTATCCTCTCCTTTGGACTCTGCTAGCAAGGCTGAGAGGGGGAACTAGACGTCTGGGCAACCCTAATTCTCCATACATCCCGCCCAGGCTCGTAGCGCAAAGCACTACTCCATCGTCTCTTGAGAAGGACGGATGCCGACGACGATATATAACTATGAACCTAAAGAGCCAGGCAAACCTATCTAGGTTCATAGTTAGATTTGCTCTAATTAGCAACTTTACTCGTTTTGGAGTTTTTTTTTTCTTTGGACTCTGAGCTTGGATTCTAGCCGATTGTTTTCGCCTCAGTTACATGTTCTTAGTTCTTTTTTTATCCCTTATTTTTCTTTGGGTATTGGTTTGTTCATTTAAAAGCCAAAACAACTAAGGTTTTTCCAGACGAGTATAATTACTTATATATATATATATATATATGTATATATGAGTGTGTGTTTGTGTGTTGTGTGTTGTGTGCGTGTGTATAAGTGAGATATAAAGCGAATGAGATGGATGGATGTGAATACGCTACGATGGGGATAGATAGATATGAAAGGACTTACATAAGTTTCAGAGAGATAAGCAGTGTAAATTGATAGACAGAAATCAATCGGCTGATATAGAAAAGATGTTGGGGAAAAGAGACTAAGAAAGGGGTAAAAATTTTGGCTCGGATAGATACGCAATGACAAATATAAATCAATAGATAAGGAGTGAATTCGATAAGAAAGAGAAAACAAAGACAAGATTGGGAGAGAGAGAAAGAAAGAAAAGACTCGGAAAGAAGGAAGAGAATTAGATGAATGACTAATTGGAAGAAAAGAAGGAAAGCACATTTTTAGATAGATTTGAATGAAAGAAAGAAAGAGAAAGAGAAAGAAAGATACATATAAATGAATATATAGAAAAGAATGAGCAAGCTTGGCAAATCGATAGGCAGATAGAAAAGCAAGAAACAATGAAAAAGAAAGAATATTTAGAAAAATCGATCGATAGATGAGAATCTATTATTATTATTATTATTATTATTATTATTATTATTATTATTTTCCTTTTACAGCTGATATAATAACAGTTGATTATGACGGTGATTATGATGTTGATTATGATATTGATTATAACCTTGATTATGATGATTATAATATTGATCATGACGTTGCTTACGATGTTGATTATGACATTGATCATGATGTAGATTAGATGTTGATTATAATGTTGATTATGATGTTGATTATGATGTTGATTATGATATTGATCATGATGTTGATTATGATGTTGATTATGATATTGATTATGATGTTGATTATGGCATTGATCATGACGTTATGATGTTGATTATGATATTGATCATGATGTTGATTATTATATTGATTATGATATTGATTATGGGGTTGATTATGACGTTGATTATGATGTTCATTTTGATATTGATCATGACGTTGATTATGATGTTGATTATGATGTAGATCATGATGTTGATTATAATGGTGATTATGATATTGATCATGACGTTGATCATGACGTTGATTATGATGTTGATTATGATATTGATCATGACGTTGATTATGATGTTGATTATGATGTGGCTTGCACATTTCTCTGTGATCGTGTTTGTGCATCCGCTTTTTTGTTTGTTGTTCTCCCGACCCCAGGACACGGTTAAAAGCAATTAGAATGACTGCTTACCGGTTCACCAATTTTGAGTAGGGCTCTTGACCCCGGATAAAAATGGTGTCAGTTTCCACGAGATCAAAAAATATAATGAAAGAAAACACTTTTGATCTGATTGGCTACAATGGTGGATGCAAAAAAGTTCATAAATACATAGCTACCTACGTGAGTTTGCCTAGAAATGGTAATTTTCTAAGCGTAGCTTAATTGTGGCACAAGGATGAAAGTGTGGAGCACCCAGTGAAGATCGATCTTACTCGTAATTGATCTCGCAAGAAAAGCTTACACTACGCCGAAGAGCCCTAAGGATTTTATCTGTGTTTGAATGATTTAAGCTCTTCTATTCGAATGTCTTAAGGTCTTCATATCTATCTATCTATCTATCTATCTATCTATCTATCTATCTATCTATCTATCTATCTATCTATCTATCTATCTATTCGAATGTCTTAAGCTCTTCATTATCTATCTATCTATCTATCTATCTATCTATCTATCTATCTATATATCTATTCGAATGTCTTAATCACTTCATATCTATCTATCTATCTATCTATTTATCTATTTATGTGCTTGAATGTCTTTAGCTCTTCATTATCTATCTATCTATCTATCTATCTATCTATCTATCTATCTATCTATGTTGGTGTTTGAAACACGCCGAAGTGCCCTTATGATTTTCTATAGATGTGGCACAAGGCCGCTAACCGGCCACTTGGGTTTGCCTACAAATAAACCGATTAAGACACGAATATGTGTGTGTCTGCAAATGAACTTATTAATAGATGAAGATATTTTTGTGCGTGTTTCTGCCAATGAACCTATCAAGCGGTGAATTTGTGTGCGTCTGCAGACAAACTTATTTAAAGATGCGTGTGTCTGCATGTGATCCTATTAAGAGAATAATGTGTGTGTTAGGAAGTGCAATCTCCTTGTATTTTATCAGTCCAGCCATAGTCGTTTATCTCGAGCATACTAAGAGCTGGTCTACCCCCCTAATGCTTGGGCATTTATATAGGCTCTATGCTTTAGCTATGTTAATTAGGCAGTCATTTAAATATCACTACAAAACCTCTTTACATATTTTATTTTTTTTTTTTGCAAACCCAAATAATAAGCAAACAATAAGCACACACTCATCTTTATCTACTAATAACAAATACGATATTATGAAGACTTGGAAAAGTTTGAAGGAGCTTATTGATAATAATATAACCTATGTAAGTGAATGAATTCTAAGAAGTTATGACATTTTTCTGGTTCTAAATTCGGTTGTTATTTATAATAAGACTTCACTTGATATTTTAACATCGAGCGAATATGAATCTGAAAGAACCAAGGAAATTTTCCGTTTCCCTTATCACTGCCCACTGACTTTACTGATACTCCTTTACTTTTTCCATTCATCTTAGTCATGTTTATACAAACAAATTAAATTAGATTAAATTAAATATTGATGCCATTAGGAATAAAATTTGGAGGGGCACGGAATTTTTTATCTGTTTAAAACCTTTTTATTATTTTTTTTAATATTCTTTCATGTTTCTTTAAGCCTTTCATCTCTTATTTGCGCTTTAAGATTTTTAAATCTTATTTTTGAGCTTTTTAAACTTTAAAAACTCTTTTAAAGCTTATTCAATGTCTTTTAATCATTTTTATTCCTATTTTTCAATCATTTTCATTTTTTCTTTCCAACCTTTTTTTTTTTTGCTCTTTTTCAAACTTTTTTATTCTTTTTCGCAAGCATTTTTTTTTCAAGCTTTTTCTGGAGTCTTTCTCCCGGCTTTTTATTCTCTTTTTTAAGTTTTTTTTATTTTTATTTTTTTAAGCTTTTTCGCTTCTCTTTTTATATGCTTTATTTGTTCATTTTAATTTTTTAAACTTTTTAAAACCTTTTTACCTCTTTTTCAACCTCTTTTATATTTTTCTTTTTTTTTTACTTTGCTTAAATTTCTATAATCATGTTTTAACATTTTTATGTTACGCTAATTGAAAACATTTGCCAGTCTTGGGGAACTCATGCAAATTTTGCAGAAGTGTAAAGTTTTCTTTTCACTTATGTTTTCTTGCCGAATACCCATTTTTTTTTATTGCCGACTCCTCATTAGAATTAAATTGTTTGTCTCAATGTAGTTCCATTTTTTTAAAATTCTACAAACTCGTTGACAAAGAAAGAAAAAGAATTGGCGGCTTTCACTTATCATCAGTGAATGAGTTCTATCCTTGTTAATAATTTAAACTAATCTCAATGTCGGATATTAAAATTATACTAGTGTCTTATTTATTACTGCCTATCGATTTCATTAAATACGAATATCTGTGTGAATGTTTATGCAATAACCAAACCTCTGATGCTTCCTTAGAAGAATATTGAAAATAGCATAGTTGAAGCATGTGAGTAATGAGGAAGTTCGAAAGAAAATGGAAACAACAAGGGACATTTCTACTGACAATTTTGGTTGTGGGATTTGCATTCACTGGATCCAGCCAACGATTTTATCCACTTGGCCATGTGTCCTTCCTCGTTGCTTACGCGATTCGTCCATGGTATTCTCAGTATCTTTCTGTAGAATAATATTTCTTTGGCCTCCAGTTTTTCTTCTTCTGTGAGGAGATTGTCCAACTTTCACTGCTACATACGAGGTTTGATATTACAGAAGAGTTCAACTTTCTTTTCTTTCTTTCTTTTTAATGAAATTTTCTTGTTTATAAATACCTTTGGTTAGCTTTTGAAAGGTCCCTTTTCTTATTCCAATGCCTGCTTGAATTTTAGTGTCGCATTTTTCATATCCCCTGTTAAAACACTTCTGTACTTGCTTCCTGTTGTCATCTCCAATCCATAGTTCGCATTTTAAGCTGTCTTTCTTTTGATGACAACAACCATATATTCTGTCTTCTTACAGTTAATCATGTGGCATATGTAAATGAATGAATTCTAATTAAACAAGAAATTATGATATTTTTCTTGTTCTAAATTCAGTTGTTACTAATGACGTCACTTAATATTTTAACATAGCGTGAATATGAATACGAAAAAGCCAAGGAAATTTTCGGTTTCCCTTATCACTGACGACTGACTTTACGGATACTCCTCTAATTCCGGGATACATCTTATATGAGGATCGATATTACATGATAGTTCAGTATTCTTTGTTTCCAAATAAATTTTCTTCCTGTTTCTTAAGACTTTGCTCAGCATTTTGGGAGTATCTTTCGCTATCCCAATCTGCCTTCGGACTTTTATACTAGATTTGAACATATGGTGTAACCTTATATATATACACACACACACACACACACACACACACACACACACACACACACACACATATATATATATATATATATATATATATATATATATAGATAGATAGATAGATACCTGACGTAGTACGACGTTTCTCAAGTTAGATTTGCAGATTATAGGTTAATGCCATGGGTTAGCAAAACAGATATTTAACCTTCCCTACATTCATTTTCCAACTGGCTTTGTGTCGTACTTAGTAAGTTTAGAAATCTATCTATCTATCTTATTTTTTAAACACAATAGATAGAAACTTATTATCTTGTGGAATTTCCTTCCTACTTTATCAGTCTACCACTCATTTATCTCGTATACCGAGAGCTACCCTACCCTTACTGCACGGGCATTTATATCGTCTATGCCTTTGCTATGCTAATTTGGCTGTCATTTATATATCACTACAGTACATATGTCTACAAATGAAATTATTCGTAAATGAAGATGTATGTGTGTGTGTCTGCAAATCAACCTATTAGGAGATGAATACGTGTGTCTTTACTAGTAAACTGGTTAGGAAACGAATTTGTGCGTGTCTGAAAATGAGTCTCTTAAGAGACGAATCTGAAAATTAACCTATAAGTCCGGTTCATACACTTCTCGGGTTTTTGAACAGGAGTAGAGGTTTATCCTTTGTTTCCTGTTTAGGAATTGGCTTCCGATTCCTTCTAAAGACTTCTCATTCGCTTTCTCTCTCAGTAGCTCTATGCGCCGTAGTGGCATTATCGTCTTGGTTGGGGTGAATTGATAAAAAAGATGAATATATATGTCTTTAAATGAATGGATTACACGATGAATATGTGTGTCGGCAAATGAACTGGTTAGGAGATGAATGTGTGCATGTGTTTCTGTAAGTAATCATATTAGTCAATATGTGCCTGCAAATGAATTTGATAGCAATGAATTTGTGTTTGTCTGCGAAAGAGGCTTTTAAGAGAAGAATGTGTATCCATGGTTACAAATGAACTGATTAGTAAATGAAGATGTGTGCGTGCGTATGTGCGTGTGTGCGTATAAATAAACTGGTTAGACCATGAATGTGTGTATCTACTTTATCTATCTATCTATCGATCTCTATTCGTATCTATCTATCTATCTATCTATCTATCTATCTATCTATCTATCTATCTATCTATCTCAGGTTGTTCATATCTGTCTATCACTTATATACTTATCGATTGATTTAATTCTGTTGCCGACAATTATGAACTATAGATATTTTCTGCATATAGTTTTCTCATATAGAAATCTACACGGTATATTTACTAGAAGGTGTTTTGCGTTTGGTGCTCGAATAGCAGCCACATTTTAAAAGTGCAAATTCAATTTTAAATACTATTCACTGGCAATTACCATCACTCCAAGGCAACTGTATCCTCAGTCGATAAAACATGTACATTTCACAATTAATGTGTGTCGTTAAAATGTTTATTCATTGATAGTATATTGCAATTAAATTACTTCCCTCTTTTTTTTAGCAACAACGAAATAAAAAACTGATAATTCGCCCCGGGTTTGTTGATTGCACCAAAACCTGAGAAACTCATTTTAGCCGGTGATTAAGTTGCTTTCTTAAGAGCGGTGTTTCTCAAACGGGAAGCACTTAACTCACAGTGAAGGAATTTCAAATTTAAAGCGACTTCGGAGAATTCAAACCAAGGAAAGGAATTGGGAAAATATTTCAATGTTATAGTTGTATGTAATGTTCGCCTAACATTTCGCTGTTTTTTTTTCAAATCTTTGGCTGATTCGTGAATTACTGCAAAGTTAACAGTGAATAGAGAGTCTATGACAAGACGTCTTTTGACCAAATTAAAGCTAGGTAGCCGCTAAATTAAGAAATTATGACTTAAAGAAATATTCAGAGGAAATAAAATTCTAAAATAGCTGTCAAAAATTTGTGAGAACCGGATATTTATCGGAGATAACCGGAAGTCTTCTATATAAATAAATGCGAAGTCAGTTTGTCAGTGTGTCACATTTTTTCAACTTTACTCCTAGAGGCCGTATAATGCCATTTTGAAATCAGGCCGACTCCGTGAGCAAAATAAAAACATTCCGAGCCAGATCCGGACCCGTAAACCTGAAATATTGGATTCCCAAATTTTCATTACTCCGATTGTTTTCGCTGATATTTTTAACGTGATTTTTTTCAGTCTAATCAACAGACCTCCGGAGGAGTTAGCTTAAATGACACTCGATAGGGTGGTTTTTAAGATAAGTTTTGTAGTCTAACCTGCTTGAAAAATGTTGGGAAATCTGTATTGCATACTTATATTAAAGTTAACGTGGAGGGTACCCTCTACAGAAAACGCGATACCTAAGGTTTAAAATGAAATTTTTAAAAATTGAAAAGTCTTTCTTGAAGCTTTTATTTTAGTTTTAATTTCAAGTTAATATATTAATTTTAATATTTTTTCTCTGCTAAAATAACTGATCATCTCCTTTTTTTAGCCGTCTTTCATTGCAATGTAATTCTCTTTATTAAAAAAATCTTCCAAAAATAAAATATACTTTTTTGAAACTTCATTTTAAGAATATTAACTGATTAAGTAGGGTGAAACACATGTAAAAAAAAAATATTTTCTCTCAGATTTTCTAGAAAGAAACATTTCTAAAATAATTTCATTCATTTGTGAATAAGTCCTGAAAATTTCATTAAAATCCAACAATTATTTGATTTTGCAAGAATTTCCAAATTAATGTATCTTTCATTGCAAAAGAGACGCTAAATGCGCTATGCTAATTAATAGTCCATCTGCTGACGCAAGAAAAGATATTTAATCAAAATTTCGAACGTTCTAAAAGGGATTACAAAATTTAATTAGATAATCAAAATATACTTTGCTGTTTCCTCTTAATGACAACATAAAAATTTTGATGATAAAACTTAGTTTTCGTCACGTTTGGGGCATTTTTTCATCAAAGTATTTCGTTTTTCGGCGAATTAGGTAGCTATATTAAACTTTTTTCGTGCTTTTCTCCATGTTTCAAAAACTCTTATCTAAATATTTTCATTTCCTTTTTGTGTACTTATTTTTATTTTGCATACATTGTTTATTTATCTCCAAACAAGTCCCAATTTCTTACATATACATCTACACGCATCTACGCAGTTTACCATGTACATAGATTCACTACTACTAAAGAGGATATATATATATATATATATATATATATATATATATATATATATATATATATATATATATATATGTATACATATATATATATATATATATATATATATATATATATACATATATATATATATATATATACATATATATATATATATATATATATATATATATATATATATATATATATATAAATAAATATGTAATGAAAAACAAACCACTTTAAGGTACCATTACGATAATTTATTTCACCTAAATCCTTTTTTAAGGATTCAGAATCATCAGGTAAAAACTTCCAACAACGAATTGAGAGGAAAAATGGGATTAGAAATTGGTGGGTAGTGTAATTTTTGTAATTTAATAGAGGGGGTTGAGAGTGGTAGTTAAACAGACAATATAAAGTATAGGGTGGGGTTAATTTTATATCTCTCTTGAGTATGTTTTATATTGGAGTAGGAGGAGTGACAGAACCTTGACCTCTTTAGATGGTTAATAAAACGGAAATGAATTGTAGAAAATGTATACAAGTGAGTCTTATGGTAAAGAGAGAGATAGGGGGGAGGGGGAAAGAGAGATGGAGTTGTTATAATTTTGTTTTAACAAAATTATGTAAAAGATAGTTTACAATGTTTGATAGAAAATTCGATGTCTGAAAAAAAAATTTGTTATTAACTTAAATCTTTAATTTTTGAAGTAAATAGTTTCAGGACTAAATATAACTATTATTGTAATAAACATATTTATCTAGGACATAAAGAAATATTTAAAAATTTTAATAGTTTATTCACCCGACTAATTTCCACAATATATAAAGAAAAAACAGTAACATCTATTTTAATATTTAAAATTAATTTATGAATGTAATTTATTTATTATATTGGTAAACTAAATTAAAGATTAGGTTTCATTATTTAATAGTATTTGAGGGTAATATTAATTTTCATTTATTCATATATGTCTCACAAATGTATTCATGTGAATCCCTACATACATACGATCATAAAAACAAGTCCAAAAAAAAAAAACAAAAAAAAAACCATAGAAACACTTGAGATAATTTACACAAAAATTCATTTATCCTCGTACATAAACTATATATACATTTTACAATCTTTATCTATATTTTAATATTTGAAATATATATAGATTTTGGTTAAATTCCACAGTTAAAATTTAATTTTATCAATGTGATTTCGGAAGTGTTTCATTTTAAAGGAATTTAGCTAATATTATTACTATTATTAATAGTCAAAGAATGGTATATTTAAATTTAAATTATCAATTTAGAAATGAAACTCCCTTCAGAAGAAAACAAAATTTAAACTATAGAATATTACAAAAGAAGGACATTACAAATTAAGAAAATAAATTTAAAATGTCATTAGAAAGACCCAATATTTCATTTAAAATCAATTCATGCACGTACGCACATATATACATACACACACACACATATATATATATATATATATACATATATACATACACACACACATATATACATCCATATATATATATACACATATACATACACATATACATACATATACAATTCATATATTAATATACAAATCTATATATCAAAAAATTAATCTAACCATTTAATCATCCGTATATATATACATATATAGAGAGACATACTCATATACACATACACACCCTTAAATACATATACATTCATATATAAGCACAAAACCCTACATACAAAAAAAGATATAAAAAGAATACACACATATATATATATATATACATACATATACATATACATATGTACATTTTCCAAATATAAATTCTAAGGTAATTACGTCTATATACATATATAGATTACAAGTAGTTAAATCCATAAAAACACACATGTTTAAGTACATGTACACACACATATACTCATACATACACATATAATATACATATACATACAAAACAAACATAAAAACATTTATACATATACATCCACACACATGCAGCATACACGTTAAAAAAAAAATTTTCAGTATTCAAACATGCCTCATATTAGTATATTTATACTCACACATGTGTATATCTATTTATACATATATATCCATACTACCATACATATGTGTCCACAATATAAATACATAGTTACCCTTATCTATAATGTTCATATATATATATATATCTAAATAAGTTCACATATAAAAAAATTTTTAAGTTCCACAACACATTTATCAAAGAGCACAGTGTCAGTATTTTCATATATTCATTTAAAACAATTTATATTTTCTATTTATATATCTACACATACTTTGTTAAAATGAGGCGATTTTTATGCCTACATTTACAAATCAACTCATTATGTCTGTTCAATAGTATGTCCGGATCCTTATGTTTTATAATTAGTATTTTTTCCATAATGCACAAATTGCATCGGTCTCTGAAATTAATCGGAGTTTTGGCTCTTGAGACGATTTTCCATTCTATTTGTGGGGTTAATTTGTTTTCCAATAACTCCCAATAGTGCTTTGAAAGTGCAGGAATAACTAATTTTTAAATTCATTCTATTGAACAACTTTTTTAATAGCTTATCTTTTTTAAAATGTTTATCTATTAGTTTAAGAAAATATTTTCCTATATTAATGTTCGACAGCTTACAGAAGGGTGGGTTGAACCATATAATTTTCCTATTTCTATTTCTAGATTTAGAAGACGTGTCGCTAGTAGATTTATCTATATAAGTGAGTGTTTGTTTGAATTTGCTTTTTAATAGGGCTTGATTGTATGTTGATTTATTTTGATCAAAGATGCTTTTACTAGAGGATAGTTTATTTATTCTAGTATTTACAGTGTTAGGGATCTGTTTCATAATTGCTATAGGGTGGTTTGAGTCGATATTTATGTATATGGGCGATTGGTTCTCCTTTTGGAAAGGTTTATAAGTGTTATTTTCAAGATCAAATGTTACGTCTAGAAAATTTACTATTTTCAGGTTAGATGATATTTCTATTTTAAAACCTATATATTTGAAAGCCTTAATTATTTTCTTCTGGAGTTGGGATGTAAGAGGTCCATTAGAGTTAGGTATAATAATGAGACCATCATCCCTGTAAAGCACTACATTTTGGGGGTTAAGAAATCTGCTCAGAATATCTAAAATATACATATATATATATATATATATATATATATATATATATATATATATATATATATATATATATATATATGTATGTATGTATATATATATATCTTTGCACAAAGATCACTTACTCGCCACTTAACAATTTTAAGCAAACAAATGATAAAAAAACTTTTTTCAAATATGTTTACAACAATACAGGAAACGCTTTCATGCTCTCAACTTACGACAAATTCCTTAACACGAAACAACATGCTTTTTACTAATAAAAACATTGCTGGTGTCCTGCCGCCCTTAAGACAACAAGGGTATAAGGGTGGAGAGAATTAGGAGATGTTAGTTCAAAATAAGGGAGGATTTGAGGAAACGTAGGATTGCAAGGAGAGAAATGGAACCCGAGAAGAACCGATTTAAAAATATATTTTGCATTATATTTTTTATGTTAGTATCTAAAAAAAAGAGAACATTTCGTGAAAGAGCGATAAAAGATTCTATCGCTGACTTGCTATATCTATCTATCTATCTATCTATCTATCTATCTATCTATCTATCTATCTATCTATCTATCTATGTCTTGTCATTATCTATCTATCCATCTATCTATCTATCTATCTATCTATCTATCTCAGTCGTGTCATATGTATCTACTATGGGCGTGGCATGGGCCGGTCTCAGCCCTGAAGTTTAGAACTGGTGGATCAAAGGGATGTAGTTCGTCTGATCACTTTCCATGGAAACAGCGATAGATCAGCAAAAGGTGTTTTTCATTTGAATTTTGATGAATAGAGTTGTAAGAATTCGGGGATTGCAAAGGAAATATTTGTCACAGATTACTTCCACAACGCAGAGAACAAATCACTGTAAGTTCAGACTCGAATATCGGGGGCAGAAAGAAATACCAAAAACTCAACTCGCAGGTACTATCTCACAAATCACAATGCACGTAACCAGTCAGGAAAATAATTCACTCCCCGATGACTGCGGTAGCCAAAATACATGAATTTTGTCTCTTTCATTCCCGATTCGAGAACACCAATTACTTTTATCGGCCAATCATTTTTTCCATTCGTTGACAACTGGAAGAGGACGCACAATATTAGTATATAAAAATAATTTTATGGCGACTCCTGCGACTGACATGTTTCTAATTTAAATATTTCGTCTTCAGCATATCATGCAGAATACGTGTCCTTTTTTTCGGCAAGTAATTTTCTTTTTCGCCACATTTTCCCTCGTAGGATACACGCGACACGCTGTCGCTTGGTTTGACGATGTAATTCGCCATTTTCTTCGCTATAAGAGTGCGTAGCAGAATGATATGTCCTGGAAAGGGATATATTTGATCGAAGTAGCTAAGTGGTTTTGGCTACTGTAACCAAGTAGTACACGGTAGCAGTAATCGACTGGTACTCGTCGTAGTCGCAGGTAATAGGTATAGACCAATAGGATAGCCAATGGGCGTCGTCATAGATTTAAACTCTGTCGTGCCTACACATCCGTCTGTATTTATGACGGACACCAGCCAATCATATCCCAGTGAGGAGGAACTCAGGTGTATGCATATTCCATTATATCACAGAATTAGATCAGAAGTAAGAGAAGAACAGTGTGGTTTCGTGAAAGATACTGGAAGAAGAAATGCAATATTTATGATCAGAATGATGCAAAAAGAGCAATACAAATTTAGAAAACCGTATACCTATGCAAAAGCATTTGATAAGTTACGGCACGAAGATTTATTTGAACTACTAGGAAAACTTAATTTATTTGGGAAAGATAGAATAATCCGAAACATTTACTGGGAACAAACCGCCTGCATGCGGGTAGAAAATGAATTGAGTAATTACACAAAAAATAGAAACGGACAAGCATGAGCCTCGACGGATTTATTTAATCTTTACAGTGAGACGATCTTGTGAGAACTAGAAGTTCTATAGGGATTTATTATTGGTGGGCCCAATCTTAACAATATAAGATACGCAGATGATACTATTTTGATGGCAAGCATACAGATAAAACTGCAGGAGCTACTAGACAAGGTAGTAACAGAAAATGTGGCACGGAAATCTGAAAGCGCATTGGAATAGCGAAAGATGCCTTCAAAAAGTTAAGCAAAGTATTAAGAAACATGAAAATCTCGTTAGAAACAAAGAAAAGAATGCTGAACTGCTATGTAATAATTTTAAGGAAAATAAGAACAAGATAGATATTTGTACTTAGAAAAAGATTGTTGAAATTTCTGGGGCACAGAATGTGGAAAGGAGGTTTGGAGAATCTGACTCTCATAGGGCGAGGAAATGGAAACAACAAGTAACCTACTTAACGATCTGGTGTAAATGAATGACAGATCAAGAACTGGGAGGCACAATAAGGAGACAAATATTGTTTAGAGCTACAGACAATAGGAAGTTTTGGAGAACCATTATCGCTCATATCCTGAATGCACAAAGCATATAAAAAGAAAAAAGAACATGATATATACACAATATTTTTTCAATGGCTTCATCTACCACAAGAAAAGTTGGTTCTTTGGGTCGCGCTAGAAGGTTTTTCTCGCCTGAGTCCATCATTCAGATCGACAAATCTACCATTCGTCCTTGCATTGAATACTGCTGCCATATATGGTCTGGTGCCCCCGCTGTTCATCTCGAGGTCCTCGACAAGATCCAAAGACGGATATGCAACGTGATAGGTTTTGACCTGGCACTCGTCTACGGTCACTTTCTCACAGACGTGATGTGACTTCCCTCTGTCTTTTCTACAAATATTTTCATGACAACTGCTCCGAGGAGTTACTTTCGCTATTTCCCAAACTGATTGAATTTAAGCGTGCCACTAGTTTGGCATCTCCGTTCCACCGTTTCACTGTCGAAACAATTAAATGTAGCCGTGTCTTCTATTCCAAAAGTTTCTTATCTTGCACTTCCTGATAGTAAAACTCCCTTCCTCTTACTTGCTTCCCTGATAGCTATGATCTTCATATATTCAAATGTAATGTCAATGGACATCTTCTGATGCCATGATCCTGATCCCCATCCTTCTCTGTCTCCTTTCCTCAAAGACCCCTCTTTACTCTTGCTCTCACTCTCTGTAACCCCTTGCATGCTAGTGCCACTCCTGCATTGCTTGTGGTGAAATGCTTAAAAAGAAAATGTTTCCTTTCCTCTTTCAATTCAATCTGATTATAAAACTAGCCATTCTTCTATATTATTCTACCTCTGTCCCATAATAATTATTCCATTTAGTCTATGAAATTTGTACAAAATTGAACAATCATTATGGAACAGAGATGGGAACTTCCTTCCTCCTACTTACTTCGCTGATAGCTATAATCTTCAAATATTCAAATGTAATGTCAATCGACATCTTCTGATGCCTTGATCCTGATCCCCATCCTTCTCTATACCCTTTCCTCAAACACCCATCTTTACTCCTGCTCTTACTCTCTGTAACCCCCCTTGCATGCTAGTGGCACTCCCGCCTTGCTTGGGGTAAATAGTTAAAAAAAATTAAAAACAAACAAACTGTCATGGATATTTTGTAAGATTACCTTTTGTTCTTTTGATTTACTTTTTCTTTCAAAGGTAATAATTAGTTTATTTAATGGCCCAAGATTTAAGGTGAAAATTACGGGTTCTGTCTCATATTCTTGTATGAGTCCAAACTCGGCCTGTCCGACTCCATATGCCATTAATCAAGCGCGAGTGAAGATACGCCTTCAAATCGCATAGTATGTCATTAGTTTCTGGCGTTCTGAAATAGAGATATGGGTTTCATATTTGAAAAGGAGAGAAAATATGATGTCTGATAATGTCGTGTAAAGACGTCTGTATTAACAAAAATCGGCACGTTTATACATGCACAAAATATATTGGTGGTCGATGAATTGTAGTAAGCTTTCCATTTATGATTCGTGGAAAGTTTTTATTTAATAAAAATATTACTTGACCGCTAGAAATTAATACAGATTTTTAAAAGATTTAAAAGTTTATAAATCATTCTCGTTAAAATAAAATAAATGAAAAAAATTCTTGTAAAAATTTCATAATTCATTGCATTTTTTTTTCATAAGAGTCCATCATATATTGTATACATAAAAGCAATTAAAAGTTTTTCTAATTAGTTATTAGTTTTATTTCATTTTTTTTTATTTTACGATTAGAGCAGATTTATTGTAACTAGAAATCTTGACTAAAAGATTTGATGATTTAGATTCGCCAAGGACATGTGCTTATAAGTAATAGAAGCATTAAGGGCGACAAAAATGAATTTCTCGAAATTTTGTAAAATGAAATAAGTCGTGGGAGTAATGTATTACAAAGATTTTTACAAAGATTTTCTTTAAATGTATCAAACATTATTTATTCAATTGTGAATAAATCCTGAAAATTTCATGAAAATCTGACAATTATTTGATTTTTTTTCACGAATTTCTCATACAATTTTATGGTCCCTACTTGACACCAGAAAAACAAGATTTTTAACCAAGATTTTGAAGATTTCTAAAAGGTTTAATGAATTAATTTCTGCGTCTAAATATACTGTAACCTTTCCTCAATAATAACATAAATATTTTGACGAAAAAATTTTGTTTTTATTAAGTTTGGGGCATTTTTCATCATTCATGCTCATTTTTTAATGGATCTTTGCAGGTCTCTCTCTCTCTTTCTCTCTCTCTCTCTCTCTCTCTCTCTCTCTATATATATATATATATATATATATATATATATATGTCTGTCTATATGTCTGAGATGAGGTATTATGTACATTATTTACATTATTCGGACTATTGTTCTCATCTTTGTCGCCATATTTATTACAACGTTTCGGCCGTTGTACGCTCCGGCCTTCTTCAGGTGGTTGGAATGTCGAACTGAACCCTTTATTTCGCTCACTGGGGTAGACTGTTCTAGTTCCACGTGCCACGTTTAATGGATGTCAGTTATCTGTTATGTCCTGTTAATTTCCCTCTGAAAGTTCTCCACTGCCTTAACCGGGTATTGAACTTATCCTCAAGGTCACATGGCACAGTGGATAAAGGCGTTAGTTAGATCCAGTGACAGGACCCAAATCTTTCTAAATAGGTTCATTATCTAAGTAGGTTCATTATCTATCTATCTATCTATCTATCTATCTATCTATCTATCTATCTATCTATCTATCTATCTATAAAACTGTTCATTGTCTATCTCTCTATCTCAGTCTGTTCATATGTATGTATGTATGTATGTATGTATTAATCTATCTCTCTCAATCTGTTCATATGTATGCATGTATATAGGTCTATATGTATGTACGTATGTATCTATATATCTCAGTCTGTTCATATGTATGTATGTATGTATCTATCTATCTATCTATCTATCTATCTATCTATCTATCTATCTATCTATCTCAGTCTGTTCATATGTATGCATGTATATAGGTATATTTGTATGTATGTATGTATCTATATGTCTATGTAAGCCTTTAAATGTCTATTGTACTTCTTTCCAAACTCGCTCCCGTAGTCTGTTAACAAAGATCTAATTTCATACTATTTTACTTTTTCTTAATTTGTTAATATCGCCATTTGTCATCGCTCTTTCGCATTCCCACCTCCTCCCCTCTCTCTAGTTACCTCGTTACCTTCTCTGTCTACACAAATAGATATTCACTTGCAAAACAATGTCTGGCTCAAAGAAACTGCCTAATCTATTGAATAAATAGTTAAACAAGGAAAAACGCAAGGGAAAATATTTTTAGTCAAGAAAATCTTGAATTTTCAAGCTTTGAAAATGGAACGGAAGAAAAAAAAAAAATTCAAATGCATGAGAACGACAAAAACGAAGAAGAAGAAGAAGAAGAAGAAGAAGAAGAAAAATATGTCCGTGAAGAATATTAACAATAATATTTTCTTTCCAAAAATATTTTCCTGTTTTTATCAGTTTTTTTTTCCGCGTCGCCAAGAAATCTATTTTTTACTAGAAAAAAAAATCTTATAAATATTTTTGAATAACATCTTTTAAAATTCAATTCCCTGTGCAGTGTTTTTGGGTTACGAGCACAGAATGATAAAATCGGCATTTATTCACTTTCCACCGATATTTTAGCGCAGCAGCAATAGAGTCGACGTTTTGTGTTAGCGTAGCTTACGCATCCGCGGATAGAATCAACCGTGGATAGAAGACATTCGAAGCAAAATACAAAACGAAAACGAAAACCGAAAAAAAAAAAAAAAATAACAAGCACCCTCCCCAAACAAAAACAACAAATCCCCGAAAAGTTAAACAAAGCATAACGTAAATTTGCCGCACCCGATCTCTGGTCTGAATCGACATGAACCTAGAAAAGTGTGGAGGTAACGTGTAGTAGTCTCGCACCATTCCACAGATACTGAACAGAGGTTTAGTAATCCTCATTTCAATCATTTTCTTGAATTTCATTGGTTGTTAAATATAAAATAAACTTCGAGAAATTTCGATAACAAAACAATCAAAATTTGTACAAAAGTAGGCTCAGTCGACGTAAAAAAATCTTTCTCAAATTCATCCCTAATTTAAATGTTTCAAAAAATCCTATTGGCTAAGAAATAAAAAGTACAACACTCCCCCAAGCATTTCTCAGAAAATTCGTAATAAGCTACCAAGCTCCGTTGAGCCGATTTAGTTGTTAAAATCTATAAATAGAAATAGCAAACGAATTTTCGTCGCATTTGAGACTCACACACGCGAAAGATACACACGGGAATTATGTGCCGCATAAAAAAAACAAACAAAAAAAACTTCCTTTATGAGAGAGTAAAAAAATTTACACAACAAACTTTTTCACTTAATATCTTTCATAGAAAAAAACTTTTGTCTAAGTTAAATTCAACCTTTTCAATCAAAGGCAGACAACTTTTTAGACATCGAACATTTCCGAAACAGCAAAGAACTTTTTTCTCTAAAATATACCTTTACACACATTATTACAAACAAAAAAAATTTAATCTACTGTTTCAAACATGTATTTTTTGTCTTGATTGAATATCGTTACCATTTGGCCATTTCTTATAATTTATGTTTGCGGATATTGCATATTTTAGCACAATCTTAAATATTCACGCAACTTTCTTAGATCCATTACAGAGGCACAGTGGAGTAGTGGATAGCGACTCGGATTGAGGAATCAGAGAGACGAGTTCGAATTTCAGTCAAATCCATTACATTCACTTACGTGCTAATACCCTTGGGAAACGTATGAATCCACTTTTTCTCCCTCCCTCCATATGGATAAATAGGAGGACAGACTGGGGTCTATAGCCTCGGATGGCAACTGGTCTACCGAAGAAAGAAATGGCAACCTACTGCGGGAAAAATCTGCCTCGTCAGTCATGTATCGAAAGATATATGATCGTCTAAACTTGTATCACGTATGGCACATAACTGACTGACTGAACAGAAATTGAACTATTTGGGTAATGTTTTAAAATGTAACTAAAAAGCAAATGCACTTGGAATAATAAAATATGTCTTTCGAAAACTAAACAATGTATTAAGAAACAGGAAAATTCCGTTAGAGATAAAGGAAAGAGTGCTGCTGTTTCATATCATTTCTCCTATATGACGGTGAATGCTGGACAATTTCCTCACATATGAAGGCCTAACCATCAACTGAAAGACAGAATGTTTAGTTGTTATGGAAGTCAAAGGTGTGAGCTACAAATTGGTGACCTCCAAATCAAGCAAGTGCAAAAATGTAACTATTTGGGAAGGATTATAAAAGAAAATGGGACAAATCCGAAATCATTATGCACGGTGTCCATAAAGTTCGTGTGCACTTTAAAAAATTCATAACTTCATTTGTCTTTGCGATAGAAATAATTTGTAAAAAGGATTAGAAAGAAGTAAATCTATATTTTTTAAGGTTCTATTGAAATTTTATTTAAGTTTACACATGTCCTCCATCATTAGCAATACAAAGGGTAATACGATTTTGCAGTTCACGGAAAACATTTGCCAACTGATTTACAGTAATGCCTGAAATCACATTAGTTATTTTAGCTATACTTAAAACTAGGTACATTAAACTTTATAACATTTTTTACAGATTATATCTATCGCAAATATAAATAAAGTTATAAATTTTTAAAAGTGCACACGGAGTTTATGGACACTCTGTATATTGTCTGTTTTTTTTTTTTTACTTGGTTTAATCTCTGTTAAAGACCGATCGTGAGGTTTCAACAAACAAAGTGCTTGAGATCGAACGCAAATTCTGGCTTCGATTTTGGCTTGATCTAAATAAAACTGATTATTGGAAAGAAAAGTCAAATGACTTTCGCAGACAAAGCAGGCCAGTGGTGAATGCTGATATCGTTCACTTATGCTGACGTTTAGTTAATACCATTGATTGACTAATGCTGATGTATATATGAGCATCAATTACAAACAAATATTGCTGTGTACTGCAAAAAACATTGATAAAATAATGCCAATTTGCACTTAAGCAAAATTGATAAACAAGGCCCGAGTATACCCAATTACAAATGCAGACGTCTACTTAAAAACCAAAAAACCAAAAAACAAAACAAAACAAAAAAAAACAAAAAACAAAACAAAACAAAACAAAACAAAACAAAAAACAAAAATATGTGCACATCAACGACATTGAGGAAAGAATACTGACGTGTATTTGAGTGAAACTGAAAAAACAAAACAAAAAAAAAACAACAACAAAAAACAATACGGACATGTGTCTAAAACGTACCAACAAAATAATGAATCCACAGCACCAATTTTCCGGCACAGTTCGAGAATTATACGGGATTATCGATTTACCAAGAATTATAAGGGATTATCGATTTACTGAGAATTATACAGGATTATCGATTTACCGGACCAACAGAAGCCACGTAGCATAATTTAATTATACGTATGAAGGAAAGTTCTTTCAGACAGCTTTTTTCCCAAGAAGTTTCATTTTATCGAATAGGCTTACGCGTGGGTACTTTCCGGAATAGTATAGTCTTAATCTTTTCAAGTCAAAGTTCAATCAATATCCTTTTTTTCATAATCTTAATGTAACCTAGATGCCAGTTTAGTAGCACTCTTAAATTCATGTAGTCAGGGCACCAGGGGGAAAAAAGCTCGTCAGAACAGGAGCCATGAAAATATTTGTAGAAAAGACAGAGGTAAGCCATATCACATCTGTGAGAAAGTGACTGAAGTCGAGATGCCAAGTCAGGATCAATTACATTACAGATCCTTGTTTGGATTTTGTCAAGAACCACGATATGAATAGAAGGAGCACACCGTCAGACATGACAAAAGTATTCTTCAATGCGCGGACGACGAATGGTTGATTTGTAAATGTTCAAGATGGATTCAGGCGAGAAATATTTCCTGTACATTATCTACATTATTCAGACTATTGTCCTCATCTTTGTCGGCATATTTATTACAATGTTTCAGCCGTTGTACTCTCCGGCCTTCTTCAGGTGGTTGGAATGTCGAACTGAACCCTTTATTCCGCTCACTGGAGAAGACTGTTCTAGTTCCACGTGTCATGTTTAATGGATGTCAGTTATCTCCTGTTAATATCTCTCTGAAAGTTCTCCACTGCCTTAATCGGGTATTGAACTCACACTCTTTGGGTGCTGTCACTGGATCTAACTAACGCCTTTTATCCACTGTGCCATGTGTCCTTGAGGAGATAACTGATAAGTGACATCCATTAAAAACGTGGCGCGTGGAACAAGAACAGCCCGAATAATGTAAATAATGTAAATAATGTACATAATACCTCATCTCAGAAATATAGACAAATATTTCCTGGTATGACAGAGTAATCTCACTTTCCTTGCAGTAGATGCAGCTGTTCATTCGATGTAGCCGCTCCACTTTAATTCAGTGGAGAACGCGAGTTCAAGGTGGAGCAGTGTCTTGCTCTCCTGTAGTCTAGCGTCAACCATGTTACAAGAGAAAAAATAGTAAGGAAAAAAAAAAAAAAAAAAAATCCCGTAAAGTGTTAAATAGAAAAATTATTTAAAAAAAAAACTGTTAACCAGTCAGCGTTCCTTGCTCTTCCTAGCTCAATCGAGGGCAAAATATATAAATTTGTGAAAAGCAGAACGATAACTGCTTTGCTTCATTTTGTTTTGTTATAATTTTTCGGTTTACAATTTTATAGTAAATAACTTTTTCCTTTCACATCTTCCCCTTGCGTTAATATGTTTTTAACTATTAACATATATTTAAAAAAAAAATTTTTCGTACTTAAGGCCGTAAGTAAAGAATACCCCTAACACAAAGTCTATACATAATTCTACCAGAATATGGAATGAAGGGGTTAACTCCCGTAGATAGCTCAGAAATTGAATTTAAATTTGAATTCTCCTCAAACTGGTAAAATTTAGAAATTAATTACGCCGGAAAACGTTAAATTAAAAACGCCATAAAATTTTACACGCATTTAATAATTTGTAGAAGCTACGTGATTGAGATGCAATACATCGAATTAATGGGCTTTAATTTCGATTGCTAAATAATTTTATAAAATTCCTTATAGATTTCATTTTATTGATAAATAAAAGCATTTTAATTCTCACAGTCAACCAAGACATTGCATTAACAAAACTAGAAAATATATTTGTATTTTTTAAGGTTTATCAAAAAACGCGGTGTGAACTTTATATTTTACAAGAGTGATTTTTAGAGAAGATTTTATAGAATAATATAGAAAGCTGTTTCTTCATGAGAAAGAAAATGAAAAATGATTTATATTACTTTACGATATTCCCTAAGCTTGGCTTTCTTTACAACAGAAGGCCACACAAAAATTGGGGTCTGTGAGGCTAGCTTGTTCACTTTTGCTGATTTGTGGGACGTGCAATTTCGAGATATTTACTAACCTTTGCTTAGTAAGGTACAATTCCAATTAGCGAAATGAGAGTAGAAATAGTTTTATCTTTCACGTGGTAACATGTGCCAGCCGGGAAAGTCAGCAGTCAAATTCCGGACATATTTTTTTACCTGAGCTCAACATCCGACTATGCGAGTTAAGAATCAGGCTAGATTATTACAAGAAGATTCCCAAGCAACTGATGGCCCAACATCACTTTTGTTCGAAACCGAATTCTAAGCACAATGCACACCTATCGGCCTGGGGTGGTGGTGGGGGGTGTTGTCTGAATATTTCTTCTTATTTTTGACAACTATTCAGCCCATCCAATTATTGCTGTGAAACAATCACATCAAGACAGACTAATTACCGTCCATATCCACATCCGTTAGTCAATTCCAAAATGAAATAATGGTGCACTCTATGGAGATTAACTACCTCGCAGTTTTCATGAAGAATATGTTAAATGTATTATCTTCTATGAAAACATTGATTGAATAATAATATTATTTATTACTTTCTGTTATTACTCATTTAAATAATTGTTATAGTAGCAGCAGCAGTAGTAGTAGTAGTAGTAGTAGCAGTAGTAGTAGTAGAAAGAGTAATAATAATAATAAGAAGAATACGAAGAATAATGTGAAGAAGAAGAAGAAGAAAAAGAAGAGAAGAATACAAAGAATACAAAGAAGAAGAAGAAAAAAATAGGCAGAAGGAGACAAAGAATACGATGTAGAAGAAGACAAAGAATACGAAGAAGACAAAGAATACGAAGAAGAAGACAAAGAATACAAAGAAGAAGAGGAAAAATACGAAGAAGAAGAAGGCAAAGAATACAAAGAAGAAGAAGAGAAAGAATACGAAGAAGAGAAAGAATACGAAGAAGAAGACAAGGAATACAAAGAAGAAGAGGAAAAAATACGAAGAAGAAGGAGAAAAAGAATACGACGGAGAAGAGGAAAAATACGAAGAAGAAGGAGACAAAGAATACAAAGAAGAAGAGGAAAAATACGAAGAAAAAGGAGACAAAGAATACAAAGAAGAAGAAGAGAGAGAATACGAAGAAGACGAAGCATACAACGAAGAAGAGGAAAAATACGAAGAAGAAGGAGACAAAGAATACAAAGAAGAAGAGGAAAAAAACGAAGATGACAAAGAATACGACGAAGAAGAAGACAAAGAATATGAAGAAGAAGGAGACAAATAATACGACGAAGAAGAGGAAAAATACGAAGAAGAAGGAGACAAAGAATACAAAGAAGAAGAGGAAAAAATACGAAGAAAAAGGAGACAAAGAATACAAAGAAGAAGAGGAAAAAATACGAAGAAGGAGACAAAGAATACAAAGAAGAAGCGGAAAAAAACGAAGATGACAAAGAATACGACGAAGAAGAAGACAAAGAATACAAAGAAGAAGAGGAAAAATACGAAGAAGAAGGAGACAAAGAATACGAAGAAGACAAAGAATACGAAGAAGAAGAGGAAAAAAACGAAGATGACAAAGAATACGACGAAGAAGAAGACAAAGAATACCACGAAGAAGAAGACAAAGAATACGAAGAAGAAGACAAAGAATACAAAGAAGAAGAGGAAAAATTACGAAGATGGAGGCAAAGAATACGACGAAGAAGAGGAAAAAATACGAAGAAGAAGGAGACAAAGAATACGACGAAGAAGAAGACAAAGAATACGAAAAAGACAAAGAATACGAAGAAGAAGAAGACAAAGAATACAAAGAAGAAGAGGAAAAAATACGAAGAAGAAGGAGACAAAGAATACGACGAAGAAGAGGAAAAATACGAAGAAGAATGAGACAAAGAATACGACGAAGAAGAAGACAAAGTATACGAAGGAGACAAAGAATACGAAAAAGACAAAGAATACGAAGAAGAAGAAGACAAAGAATACAAAGAAGACGAGCAAAAAATACGGAGAAGAACGAGACAAAGAATACGACGAAGAAGAAGACAAAGAATACGAAGAAGTCAAAAAATACGAAGAAGACAAAGAATACGACGAAGTAGAAGACAAACAATACGAAGAAGAAGAGGAAAAAATACGAAGAAGACAAAGAATACGAAAAAGAATAAGACGTATATGAAGAGGAATGCGAACATCACGAATACGAAGAAGAAGAATACGAAAGAGAAGAAGAATATGAAGAAGAAGAAGACAAAGAATGCGAAGAAGAAGAAGAGAAAGAATACGAAGAAGAGAAAGAATACGAAGAAGAAGAAGTAGACAAAGAATACAAAGAGGAAAAAATACGAAGAAGAAGGCGACAAAGTATATGAAGAAGAGGAAGAATACGAAGAAGAAGAAGAGAAAGAATACAAAGAAGAAGTGGAAAAATACGAAGAAAAAGGAGACAAAGAATACGAAAAAGACAAAGAATACGAAGAAGAAGAAAACAAAGAATACAAAGAAGAAGAGGAAAATACGAAGAAGAAGGTGAGAAAGAATACGACGAAGAAGAAGACAAAGAATACGAAGAAGACAAAGAATATGAAGAAGAAGACAAACAATACAAAGAAGAAGAGGAGAAAATACGAAGAAGAAGGAGACAATGAATACAACGAAGAAGGAGACAAAGTATACGAAGAAGAAGAAGACAAAGCATACAAAGAAGTTGAAGAAAAAATACGAAGAAAAAGGAAACAAAGAATACAAAGAAGAAGAGGAAAAAATACGAAGAAGAAGGAGACAAAGAATATAACGAAGAAGAAGACAAAGAATACGAAGAAGACAAAGAATATGAAGAAGAAGACAAACAATACAAAGAAGAAGAGGAGAAAATACGAAGAAGAAGGAGACAATGAATACAACGAAGAAGAAGACAAATAATACGAAGAAGACAAAGAATGCGAAGAAGAAGAAGACAAAGAAAACAAAGAAGAAGAGGAAAAAATACGAAGTAGAAGGCGGCAAAGAATACCAAAAAGAATAAGACGAATACGAAGAATACGAAAGAGAAGAAGAATATGAAGAAGAAAAAGACAAAGAATGCGAAGAAGAAGAAAAAAAAAGAAGACAAAGAATACGAAGAAGACAAAGAATACAAGGAAGACAAAGAATACGAAGAAGAAGAAGGCAAAGAATACAAAGAAGAAGAGGAAAAAACGAAGATGACAAAGAATACGACGAAGAAGAAGACAAAGAATACGAAGAAGAAGGAGACAAAGAATACGACGAAGAAGAGGAAAAATACGAAGAAGAAGGAGACAAAGAATACAAAGAAGAAGAGGAAAAAATACGAAGAAAAAGGAGACAAAGAATACGACGAAGAAGAGGAAAAAATACGAAGAAGGAGACAAAGAATACGACGAAGAAGAAGACAAAGAATACGAAGAGGACAAAGAATACAAAGAAGACTAGGAAAAAATACGGAGAAGAAGGAGACAAAGAATACAAAGAAGAGGAAAAAATACGAAGAAGGAGAAGTAGACAAAAAAAACTACGAAGAATATGGAGACAAAGAATACAAACAAGAGGACAAAATACGAAGAAGGAGACAAAGAATACAACGAAGAAGAGAAAACAATACGAAGAAGAAGGAGACAAAAAAGACGAAGAAGAAGAAGACAAAGAATACGAAGAAGAGAAAGAATACGAAGAAGAAGAAGGCAAAGAATACAAAGAAGAAGAGGAGAAATACGAAGAAGAAGGAGACAAAGAATACGACGAAGAAGAAGACAAAGAATACGAAGAAGACAAAGAATACGAAGAAGAAGAAGACAAAGAAGACAAAGAAGAAGAGGAAAAAATACGAAGAAGAAGGAGACAAAGAATACGACGAAGAAGAGGAAAAAATACGGAGAAGAAGGAGACAAAGAATACAAAGAAGAATAGGAAAAAATACGAAGAAAAAGGAGACAAAGAATACAAAGAAGAAGCGGAAAAAATACGAAGAAGGAGACAAAGAATACAACGAAGAAGAAGACAAAGAATACGAAGAAGACAAAGAATATGAAGAAGAAGAAGACAAAAATACAAAGAAGAAGAGGAGAAAATGCGAAGTAAGAAGGAGACAATGAATACAACGAAGAAGAAGACAAAGAATACGAAGAAGACAAATAATACGAAGAAGAAGAAGACAAAGAAAACAAAGAAGAAGAGGAAAAAATATGAAGTAGAAGGCGGCAAAGAATACGAAAAAGAATAAGACGAATACGAAGAATACGAAAGAGAAGAAGAATATGAAGAAGAATAAGACAAAGAATGCGAAGAAGAAGAAGAAAAAGAAGACAAAGAACACGAAGAAGACAAAGAATACAAGGAAGACAAATAATACGAAGAAGAAGAAGGCAAAGAATAAAAAGAAGAGGAACAAATACGAAGAAGAAGCAGACAAAGAATACGACGAAGAAGAGGAAAAAATACGGAGAAGAAGGAGACAAAGAATACAATGAAGAAGAAGACAAAGTATACGAAGAAGAAGAAGACAAAGCATACAAAGAAGTTGAAGAAAAAATACGAAGAAGAAGGAGACAAAGAATACGACGAAGAAGAAGACAAAGAATACGAAGAAGTCAAAAAATACGAAGAAGACAAAGAATACGACGAAGAAGAAGAGAAAGAATACGAAGAAGAATAGGAAAAATACAAAGAAGAAAGAGACAAAGAATACGAGGAAGAAGAAGACAAAGAATACAAAGAAGACGAGGAAAATTACGAAGAAGAAGGAGACAAAGAATACGACGTAGAAGACAAAGAATACGAAGAAGAAGGAGACAAAGATTATAAAGAAGAAGAGGAAAAAATACGAAGACGAAGGAGACAAAGAATACGACGTAGAAGAAGACAAAGAATACGAAGAATACAGAGAATTCGAAGAAGAAGACAAAGAATACAAAGAAGAAGATGAAAAAATACGAAGAAGAAGGAGACAAATAATACGACGTAGAAGAAGACAAAGAATACGAAGAAGACAATGATTACGAAGAAGAAGAAGAAGACAAAGAATATAAAGAAGAAAAAAAATACGAAGAAAAGGAGACACAGAATACGACGAAGAAGGAGACAAAGAATACGGAGAAGAAGAAGAAAACAAAGAATACAAAGAAGAAGAGGAAAAAATACGAAGAATACAAAGAATACGAAGAAGAAGAAGACAAAGAATATAAAGAAGAAGAGGAAAAAATACGAAGAAGAATGAGACAAGGAATACAACGTCGAAGAAGACAATGAATACGAAGAAGAAGAAGACAAAGAATACAAAGAAGGAGAGGAAAAATATAAAGAAGAAGGAGACAAAGAATACGACGAAGAAGAAGACAAAGAATATGAAGAAGACAAAGAATACGAAGAAGAAGAAGACAAAGAATACAAAGAAGAAGAGGAAAAAATACGAAGAAGAAGGAGACAATGAATACAACGAAGAAGAAGACAAAGAATACGAAGAAGACAAATAATACGAAGAAGAAGAAGAAGACAAAGAAAACAAAGAAGAAGAGGAAAAAATACGAAGTAGAAGGCGGCAAAGAATACGAAAAAGAATAAGACGAATACGAAGAATACGAAAGAGAAGAAGAATATGAAGAAGAATAAGACAAAGAATGCGAAGAAGAAGAAGAAAAAGAAGACAAAGAATACGAAGAAGACAAAGAATACAAGGAAGACAAAGAATACGGAAAAGAAGAAGAAGGCAAAGAATAAAAAGAAGAAGAGGAACAAATACGAAGAAGAAGGAGACAAAGAATACGACGAAGAAGAGGAAAAAATACGGAGAAGAAGGAGACAAAGAATACAAAGAAGAATAGGAAAAAATACGAAGAAGAAGGAGACAAAGAATACGACGAAGAAGAAGACAAAGTATACGAAGAAGAAGAAGACAAAGCATACAAAGAAGTTGAAGAAAAATACGAAGAAGAAGGAGACAAAGAATACGACGAAGAAGAAGACAAAGAATACGAAGAAGTCAAAAAATACGAAGAAGACAAAGAATACGACGAAGAAGAAGAGAAAGAATACGAAGAAGAAGAGGAAAAATACAAAGAAGAAAGAGACAAAGAATACAACGAAGGAGAAGACAAAGAATACGAAGAAGACAAAGAATACGAGGAAGAAGACAAAGAATACAAAGAAGACGAGGAAAATTATGAAGAAGAAGGAGACAAAGAATACGACGAAGAAGAAGACAAAGAATACGAAGAAGACAAAGAATACAAAGAAGAAGAGGAAAAAATAGGAAGAAGAGGGAGACGCAGAATACGACGTAGAAGACAAAGAATACGAAGAAGACAAAGAATACGAAGAAGAAGGAGACAAAGAATATAAAGAAGAAGAGGAAAAAATACGAAGACGAAGGAGACAAAGAATACGACGTAGAAGAAGACAAAGAATACGAAGAATACAGAGAATTCGAAGAAGAAGAAGACAAAGAATACAAAGAAGAAGATGAAAAAATACGAAGAAGAAGGAGACAAATAATACGACGTAGAAGAAGACAAAGAATACGAAGAAGACAAAGAATACGAAGAATAAGAAGAAGACAAAGAATATAAAGAAGAAAAAAATACGAAGAAAAGGAGACACAGAATACGACGAAGAAGGAGACAAAGAATACGCAGAGAAGAAGAAAACAAAGAATACAAAGAAGAAGAGGAAAAAATACGAAGAATACAAAGAATACGAAGAAAAAGAAGACAAAGAATATAAAGAAGAAGAGGAAAAAATACGAAGAAGAATGAGACAAAGAATACAACGTCGAAGAAGACAATGAATACGAAGAAGAAGAAGACAAAGAATACAAAGGAGAGGAAAAATATGAAGAAGAAGGAGACAAAGAATACGACGAAGAAGAAGACAAAGAATATGAAGAAGACAAAGAATACGAAGAAGAAGAAGACAAAGAATACAAAGAAGAAGAGGAAAAAATACGAAGAAGAAGTAGACAAAGAATACAAAGAAGAAGAGGAAAAAATACGAAGAAGAAGGAGACAAAGAATACAAAGCAGAAGAAGACAAAGAATAGAAGGTAGAAGGGGAAAATATACGAAGAAGAAGGAGTCACAGAATACGACGTAGAAAACAAAGAATACGAAGAAGAAGGAGACAAAGAATATAAAGAAGAAGAGGAAAAAATACGAAGAAGAAGGAGACAAAGAATACAAAGAAGAAGAAGACAAAGAATACGAAGAAGACAAAGAATACGAAGAAGAAGAAGACAAAGAATAGAAGGTAGAAGGGGAAAATATACGAAGAAGAAGAGACACAGAATACGACGTAGAAAACAAAGAATACGAAGAAGAAGGAGACAAAGAATATAAAGAAGAAGAGGAAAAAATACGAAGGAGACAAAGAATACGACGTAGAAGAAGACAAAGAATACCAAGAATACCAAGAATTCGAAGAAGAAGAAGAAGAAGACAAAGAATACAAGGAAGAAGATGAAAAAATACGAAGAAGAAGGAGACAAATAATACGACGTAGAAGAGGACAAAGAATACGAAGAAAACAAAGAATACGAAGCAGAAGAAGACAAAGAATACAAAGAAGAAGAGGAAAAATTACGAAGAAGAAGGAGACAGAGAATATGACGAAGAAGAAGACAAAGAATACGAAGAAGACAAAGAATACGGAAAAGAAGAAGAAGAAGACAAAGAATACAAAGAAGAAGTGGAAAAAATACGAGGAAGAAGGAGACAAAGAATACGAAGAAGACAAAGAATACGAAGAAGACAAAGAATACGAAGAAGAAGAAGAAGACAAAGAATATAAAGAAGAAAAAAAATACGAAGAAAAGGAGACACAGAATACGACGAAGAAGAAGACAAAGAATACGAAGAAGACAAAGAATACGGAAAAGAAGAAGAAGACAAAGAATACAAAGAAGAAGTGGAAAAAATACGAGGAAGAAGGAGACAAAGAATACGACGAAGAAGAAGACAAAGAATACGAAAAAGAAGACAAAGAATACAAAGAAGAAGAGGAAAAAAGTACGAATAAGAAGACAAAGAATACAAAGAAGAAGAGGAAAAATACGAAGAAGGAGACAAAGAATACGACGAAGAAGATAAAGAATACGAAGAAGACAAAGAATACGAAGAAGAAGAATAATAAGAAGAGGAATATGAACATCCCTTATTCGAAGATAAAGAATACGAAAGAAAAGAAGAATATCAAGAAGAAGATTACAAAGAAGAAGACAAATAATACGAAGAAGAAGAATACGAAGAAGGAGTTAAAGAAGGTAAAGTCAATGGAGGAAGAAAAAGTCGAAGAAAATGTCAAAAGAGGAAGAAATATACAATAACAATACTTTGAAGAAGAAGAAGAAGTAGAAGAAGAAGTAGAAGAAGAAGAAACGTAAAAAATGTGGCACATAAGAATATCAATAATTCTCGTTGAATTCGAAGCCCTAGGATTGATTGAAAAAAGGTGGTAATGACACAACATCGCTTGGCAGAGAGCTTTTAAGACTGAAGTCAGCTGCAAGGGCGAATAGTTCCTCCGATGGAATCAACGACTAAAAGCCTTCAAGTTGGAGAGGGATGGGTTCCACCAGGTCTACTTTGCCGAAGACAAGCTATGCATGAATAAATACCTATTGAAACATGTGGAGGGAGTTGGCCAGGTATTCAACTGCGCAGCATCCCCTACAACCAAACCGAGTCAAGGTACCGATGATGATGTTGATGATGATGCGTGTACCTACTAACCGTATATCCCTTATCCAATCCCGAAACTTGCACAAATGTTCAACGCCGGTTTAGAGCCCCCAAAAGGGAGATTTGTGCTAGAATGCAGTTTGAGGAAATCGCGACCCAGTATGACATCGCAGCTCAGATTTGGCATCACGAAAAATCTGGTGTAAGTGTAGTTAGTTTTATTCAACTCCAGGCCAGCCAAAATGTATCCTTTAACCTGCGAAGATAGTGAAGTGTTCGCCATAGTCACCTTACTATTAGAATGTAAGATTTTAAATCTGTTTCTTTGTGCAATATCAGCTTTAATAAAACTCTTTGAGCTTCCTGTGTCGACTAGAGCATTCATTTCTACCCCGTTTATTTTTGCCGTTAATATAGCCTTTGAAAGACATTTAGGGTCTGCAGTTGATAGGATGCTTGTTGCAATAGGAGCATTCGAACCAGGCGAAGAAAAGCTTGGGCAACAAACCTTAGAGAAATGTTCCTTCTTACCGCACATATTTAGTTTCCCTGGCTCGGCAACACACCCTTCTTAGAGAGAACATTTTGAACTGGCGGAGTGGGCGGGGGTGCAGAGATGAGGATGATCTGTCGTAGAGGATTGTCTTTTTTTTTCCTGTTTGGGTTGCTTGAACTGGTGGAATAGTACAAGTGAGATTACTTAGTGCAGCCTCTGCAACACTTGTTTGTAGGTATGAACAAGATTGAGCGACAAACCTTAGTGAAATGTTCCTTCTTACCGCACGTGTGGCATTTAGTTTCCCTGGCTGGACAACACGACCTTCGGAGAGAGAAGATTTTGAACTGGCGGAGTTGGTTTGCCGGAGGAGTTGGGTCGCAGAGCTTAATATCTAAAAAAAACCAAAAAAACACCAAGTTTCTTTTTTTCAAGTTTTCAGATAAGACGTTTAGCCATCCTCTACGACACAATTTGTAATAAGAATCACTGAAAAATCCTTTGAGTTATTCAACTAACCCGTTTATTATTACCGTTAATATAACCATTGAAATACATTTAGGTTTTGCAGTTGATACGATACTAGTCACAATAGGAGCATTTGAACCAGGTGAAAAAAAACTTGATCGACAAACCTTAGAGATATGACCCTTCTTCCCGCACTTGTAGCATTTAGTTTCCCTGGCAGGAAGTGTAGTTTGAGACCATAAAAATAACATTTTCGTCCGGTTGCAGCACTAGCAGTGTATACAGTATCTTTTTGAGAGTGAAGATTTTGAACTGGCAGAGAGTGACAGAAATGAGGAAGTCTGTCATAGAGGACTTTATTTTTTTTCCTGTTTTGGTCGTTTGAACTGGTGGACTAGTAGGAGTGTGAATACTTAGTGCAGACTCAGCAACACTTGTTTGTAGGTATGAACAAGATTGCTTTTCTGCCATCTCCAAGCAGACTAATAAAACTCTCTGAGCTTCCTGTGTCAACTACAGCATTCATTACTACCCCGTTTATTTTTACCGGGAATATAGCCTTTGAAAAAACATTTGGGGTCTGCAGTTGATACGATACTAGTCGCAATACGAGCATTTGAACCAGGTAAAAAAAACTTCATCAACAAACCGATTTTGAGACTGAGCATGAAATTAAGGGTCCTCTTCCATCTAAATCCCGAAACAAATATCTACTAACCATCGTTGACGAGTATTCGCGATTCCTTTTTGCCTTTCCCTGTCCAGATGTAAGTGCAACAACTGACATACGCTGTCTTTGCTCATGGTATTTACTCGTTCCCTCCACTAGGACGAGATGTGACACAAGGTCTTTTTAAAGTGAGGACCCGAGTGCTTACATCCGGGCAAGAGCAAAAATTTCCCACAGCCCCCGCAACCGTCTGTTGCGCTGGCATCGGTGCGAGCACCGATCCCTCCCTCTTGTGTAATGAGAGGGATGGTCACCTCTCAGTATAATTTTCTCAGTTGCCTCTCTGTCCTTTGACAGAGAAGCTCCTGAGCACACTCTGCCCAAAGACAGAGATGCAACAGAGAGATGATAAGTCATGCGTTAGAAACTCCTCCAAGGAGGAATTTTTACGCTGTCTTTCCTCACTGTTCTCAATATTCGGAGCGCAAGCTTATATTCATACAGATCACGGGACCTCTTTTATGTCCGACCAACTAAGAAAATTCCTATTGGTACAGGGAGTGGCTATGAGTCGGACTACCCCATACAGTTCTCAAGAGAATGAACAGTGTGAGAGATAAAATCGCGTAATATGGAAGACCGTACAGATAGCTCACAAAAACAAAAACGTTCCAGTTAAGCATTGGGAAAATGTAATAACCAAGGCTCTATCCGCTATAAGAATATTATTGTGTACAATAAGTAACGCGACTCCCCCACGAGAGGTTTTTAAAATTTCCAAGACGAAGTTCGCCCGGGATCTCCCGCCCCTTTTGGCTCTTACAGCCAGGCACTGTTTTACTTAGAAACCATGTTCGACAAAGCAAGCATGATTCTCCTGTGAGTAAGGTGAAACTGCTCGGTGCGAACCCACTCATCTAGCACCCCGACAGGAGACAATCGAACCTTTCCCTCAGAGATTTGGCTAATGCCGGCGAGTTATACTTCTGGCTGACTGTTACCGTAACACCTGAAAGCCCAGATCAGCTACCATCGAGACGATCCCAGAGAACTGTCAAGAGACCCAGTCACCTGGATGATTGTGTGCCGGGGAGAATGTAGTAACACAACACGATTATCTCCCCTGTCGTATGATTTAAAAAAATAAATCACACCGTCTGAGCCCAAACTGCAAGACTCTTCAGTTACGTTCAATAAAGGCACATTTAGCGGAACTAGACTCAGTGTTTCCATTACAGACAGAAAATCGATGTCATGTACTTTTAATACTTTTGAACATTATCATCATATTAGGTAACAATCATATCGATAATAACACGCTATATGAAAAGAAAAGAAAAAAACAAAAACATTAAAAAATATCTTTAATAAAGAAACTTGAGAATATTTGAATAGTAGAACGCGTTTATCAATGGTTAGATTAATTGCCAAACGGAGAATTTTGTCGAGGAAAAAGACTTGTCGAGGGTGTGGGGGAGTAGGTGGGAGATAAATAATTTACCGATGGGAATTTTGTATTTGAGAGAGAGAGAGAGAGAGAGAGAGAGAGAGAGAGAGAGAGAGATATTAGGTTGGTGCAAAAATAATGACGTAATAATGTCGTTTGTTGACGTTAAAAAATACGTCAAAAAACGACATTATTACGTCAACCTAATAGATAGATAGATAAAGAGAGAGAGAGAGAGAGAGAGAGAGAGAGAGAGAGAGAGAGAGAGAGGCGTGAATATATTTTACGATCAATTTGATTAAAAACTGGAAAGAAAATAATTGAAATTGAAATAAACATATATATATATATATATATATATATATATATATATATATATATATATATATATTGAGTGAATTCAACGATCGTTCTTTTTTTGAGATGATAACGAAAGGATGAAAAAAAGAAAAAAATAACTCAGGTAAAAAAGAAAGAACTAGAAAATAAAGAAAAAAGCATAGAAATAAAAAAAAAGAAAGAAACAAGTAGAAAGGAAACAGAAAATAAAGTAAGGAACATAGAAATGAAGAAAAAGTGACAGAAGAAAAGAAGAAAAGAAAGAAACAATTAAAGAAATAAATGAAGAAAATGAAGGAACGATGAAAGAAAGGAAGAAAGACAAAAATAATTAAAAGGAAAGAAAGGATGTAAATGTAATATTAGAAGAAATAAAAAAAGAATGGAAGGAAGAAGAAACTAAAAAAAAATAAATAAAATAAAACGAAAAATCAGAAAGGAAGGAGAAAAATTAAAATTAAAGGCACCGATATTCAGAGTACTTAAAACGATTACCTGGTTACTTATTTCTGGCTTCATTTTACATACAATTTTTGCCACGTGTTGCAAACAATAGCCAATGTATTTTTCAAACAAATTAACCCTAAATAATAAAATGCTTTTTATAGGCATCTGTTACTGATATTATTGCCAGCTAAGGCGGTTTATATTTACATAAGTAGCGAAGAAATCGTTCTAAGGAACGCGGCTAATCGAAGTACGTGCTGCAGGATTTGTTGCGATGAATAAAAGGCGGGAAAAGACAGGAAAGAAAATAGGAAGAAATAAGAAACAAAAAGTATTTACCGTAATTCTCCATATATAATACGCCTTCCTCCATAATACGCACACCAAAATTGTGCTGAAAGTGTGGGAAAATGATTCTACTCATGCATAATACGCACCACTTGACGGAATCAAACCCCATAAATTGTACCTCTCCAATTTCATTACGGCTAGCGTTTCCGACTTATTTAAAAAATAGTTTTAAACATAGAATACTATTCTAATTTAGTTTTATGATAATTCTTATTTTATTTTACAGCAAATTTTTAAAGATTTTTTGTAACTGTGCATAATACGCACCACTGATTTTGCTTATTATTTTTTTAGAAAAAAATGCGTATAAACATGGAGAATTATGTTAATAAATAAAGGAAAAGAAGAAAGGAAGCGAAAAGAGAAAGAAAGAAAGAAGGAAAAGAAGAAAAAAGAAAGAAAAATAAAGGAAAGATAGAAATAGTTAATAGAAAACAAAAGGAAAGAAACGAAAATAAAGAAGAGGGTAAAAATAAGGGGAAATGAGTGGAAGGAAGGTAGAAAGTAAAAAAGAAAAAGTATAGAAAGGAAGAAGGAAAAAGAAAGAAAATTGAAAAGAAGAGAGACAAAAGAAAGCAAAAAAGAAAAGAGGAAGGAAGGAAGGAAGGAAGGAAGGAAGGAAAAAGAAGAAGAAAAAGCTAAAGAAATGATTGTAAACTAAGGGATTTAAACAAGTAAAAAATATCGCTAGAAACAAAGAAACGAATACAGAACGGTTATTTAGTAAGAGTTCTCCTATACGGAAGTGAATGCTGAACAATCTTCTCACGGATGAAGAAAAGACTTGAAGCAACAGAAATATAGTTCTACAGAAGGCTGCTGAGAATACCATGAACCGAACATGTGAGCAACCACAAAGACAATAGAAACAAAAAGAACACTTATACTTAACATCAGAAAGAGACAGAGAACTTGGAAAATTTGATACTCACAAGACGTCGGCAAGAGAGAGAGAGAGATAGAGTAAAACAATGCATAACCTATGCCCGGTGAACTTTAAAGGCAAAATTTATTGAAGACAGGAACTTGTGGAGAGCCACGATCGCCAAATTCCTGAAGGGACACGGCGCAGAAGAAAAAAACAACCAAGAAAGAAACCTTGCATGCAAGCAAGCAAGAAAAAAAGAAAAGGAAAAACAATTTTGTATTATCCCACTCAGGTAAGCACACAGTTTTATTCCAACTGAAATTTGACGTTTTGCTCTTATAAATTCCAATTCATTTTCGATATTAAATTTTGTTTTTTTTAAATTACAATAACAAAACATTTATTACACCATTTTCGGCAAACGTTTATGCGTAAGCAATTATATTGTAACTAGTGAACGAGGTCACATTTGTAAATGGTGTTTGCTCTGAGGTGACATCTCGTTTAAACGTTAGACAGCGAGATAACTAAAATCTCATAATAAAGTCTCGTTTTTGTGCTAAAAGGCTGGACAGAGAATCTCCTACGAAATAATTTACTCTTGTTTTCCACCAAACACATGTCCCCACTTACTCTCTCAAGAAATTTATTCTATTTGTACCTATAGTTTTTAATGGAAAAGTCTCACGGGGAAATTATTAATAAATTTTTAAAGTCCTATTCTTTGCTTTTGTCTTCGGGCATTTCAAAATGATTTTGTCCTAAAAAAAAAAAAAAAAAAAAAAAAAAAAAAAAAAAAAAAATAATAATAATAATAATAATAATAATAATAATAATAATGATGATGATGATGATGATGATGATGATGATGATGATGATAATAATAATAATAATAATAATAATAATAATAATAATAAAAAAACAGGCGAGAAAATCCTATCTAAGAATGAATAAAGGCGGGAAGATTGGCCTTACAATACTGACATAGTTTATTTATTTAAAAGTATTTCAACGACGCCAAGGAGTTACCCGAGTAGGCCTACCTCTCCTGAACACCAATAATCTTCCTCTTTTGTGAAAAGAAGGCGAACTAATTTTAATTTTTTACTCGCATCTCAGCCCGACTCAAAATACTTGCTCGTCAGACCTGAGGCAAACTGAAAACACTTCAGCAAAGAATATCAAAGTAATATAAATTACTAGAATTAGTAGTTAGTCAACAATGCAGCGTGGAATAGAGAAAAGTACAGAAAAGAAGAAGAGAAGGTTTAGGGACAAAGATCCTAGAATTTGTATAGAGAAAAAAATACAAACGTTGCTGCATCGTAAACCCATTGTCAAGACATGCGTCTGGTTTGAAGCTATTTATTTGTTTCAGATTACGAGTGATTGGATAAAAATTGTCAAATAAAATTGGCTAAAAATTGTTAAAGAAAAATTTAAAAGAAGTGTGAAAAATATTTGATTTGAAAATCTGAAACCTAGAATTTCACTCAAACCAAAAAAAGATTGAAAAGAGGGTTTGAGGATTTAAGCTTCACACCATAAAAGTTTCTTCTGAATTTTTTCGTAAATTTTCATTGTAAACTTGAGAATCGAAGAAGAGATATCGTCAATGTCGATTTGAAGCGTTCTGGTGGTGAAAGGGGTTTCGTAATTAAAATTTCAGCATCAAAGACAAATCCTCGTGAAGCCTTTTGAATGCTCCGTTAAATCACAACGAGATCAAGGCTCTCTGATATCTGATAACGGTTTCAAGCAAGCATGATTGATGTGTAGAAGCTCCAAAGTTCAAACACAAATGCCATCTTGATTAAAACCATTAGCACATTTAAATAAGAGAGAGAGAGAGAGAGTGAGAGAGAGAGAGGGGGGGAGAGGAAGAGAGAGAGGGGAAGAGAGAGGGGAAGAGAGATAGGGGTAAGTTTTTCAGGAGTTGGTGCCCACTTTTTGTTTAGAAGAAAGTGAAAAAGAACGAACAAAAAAAAAAAAGCTAAAAAACATTGCATATAAACAACAATAATTAAATTAGAGAATGGATATTAAATTTATAGTGCCCCCCCCTTATATGCAGGTGACGAGTTCTGAGCACCCCGCTTCTTAGTGAATGCCTGAAGCCACGAATAGTATCAAACATTTTTTTTTAAATCATTACACCCCAAGCAAGAAAATTTAGCCACTAAGACGAAAAAACAACAACAACAAAAAAAAAAAAACAAAACAAACAAAAACAATATTAAGGAGAGAAGACAGTAAAATGATAGTAATTAAGAAGACAGAAAATAATGATTGACAATGCATTTAAATTTTTAAAAATGTTGACTAGGAAGCAAGGAACCAGAAGAGAGTTCCACAAGCGAGAAGTGTGAGAAAAGAGACTGTTAACATAGAACGGTTACATTTAGCCATTTCAACAGTAAAATGAGGAGTCCTTACCGCCAATCTGGTACTGAATCTAAATTAATAAAATCTTGGTAGCATAGAGGAAAATTAAAGAAAATAAAACACTATGAAAACTGACTTTCCTATGCATGCACATCAATGATAAAGTTTTAGGTATGAATTAGGCCCCAAAAGAGCTTGACAATAACTAATAATTAAATTGAGGATCTGTCTATATTTCTGAGATGAGGCATTATGTACATTATTCGGACTATTGTCCTCATCTTTGTCGCCATATTTATTACAACGTTTCGGCCGTTCTGCGCTTCGGCCTTCTTCAGCTGGTTGGAATGTCGATCTGAACCCTTTATTTCATTCACTGGGGTAGACTGTTCTAGTTACACATGTCATGCTTAATGGATGTCACTTATCAGTTATCTCCTGTTAATTCACCTCTGAAAGTTCTCCACTGCCTTAACCGGGTATTGAACTCACACTCTTTGGGTCTGTCACTGGATCTAACCAACGCCTTTATCTACTCTGCCATGTGTCCCGTGTATGAATTTATGGGTATTATAAATCTAATGTCTTCAGCAACCATTTTTACTAGTGCTCATAGTGCAATTTTTCTGTCATCATTACATGTTTTTACCAGAGCTCATATTGCAACTTTTTTTGTTATTATTGCTTTTCTCTGGTACGCCTTATTACTGGTTCCCATATTGTATTCATTTCTATGCTTGGTCGGCTCAGGAGATTTTTGCAGCCATGTGCTGATTCCTTAAGTTTACGAATTTTCCAATGGTGTTCCTTGTCTATGATCTCAACCTGATCCCATAGAGGGCGGTGATCTCCCTTCTCTCTCCATATGTAATCAGCTACGCCTGATTTTTCCACTCCCCCTCGTGTTACAGCTTTCTGGTGTTCTTGAAGTCTTACCTTAAGGGGGTGGCCTGTCTCTACTTTATATTTCTGTCCGTGGGATCAGGTTGAGATCAATGTAAATAATGAAATTGAGTAATTAAAACAATATATTATAGTAAAAACTGAATGGCAGAAGATTTGTATTCGATCTTCGTAAAATCAGGAGACGATTTTTCATTTCTTTATTAAGCAGAGAATTCTTCCCTTTTCATTTAAAGTAAAAGCAAATCACAGTTTCTCTTTGGCAAGTCCGAATTTCCACCTTATGAGGAAACATTCATCATTGATCGAGCAGCCAATGCTGCTGTCGATTAACATCATTTTTCAGGAAAATAAATTTCTCAAGTCCACTAGTTGTTATTGTATTTTCCATTAGTTATGGAGTTTCCTTCCTAACCTTTTGTTTGAAGTATAGTGGGACGTCAACATCTTGATTTTTCTCTTTGAGTTACATGTGTTATCCAGGCAAGTTGCTGTTGAAAATTCTGAAGTGATATGGTTTCTGTTAAAATAATGGATAAAGTTACTGAAATTCTAGCAAATTTGAAGCATTGTTTCAAAGTGAATGCCAACATAACTGAAGCGGCTTGCAGATATCAATAAGTGGATGTAAATGTCACAATATCTGATTGTATTTCCCAAAACTGGTTCAAGCGGTTTAAGACTGGCGAATTGTTTCTTGAAATAATGCTTGAATAACCATCAGTTATCGATTATGAATTTTTAAAAATGCAAGGTAGAGAAAAACATAACGACCAACACTTGCAAAATGTCAAATTTTGCAAGAGCCAGATCAAACTAAATATGGACTATTGCTACGATAAAGAAGGCCAATCTTCAATTTCCACCGTTAACAGTTTGGTTTGGTTTACGGCATATCAACCTCAATGGATCATTTAATGCCGACAACTTTTTTTTCTGGTTTTGTTAATATTTTTTCTTAAAAAATGTAATATTATTTTTTCAAAAACTTGTAGCAGTTAATATTATTTTTAAAAAAAAAAAACAAAAAAAAACTATAAAACGTATACCTGGCAATATTATTTTTTAAAAAAAGTATTATTAGAGGCCTTGCTGTTGGACGCAGTTTATCGTCATACCCAGGACGCTGATGTAGTTTATCATCATACCCAGGACGCGGATGTTGTTTATCGTCTTTACCGAGGACGCGGATGTAGTTTATCATCATACCCAGGACGCTGATATAGTTTATCGTCATACCCAAAACGCGGATATAGTTTATCGTCATACCCTGGACGAGGATGTAGTTTATCATCATACCCAGGACGTTGATGTAGTTTATCATCATACCCAGGACGAGGATATAGTTTATCATCATACCCAGGACGCGGATGTAATTTATCGTCATACCCAGGACGCGGATGTAGTTTATCGTCATACCCAAGATGCGGATGTAGTTTATCATCATACCCAGGACGCTCCACCGTTGACAGAGTTTGAAAGCGTTTGCACAGCTTTGTGGGTGATTAATTCTTTTTCACCTCACAACCCGTTTCCTACAGAAAATAAAGAAAAAAAGTGTGCAACACATTAAGAAACACTACCTGCCCCCACCAAAAAGTGAAGTTATGTTGAAATCGGTTGAAAAATGTAGGATATCCGATCCCATATATAAACGAACACACACACACACACAGCCTGGGTTTATAATAAGTATAACTCGACGTGAATTGTTCCCCTTTCATTCTCGCGATAGCGATGACTCTTATTATGTTTTTAAATTGATTTCTTGCAAAAACAATTGTGTTTTTCTAATTTTTGGCGCTGTCAAAACCACCGCAAGGTAATTTTACGTAGTCCTGTGATGTTTAGTTGAAATCGGTTGAAAAATGTAGGAAATCCGATCCAATATATAAACGAACAGACACACACACACACACACAACCTGGGTTTTTATAATAAGTATGATTCTATTGGAGGAACTTTATTAATAAATTCTGTTGGGGTAAGTTTAGTAATAAATTCTGTTGGAGGAACTTTATTAATTAATTCTGTTAGAGGAAATTTATTAATAAATTCTATTGGAGGAACTTTCGTAATAAATTCTATTGGGGGAACTTCAGCAATAAAATAAAATGCTCTCGTTTTACTGAAGCTCTAACGTCTGTGTGTATTTGTGTTAATTTTTTTATTCGTTTTTTCCTCTCGGGATATAATTTAATTTTCTTTCTCGAAGGCATCTTATACGCCAAAGCGGGAAAAGCATTACCTTTAAAAAAAAATCTAACTCGACACTTCATCTTCAACAATCAAATCTCATTAGACGATTGACCACAGAAGAAGTAATTGTGTTTTTATGCTTTTTTCCCATATTTGTTCACCCTATACAAGGCCCAAGAGCCACTCAAGGCAGAGGCTTGTAATGAATTTTTAAATGTCGCTGTAAGAGCGTAAAAGAGGGGAGTAAGAGATGTATATTATGTATTGATCCTATACTTGAAGAGATTAAGATTATATTGATCAAGAAAGCATTTTCGGGAGTCTTTTCCACAAAATAATAGTTCTGGGGAAGAAGCTGTGTGAGTGGAACTTCTTCCTTACCAATGGAATATGAAGCAGATGAGGATACATAATATGTCGTGGCGTGTCCTAGCCGTGAAGGTCTGAACTGGTGGAACAAAGGAATGTAGTTCGTCTGAACATCTGCTGTGAAAATAGCGATAGAGTAAACGTGGCTTTGTGAATGATCGATTAATTTCTTATTTATTTTCCTTTTCCTCTGTTGATTTCTTTCCCCGTTTTACAAAGTTTCATTCGTGATGTAGGGAAATTTTACTTTACTCTCTACTAAGCAGACGCAGTTTTTACGTCAGTATTGTCGCGGGGCCGCGTCTTTGTACACCTTTCGCGCAAAAATTTCGCTTCGGCCGAGTAATTAGGCGACAGTATCTGACAGGATTTCTACAACTGTTTTGAATTTAGATAAAGACAATAAGTCACAAAGCCCTACATTTGACGTTTGGGTTTTGCCGAATCAACAGTGCAGTGGCTAGCGGCTCGATATGAGAAATCGGAGAACCGAGTTCAAGTTTTGTCTGTTACATTCATTTATTTATACAGTTTGAGAAAGGTCTAAGTGCATTTCTTCCCCCAGCTATGAATTAAATAGTAGAATTTGTATCTGGGATAATCATTGTTGTTTAAAAACAAAAACAAAAAAAACAAAAAAAAACAAAACAATATTCACTTGCAAGAAAAAAAGAAACTGTCTACAATTAAAAATACATTTCGGCCTTAAATAACGCTAAAGGGTTGATAAGCCGTAAAAAAAGATCAGTCAATCAATCCGGCGTCATCAGTCAAGTAATAATTTTTTTCCGAAAACCCCTGATATTCAATTTTTTTTTTTATTGTGTAAAATGTCGGTCGATATATATTTCTTTTAACCTAATTTTAAACTTAGGCGAACGAATGCTGGCGTTAAACCAACTTTTGCCGCGTTTTATTTTATTGCAATTTTGATTAGAGACTCGATATCCTCATTTCAGGGTATTGTTTTAAAATTCGGTCCACAAATATTCCCTTCGACTGAATTCATGTTTAAAATATCAGTCGGAGAATTTTTAAATTTTAACCTTGTTACACGACCGGCTTTCTCTGGATATAAATATTGCTCTAAATTCTTCTACAAAACTTTGGTGATTATGGCTCGCAACAATTTCCTATCCTTTGTAGCTGTTAATAAATTTTTTCTTTTTGTTATCTCTCCTAAACCCTGTTCCGCCACCAATTTACTCTTGTTAGCTAGGTAGGTTATACGTTGTTTTTCTCTGTCGCTTTTGCCTTCAATCTGTCCTGTGGGTATTAAATTTTTTAAGCACTCTTTCCTCATTATGTGTCCTAGAAATTTCAAATGTCTTTTCCTGATGTTAAGTACCACACATCATCCAGGTATTGAATACAATTACCCGACTCCGTTACTGGGTTACTTAATATTAGGTTAATTACGCACCCCCTTAAACTTTATTATAGACTATAATTAAATATAAACATATACTTGCATTTATATAAGCGCGCACGTGTAAAAATGTTCGGACATAATTGAATAATTGATTTTTTATGGCTTTTATCAACCTTTTTGAAGTTAAAGCCAAAATATATTTCTGAATTGTAAGAATTTTGGAGGGATAATAATGATTTTCTAAAATATTTTACTATTTAACCCATAGCTGGGAGAAGAATGAGGGATTCATACATTTTCCAAGGGTATTTGAAAGTAAGTGAATATAACAAAACCGACTAGAATTCGAACTCAGCTCACTGATTTCTCATTCGGAGCCTTTATTCATTACACCATCTGCACAGCCAAGCTTACCGCACTTGGCATTCCCAAACGCTCACCCATCTAGGTATTGACCAGTTTTAACGTTGCTTAACTTCGATGATCAGACGGGGTTCACAGATAAGCACACAAATTAGTGTAGGATAAGATATAAATATGCTACAAAATAAAGGAAGCTATGGAGAGCCATGATAAAGCTCGTGTTGAAGGGACGGGGCATATCCAGAGGGAAAGTATGAAAACATGGACATTTTCAAATCTCAAAATATAAAGTATTTTGACTTTTGAAGCTAATTTCATTGTTTCAAATTTTGTTTTTCAACAGAAATCATTAAACAACTTTCGTTTTCTGCAGAAATGGACATTTCTTTCCGATTAGATATTACGGCTAAACCTGTTAAGATTACATCGGAGTCCCACCCTTCGTTTTCAACGGAGTCCCACCCTTCGTTTTCAAATAAATAGATTTTTCAAAATACTGACTACAAATAAAAAAGAAAAGAAAAAAAAAAAAGAGAAAAAAAGCTGAATTTTGAAATATACGGAATTCCTTCGTTATTCGTTCCAATGCGAAGTATCCGCCTTTTAAATCAAAAACGTAGCAAATCTTTTGCCTTATATATATATATATATATATATATATATATATATATATATATATATATATATATATATATATATATATATATTGCTTTACTTATGAACGCTTCCAGTTCAAACAACTCGACAACGCCCTTTTATTTGACGTCGGCTGCACTCACTCATCTAAATGCATCTTCATTGAATACATATTTAAAGCCTTTTAAAATTAAACAAAAAGAAATGTCATAGAAGAAAAAGGTTTCAACAAGAAAACTGTAAATAAACAAATAAAAATCTTTAGGTAGCTGTCAAATAGAAATGTTTAACAAGCTAGTATCGCTTAGGGATTTCGATACTCTTTGGGGATTCACTATTTTGGCCTAGAGCTATACTGACAAAACTTGGTGAATATCAGTATATCCTACTATGGAACACTATTTAGCAAGTTAGTTTTGTAGTTAGTTTTTTTTACTACTGTAAAGATTTCGATCCTCTTTGGGGCTTCATTAATTTGGCTATGACTCAAACTGAGAGTCTAGTGAATATCAGGGTGCCCTGTCATGGAGTACTATTTATCAAGTTAGTTTTGTAGATTATGAAAACAGTAGGGGATTCGATCATTCGATTCGAAGCACTACTTAAGAAATTAATTTTCTAGGTTGGTGCAAAAATAATGACGTAATAATGTCGTTTTTTGACGTTAAAAAATACGTCATTATATTTGCACCAACCTAATACTAATGTAGGGATTTCCATCCTCTTTGGGGATTCACTATTTTGTCCAAAAGTCATAGTAATAAAACTTGGCGAATATCAGTGTATCCCGATATGGATAACTATTTAGCAAGTTAGTTTTGTACTTTAGTACTACTATAGGGAATTCGATCCTAGTTTGGGGGTTTCAATAATTTGGCCATGAGTCAAATTGCTAAAGCTTAGTGGAGCATTACTTAGGATTATTACAACTGTAGGGATTTCAACTTTTATTCTGTGTCGCAAGCTTTTGGTCTTCTGTCAGAAAAAATGAAGTTTACAATATAACAAAAAATAAGGTTAGTCCCACCGTAGAGCAACTCTCTGAAAAAATAGGGAAAAATTCTATGTAACGTGTTTCGACCTCTAAAAAGGATTTGCTCAAACTAATGTTTTTATTGCTGAAATTCTATGTATGTAGTGGGAGGGGAAATAGTAATATCTATTATAATTATTCAGGAGAAACGCTGAATCTGTAAGGTAACTAACTTTTAAATTTTAAAATTTTTGGCGTTCTACGTGTCTAGATGCATAGCCCAGCAGATCTCATTCATTTTCCCAACGATTTTGTTTTTGGTTTAATTATTGTTGTTTTTAAATATCCACCACTACGACAAGGGAGTTAAGAAAGATAAAATATTGTAGGTACATGGACGAAAGTTTATCGCAAAGGATTCAGAAATCAGTGCACTTTCTATACATTTTGCCCAAGTAAATTCTTTTCTTTTTCAATTAAAGCAGCATTGCGAATCGAAATTATCATTTTTGATGTTGTGAGTTGTATTTCCCCCAAAACTTATCGCCGAAGAATTTATTCTCTAGATTTGCTACCATTAATTTTGAAGGTAACTAAATTTGCGAGACTAACCCAAAACATAAGTCTATATCATCCATATTTTTTAAGTTGTGATATTTGATTGTTTCCATGAATGACTGATTCTCTAGCATCCAATGAAAATGTATATTTATTCCTGAAATTGACTATGACGAAAACACTTTTCATGTATGTCTTCATGTAACTTAAAGGTTTATCTTTGCAATGTTTATTGAAACGTCATAATTTGGTTGCTTTTATATCTTTATTCAATGTTCTTAATATTCGTCGTTTTTCCTCGTTGCTTACATTCTTCAAATATTTTCTTGCTGGTCAATCCACTTCTAATGCTTATCGTACAATTCATTTTGCTTGAGTCACTTTTTGTGACATTCTTAAAGCTATTTTTTTTCTTATTTTGCCCGTATCCTGAATTAAAAAAATGTTCTATCATCATTGTTCTGTTTTTTTTTTCTCGCAATTTCCAATGTTGTGTTTATATTAAGTTACAATATCTTGTTTCACTTTTGAAGTTATGTCTTTTTTACGATCCATGGCCATCTTTATATATCTACTTAAGTTTCAAATATATATATATATATATATATATATATATATATATATATATATATATATATATGTGTGTGTGTGTGTGTGTGTGTGTGTGTATATATATATATATATATATATTGTATGGTGAACAATCCTCGATTCGTGTAATAAAATCTCACACGACGAAGTATATTACTGTAAACAGTTCGAATAGAGTACACATAATATATAGTGAAAAACATATGCTGTCTCTCCTATCTATCTATCTATCTATCTATCTATCTATCTATCTATCTATCTATCTATCCCAATCTGTTTATATCTATCTATCTATCTATCTATCTATCTATCTATCTATCTATCTATCTATCTATCTATCCCAATCTGTTTATATCTATCTATCTATCTATCTATCTATCTATCTATCTATCTATCTATCTATCTATCTATCTTGGTCTGTTCATAGCTATCTATCTTACTTTTCATATCTATCTTTTTTTTTCACTAATGTCCACCCAATACAAGGCACAAGAGCCACTCAAGGTAGAGGGTTACGGTGTGGTGTTGTGTGAACATAAGAAAGGGCAACAAGTGAAATTCTTGGGGACTATGCAGGTAAGATAACGGCCGACTCTAGACTTGAAGAAGCCAAGAATTAATTAGTCAATAACATTTCAGTGTTCAGTCAGAGTCTTTAGAAGTATAGAGTCGAAGTAGTCTTTGGAAAGAATCGGAAACCCAATCCTAAATAGGAAACGAGAGATATGCCTCTACTTCAGTTCAAAAGACCGGGGAGGACAGTGAACCGGGCGATAGGCGGACATATCTCTATCTTAGAATATTCATATCTATATATCTATCTATCTATCTATCTATCTATCTATCTATCTATGTGTATGTCTGTTGCTTCAGAGGACAGAAGACGTCCACACAATGTCTCTACTAACGTCTCCGCTAGGTATGTATTATATGTTTGCAAAATTCCCGGATATATATATATATATATATATATATATATATATATGTATAAATGTGTATATTTAGGCAGCAAGTTTTCATTGATGAATGTTTCATTAAATAATATAGACAAGTTGTGTCTATTTATTTTAAGTAAGTTCCTTTCATATTGTCTGATAAGCTTAATAAACATTATCTTTGAAGGACAAAAGGAAATCACCATATTGATATATGTTTAAATCCAATCTAAGCTTTCGGCATTCACATGCCATTATCAAAGATGACAATTCCTTTTCATTATATCAACCAATACACGGACGAAACAATAATGATAGTCTGTTTTTGTTGCATGAAAAATTTCAAAGCAACGTAAAAAAATAAACAAAAACTAAATATTCTTGAAGCTATATACATAAAACAGTTGAAACCTAACCTGAATAAAATAAACTATGAAATCTCCACAAATATCCTTAAATGCCTATAATTAATAACAGAAGCCATTGGTTTATACCAACGGCTTCCCATACTTAATACTTGTCATTTTCACTCTCACATGGTCATGTGTGACGTCACGAGCTGCGACGCGATTTTCGCTTTCGGGTCTCGCATACACGAGTTAGTCGTTGCTTTGAAATTTTTCATGCAACAAAAAGAGAGTATTATTATTGTTCCGTGTATTGGTCGATATATTGAAAATTCATTGTCATCTTTGATAATGGCTTATGTAAGCCGAAAGCTTAGATTGGATTTAAACATGTATCAATATGGTGATTTCGTTTCGTCTTTCAATGATAATGTTATTAAGCTTATCAGACAATATGAAAGGAACTTACTTAAAATAAATAGACAAAACTTGTCTATATTATTTAATGAAACATGCATCAATATACATACATACACACATCCATATATATATATATATATATATATATATATATATATATATATATATATATATATATATATATATATATATATATCCTGAAATTGTGCTAACAACTTTTGCTCAATAACGATTTTATTGTGAAAACATTTACTTCTGCATAATAAAATGTGAAATACGTTATTTCTATTGGAAAAAAAGGCATGAACACATTTCTTCCCCGAGTTACGATAGCAGTAATGCAATTCACCATGGACAATGGACTAGCAAACCACTTTAAACCCCTTGTGTTTGCGGACCTTTTCTTCACAAGAAATGTATAACGATACATTATATCAATATATTCTATGAGGTAGAAATATTTTCGGTTGCTGAAAGTTTCACTGGAAAATCATGTATTTTCTCCCGAGAAGGAAAGAGTCGATTTTTTTTTCTTAATCACGTTCGATTCTGAAATCTTGAATTTCCAAGTAGCATTGGCGATGACCAAAAATAAACAAAAAAAAAAAAATGATTATGAATCAGAAAGCGTAATTTATGAGAGTATTAGGTCGTAAGACATGGCATTTCAAAATCAGTTATAGCAACGAACGGAATTCATTGCTAATTTTTCGAGTTTATCACGTCTGATGCAGTGTGGTGGTGAGTGTGTGTTTGTGTTAAGGACTAAAAATATACGGACAGGGTATTTAAAAAATGCGTCAATTCTTTCTCGGGTATTTTACTATGTGACATCCTCGTAATTCGTCTGCCTCGACATCGACTTGTATGCATTCATATCTATCTATCTATCTATCTATCTATTTCATTCTTTTCATATCTATCTATATCAATCCTTTCATATCTATCTATCTATCTATCTATCTATCTATCTATCTATCTATCTCGGTTTATCGCTGTCATCGTATTGTCTGTACACACGCTATATATTCAACAACTCTTTCTTTCCGCCTCTTGAAAAATGCTTATAAACACAACCCTCTTTTTTTTATTTATCTGTCCCTGGGTGCGGAGTAACGTCTTGAATAAACAAAATCATACCCGCTAATAAACAGCAAGATATGCTGACAACTTTCGCTTAGGTATGAAACAACAACAAAAAAATCTAACGATAATGGAACTTTGATCTTTTTTTTCGCTCCAGCGTACATGTTCCTCTTTCTTTCTCCCTATCTATCTATCTATCTATCTATCTATCTATCTATCTATCTATCTATCTATCTATCTATCTCGGCCTGTTTATGCATGTATGCATGTAGCTATCATTTAGTTAGAATCAAATGAGCCAGGTAATGTAATATGATATTTCTGTATGGCAGTGAATACTAGACAGATGAAGAAGAGAATTGAGAGAACAGACATTTTATTCAAAAGAATGATGGTGAGTATCCCATGGACTGAACAACATTTAAAGTAAATGCAAAATAAAATCATGCTTATATTTACAATCGGAAAGAGATAATTGAAATTTCTAGGATTCATAATGAGAAAAGATGGATTGGAGAGTTTGACACTCACAGGATATATTGAAGGCAGAAGAGGCGGAGAAAAACACCCTGTACACATGGATGGCAGGAATTGTCAGTTATGCTAAAAGTCAAACATTATTAAGAGTTACAAAGGAGCCAAGCTCACCCACTTCCTGAATGGACATGGCACATGCATGATAATGATAATGATCATGATCTATCTATCTATCTATCTATCTATCTATCTATCTATCTATCTATCTATCTATCTATCTATCTGGGTCTGTTCATAGCTATCTATCTTACTTTTCATATCTATCTTTTTTTTTTTTTTTTTTTACTAATGTCCACCCAACACAAGACCCAAGCCACTCAAGGTAGAGGGTTACTGTGTGGTGTTGTGTGAGCATAAGATATATATATATATATATATATATATTGTGTGTATTTAGGTAGCAATTTTTCATTAATGCATGTTTCATTAAATAATATAGACAAGTTTTGTCTATTTATTTTAAGCAAGTTCCTTTCATATTGTCTGATAAGCTTAATCACATTATCATTGAAAGACGAAAGGAAAACACCATATTGATACATGTTTAAATCCAATCTCAGCTTTCAGCTTACACAAGTCATTATCAAAAATGACAATTTCAATAAATCAAAAAACAACGGGTGAAGCAACAATGATAGTCCGCCCTTGCTGCATGTAAATTTCGAAATAACGACAAATTCGTATATACGAGACACGGAAGCGAAAATCGCCTCGCTGCTCGTGACGTCACACATGACCACGCGAGATATATCTGTTCCATTAAAGCCAATAGACAAGGTACTATATATATATATATATATATATATATATATATATATATATATATATATATATATATAGCTTTATTTCTTATTACAATAAATGTTATTTTTAGTGGGTACACGGGTTTGGGTTACTATTCCTATTTTTTTTTATTTTATTTCACAGTGAAATTAATAACAACCGGTCTAAATTGAGAATTCGCTTTCAGTCAGTTAAGTGCCATACGTGATGGGTGATCATTTCTCTTTTGATTCACTAGGAGTCTTTCCCGCAGTAGACTGCCATTTCTTTCAGCGGTTGACTAGCAGGACTGACCAAGTCTGTCCTGTTATTCAACCCATAAGGAGTAAAGATGGCTCCATACTTTTCCCAAAGGTATTTGTGAATAAGTGAATGCAACGAACACGACCGGAATTCGAAGTCGGCTCTTCAATTTCACATTCCATGAGCCGATACCGTTACACCACAGCACACATCCAAGAAATCTTAGTAATAATAAAAAAAAATGTCTCCGACAGGAATCGAACGCGTATCCCTTTTTTCCTATCAGGGAAACTACTTTTTAACTAAAGCACGCCTCTACCATTTCAGTGACGAATCCATCCCGCCAAGCTACGAATAAACCGATTAATGAAAGACGATTTTTCTTCTTGGGACATCTACGAATCTAGATCTAGCTTTAGTTTCGTACTCGATACGTAAACAACAATAATATTTGTAAGTTTTTTATCCGATATTAATGCTTATTACTTATATCTTATTTCTTATCAACCTTTATCTATCTATCTATCTATCTATCTATCTATCTATCTATCTATCTATCTATCTATCTATCTATCTATCTATCTATCTATCTATAGACTAACCTCAAGGACACATGGCATAGTGGATAAAGGTGTTGGTTAGATCCAGTGACAGGACACAAAGAGTGTGAGTTCAATACCCGGTTAAGGCAGTGGAGAACTTGCAGAGCGGAATTAACAGGAGATTACTGAAAACTGACATCCATTAAACATGGCACGTGCAAGTAGAACAGTCTACCCCAGTGAGTGAAATAAAGGGTTCAGTTCGACATTCCAACCAACAGAAGAAGGCCGGAGCGTACAACGGGCGAAACGTTGTAATAAATATGGCGACAAAGATGAGGACAATAGTCCGAATAATGTAAATAATTCTCAAAGACTCATTTCATCCCTTAGGAAACCGTCTTTCTGAGTTGTCTCTGCCTTATTATCATTATATATATATATATATATATATATATATATATATATATATATCAGGAACTTTATGTTTGTTTTTTATCTGTTTCAGTAAATCTATTTATCTATCTATCTCAATATTTTTCACTCTAATGAAGGCGGTCAAGCAACTGAAATGCATTGAGATTAATGAGAGTGAAAGAAGCTGAGAAAATATTCTTGAGAAAGGACAATAAAACAGAATTCTAAAGGACAGTTGACAGAATTCTTGAAGATCGCAGTTGACAGGAAGGCAAGAAGAGAGAAGTACGAGAGAAGAAAGTGTTAAAATAAACAAAATAGTTGCATCTAGTAATTTCCACAATAAAAGTACGAGACCTAACTGCCAATCTAGTTCTACGTTTAAATTCAAGAAGTCGAGGTACCACAGAGGAAAGTTCATCAGACCAATATTTCGGCACCTCGTCATCTATTCTTCCAACGTATATCATCTAAATGTACTTGTTGCCTTCCCTTTTCGCCGCTGCAGTTATCCATCCTTTCAAATTAATGTACAAGACATAATGAGAGTCAACTTATTTAACTTTTATTCGGCTTTTGAAAAGAAAACCTTGACAGAAAGAAATCATAATTAAGTTCTAATGTTACCGACTTCTCAACATCCTCAAAGACTCTTTTCATCCCTTAGGAAACCGTCTTTCTTAGTTGTCTCTACCTTATTATCATTATCTAATATTACCAAGCAGTTTTGGTTCTCATATCTCCCACGTTTTTGTGAACTCACTCACTGTAAGTCTTTCTGCAGGGCATGAAAAAAAGGGATTTTATCTGTTCTTTTAATTTTGCTCTCCGATGAACTTAACAAAATGAGGTCGGTCTATAAACCGAGGCCACATCTCATAAACCGTTGATAGTGATATCGGTGAGCCGTGTTCAAATGGCGGCCAAGAATTTTAAATCCTTTCATCCCAAGCAAGGCAATAAAGCTACTAAGACGCAGGTGGAGGGAAGGTTAGAGAATATGAGAAAAAAATATTATTAACGAGAGAGAACAACGAAAGAACGAGAATTAAAAAGACAAAAGATAACGATTGACATTGCATTTAAAATTTTGAAGATCAACGTTGACTGTGAAGCAAGAAGCCAGAAGAGAGTTCCACAGGCGAGAAGTGCGACAGAAGAAACTGTTAGTATATAATTTACAGTTACATTTAGTTACTTCAACTGTAAAATGGGATTAAACCTTTCCGCCAATCTAGTAGTGCGCTTAAATTCATAAAGTTTAGTTACCATAGAGGACAGTTCATCAGAACAATTATCATGAAAGTATTTATAGCAAAGGCACAGGGATGCTACATTATGGCGGCGAGAAAGGGATTGAAGCCGAGATGCCAGGTCAAGATCAATAACATTTCAGATTCTTTGGATTTCATCAATATATAACAAGAACACCAGATTAAACGTAACAGTAATATTCAAAGCAAAGACGAATGATAGTCTTTTAAATATGTAAGAAGGATTTTGGCGAGAAAAATTGTCTACCACAACAAAGGGAACCAATTTTAGTGGCAGCAGACCCTAACAATTGATTCCATATAAACTTTCCACTTTATGTTAGTAGAAAATCTTAGCCCAAGAAGGCACAATGAATCACTCTCCTGGAGGTTAGTACCCCATTGCATTTTATTTTTCCAATCTCTGGTGGTACTTTTAAAAAGCGGAATTGTTGCTCAGACTATGAGGTCAGGTAAAGTTCACAATTCTTAGTCTTATTGGTCATAGGTAAATTATAATTCATTATTTATTTATTGATGTAAAAAATATATGAGGTTAGGTAAAGCAATCAAAGGGAGATAATTCAGTATTTTCATGTGAAAAATACTTTGGATACTAATACTACTTTGATGAAAAAAGAAAATGTTTTTAAGTATTGACTAAAAATCCAAAAGTGTGTGTGTGTGTGTGTGTGTGTGTGTGTGTGTGTGTGTGTGTGTGTGTAATAGCCATATGTGGATTTAAGTTAATAAGGTTCGATATATTTAATCTTTTATTTGGCAATTTTGAACAAAACATTTTGTACTGTATTGTAAATTTTTGGAGTAAATTATCGCTACATAAAATTATGATAAGTGAAATATTACGCACATACACACTCTTTCTCACACAGGCACACATTCACACATACATACATATGCACACTCGACAGAGGGGACCAACTTTCATGGAAGAAAACCTAGCAATTGATTCAATATAAACTTTCCACTTGATGTCATCGGAAAACGTTAGTCCAAGAAGGTACAATGAGTAACTCTTCTGAAGGTTAACATCGGCCATGCTGTTGGAAGGCAAAAAAATTCTCTCAGATGATTAAAAGAGATTAGTTTCGTTTTGGAAGCGTTAGAATGAACAAAGCATTCCTTGTCCCAGTTAACAACAGAATGTAGATCGTTCAAACTTACTATTAAGACATGTCATCAGCATAAATAGAGTTAAAAAGTGACAGCCAGTCTAGAAGAAAAAAAAAACCTGCTTTGAAAATTAGTCTGAAGAGTGATGGCTTCTGTTAGGCTACCCTGTCCTAAACACATGCACTGTAACGACGTCTGCAGGAAATTTGGTGCCGTTAGACCCGAATAAATTACAGAACTCCTTATTGAGATCGTGTGACTGTTACTCTTAATGGTAATGGTAAAATCAATGGTAATTATAATTTTATCTGCATCTTTAGAAGGAAACATTAAGTATTCCTTGACTGAGCAGCTAATGCTTCTGAACTTGCACTCTCCTTCAGCCCCTGGCCATCGAGCTGATATGAAAGTGTAGTATCTGTTTTCCTCTTCTCTAATGATAATGGTCATATTACCCGTTTTCTTATCAGGAAACATTCGGCACTCATTTTAGTTGTTACAGTTGAAACTTTAGAAGTGATGGTAACTTCTGTTTTTTGGTGTAGTTCTTTTTGATCGAGTCCATGCGTGTCATCTATATGAGAGTCGAGGATATTGAAGATGTTTAAGAACATAACACGAATTCTTACATTAATCTTTTGGTTTGGTAGCAACTTGCAGTGTTGGGCGAAACTATCCCTAGCGCAGCCTATTCTAGGTTCAGTTTCGTTATCTCATGTACTAAATTAGAACTTTTCCTTCCCCATCTTTTGAATCGGAGGAGATGTTTATCCTTTGTTTGTTGTGCTTTCTGTTCCTTCTAATTTCTTCGCGTGTTCTTTCACTCTCAGTCTCCCATTACTTCTTAGTTGCTTTATCGCCTTGTTTGAGGTGAAACGGTAAAAAACTGACCAATAAAGCAAGGTATTTGAAATGGTTCAGAACATGACTCTAGTTTTTAGGTTAATAATTTGATTTTGTATGTGGTGTTGCCCTGAAGGCACGATACTTTTCGGTATCACCAAGAACGGCTTTCAATTGCACACGCAACATTTAAGTGATCTAGTGTAGATTGAAGTTACTACACTAACGAACCTGTCTGCTATTTAGGCTTATTCCTCGTAAGATTTATTGTGTAAAATAATACTCGAGTTGTAGCAATCAGCTCAGGAAACTGCTTCTTTTGGTCCATTTCAGCACGTAGACTGAAAATACCAAAATCATCTCTTCTTTCCTATTGCACTGGCATCGCATTCGTCTTTGAGATAAAAATCATGACGACAACGGCCACAATTAATTTCATCACTATTTCTTCAGCCTCAAAGCCATTACTGCCACATCGCCGTCACCAGGATGATAGAATCAGAAAATTTCCACTCTCGCCGAACCAGAATCCCGACAACGTCTCTGCTACAATATTAGCTTTCTTATCTGTCATCACTATCTCAGCATTAAAATCACAAAGAATAACGCTTTAAAGAAACACCCAGTCTTGACTATTATTAGCTTTTGTTCAACATGAAGTTGCCGCCCAGATTTCTAAACATTGTTGTTGGCCACTTTCATTCTTAAGGAAAATGAAAACAAAAAAAGAACATTTATAGACAGAATCAGGAAGGGATAATTGGAATTTCTTGAACACATAATTGGAGATTTTGACACGCATAGGATATATCGAAGGCAAAAAAGGGGAGGCAGTGGGCCACCAACCTGTCCAGCTCGTGGGAACAAATAACAGAATGACAGTGGGAGGAATGGCAAACGTTACTAAGAGCTACAAGAAATAGGAAGTTGTGGAGAACCATGATTGGTCATATCCTAAATGTACAGGGCACAGGAAGTTTTTGGGGTGAATGATAAACCTACAGCCTTATATCTATGAGATGAGGTATTATGGTTATTTACATTATTCGGACTGTTATCCTCATCTTCATTGCTATATTCACAACGTTTCAGTTGTTGTATGCTCCGACCTTCATCAGGTGATTGGAATTTCGAATCGAACTCTTTATTTCGTCCACCGGGATAGATTATTCTAGTTCCACGTAACATGAATAAAAGGATCGTTTCGAAATTCCAATCACCCGAAGAAGGCCGGAGCATAAGACGGACGAAACGTTCTGAATATGGTAATGAAGATGAAGATAACAGTTCGAATAATGTAAATAGTCTAGCCTTATGTTGCAAAAATAATATTATCGAAAATGGAAACATTACTTCACTCTAGTTATTCAACTAGCCTCCTCCTAAAAATTACCATTCATTCCAAGCGTCTCGATCCCTTATTTGCATGTAAGAGTTCCTTAAGAAAGGAACAAGAAGGAAAAGCTGATAGCGAATTTATAGATTCTTTGAATGACTTTTTGTTTGTCGGGAACATGGAATAAATACTCTGAGGCAAAAGTGGTGAATTTATTGAAGGAATAAATTAAAGTTTTACCATGTTTAGTTTCTGTCTAATTAAATTAGCAAATTCACTTGAAACAATTTTATACAACTTAACCAGCAAAGTCTCTGTTCCATTATCAAAAGAGTTCATTCGTTTCTTTTCGTGTTGACAAATTCAACGACATTGGACGGACAAAATAACCGCTTCAATCTCTCGATCTGACAAAATATTCACACATACATAAACACATGAACACACAAATGTCTCTCTCTCTCACTCTCTCTACCCCTCTCTCTCCCCCTCTCTCTCACTCTCACTCTCTCTTTCCCGTCGTCGTCTCTCTCTCCCCCCTCTCTCTCTCTCAAGTTGGAAAACTGCAAGAACATTAGAAAAAATTAATAAAAATTCTAAGATTTCCTTGTTTGTCACATTCAGTGAAATATGTCTAAAAGAAAGAACATGTTTTAAAAGAATTAATGGATTTTATTTTTTGAATTCGACACATTTTTTATTATTTCAAACATTATTTTTAGTGGATGATCGTAGTTGAGTAGACGTTCTGCTTGTTTAAGTTTCCTCTTGTAAGCAGGTTGCTCGTCTAAATAAATATTGTTTAAGCGTTTACTCAAATACATGTATCTACTAAAAATAACGTTTGAAGTAATATATATATATATATATATATATATATATATATATATATATATATATATATATATGTGTGTGTGTGTGTGTGTGTGTGTGTTGTGTGTGTAAGGAGAGAGTGAGAGAGACGACGAGAAAGAGAGAGAGAGAGAAGCTATGATAAATAAACAAAACAATCCCCAAGGTTTGTCTGTTTATCTCATTTCAGAACTATTAGTTTACTCTTTATCTGTTAATCTAACTGGATTATCCCGGTTTGTAGGTGACGTAAAAATACTTGTAGGTGCGATGTTAAATTTAAGCTTATATATTTTTCTATTGTATGTCATATATTGTTCTCGCTCCTAAATAATGTTTTTTTTTTTCTTATATTCTTTCACACTCAGTAACGTTCTGCGTCTTAGTGGTTTTATTGCCTTACTTGGGCTGAAATGATTAAAAAAGTATCCTTTCAGGACATGGATTTTAACACTTTTCTGCCTTTTGTTCGTCTGAGTAATTCTTTTCCTCTATCGTCCCTTGGTTCTTACTTTGGTATGCATTCGGACAAACTCATTAAATATGTTATTCACTATTCCTTCCCCTTTTCTCTTTCCTTCCTGTAACTCCTACTTTCACTTTCACTTTCTTTATTATGTGCTCCAGAAAATTCTGTCTCATTTCTATTGTAAATATAAGCTTCCTTGTAGTTCCTATTTTCCTTAAAACTTCCGACTTACACGTTCTCTCTATTCTCCGCATTTGTAGGTAAAACCATATTTGCCAGACTGCGTTATCAATGTTGCCAAAAAGGTGGAAGAATATGCGCTTGAATTATTATTTGAGAGACATAACACATAGATGCATATCACCTAACGACAGATACAAATTAAGCTCATCATTTATTAAAAAAACAAACAAACATGATCACCACCAGCGATACAACAAGAAAGTTATAACTTCTATAAACATATTGCTTACTTAGAGAATGTCAATCTAGTAATAATAATAACGATAATAATTCAAGCAACACATGCATTGGTTACACTCCTACTACATTATCGCACTAATTAACATATAATTTATCTGATAATAGTTCAAATACATCACATCATCAACGAATACAACACCCTCCAAATACTAATAACGTATTTTATCACATAAATTGTAAAACACGATTACAAATACTAGAAGCAATATGCGTAAAAGCAAGCACCCCCACCCCAACATCAGTAGAATATTATCAAATTGATGAAATAATAATAAATATATTTAATAGATAAATAAATGAAAGTCAACACATTATCCTGAACAATCACGTGAAGACGGGGTATTTGAAAATAATGAAATCGACATAGCATAAATGAAACGAAACATCTTTTGGTAATGGCTTATGAATATCGAAAGTACTCAGATATTGAAGAATTTATATTCAAACATGTAACGGAAACCAGGAAAATGGTCCGAAATAGAAAAAAATATATTAAAAAAAATTCTTAACGAAGAAATTTCATTGGTCTTCAACCAAACTTGCCTAAATTAAAAAAAAAAACCCACCTATTCGTGGATATCCGTCTACTAGGGCGCCTAGCCTAGCCAATCCCTATTGCAGACGCCTGCTCAGGCACAGTCGTTTTTGTTCAACGCCCACAGAGTCCACCTGTGGTTTATACTGCAACTATACTGAGCAGACCTTAGAGTTTCTGGGAGAGAACGTGTTATCTAGCGTGATCAACAATCTAAACAAATCCAGCACACTCAAGCCCTCGGTCACGATGACTTGTAACTTCACGTTATCTCAGCTATCGAAAGCCCCCCCCCCATATGTTACATTTACCCAATTTCACTCAGAAGGCTTGAGTAAACTCGTAGAATAGTTTTCAGAAGTACCGTACGCAGGGATCGTCTCCCTCCAGACCGATAACATAAGAAAGTCTCTTTCATGACAAATCAACTTACGTGATTCGAACCCAAGTCTCATGGTTAGAAAGCGAACGTTCTAACCACTATATTTTTACAAAACAGTGTTCAATGTAAATTTACAGAGCATAAATATTATAAATTTACTTATTTAAAAATATGGTTCCATCGCTACACAGGAATTACCATGTTTCAAAAACAGAAGCTAAAAACTTCGAATTCAATTATAGAATTAAATTAAATTAAAATCCCTAGTTCCGTTTCATTTTGAAGCAAATTTTGGAACAGTTTAATTCGATGTTTTTAGCTTCTTTTTTTAAACGTGGTAATTCCTGTGTAGCGATGGAAACATTTTTAAATAAGTAAATTTATAATATATATCCATATATATAATGATAGGTACAGTTTATAAGTTTAGTCAAATGTAAAGTTTGGCAATAGGAGGAGTGTATTGCTTCAGTCTTTAAAATGTGCAGAACTTGTTTTTCTTGACAATTATCGTTTAAAATCCTTAATTCAAACTCTGAGCATTTGGCAGTAGTAGGAAATAGATAATTCCGTCACCAATGAACTGGGCTAACCCAGTTAGATTAATAGATAGAGAGAAAGATAACACAGTTCTCAAATGAGATAAACAGACAAGCCTTGGGGATTGTTGTGTTTATTTATCATAGCTTGAATTCTTTTCGCCATGAGCAAAGCCGTCTGTTGGTGAAGTGCTTTGAAAACCATTGAGATGTTCAGTACAGACAGAAGAGTTGAATAATAATAATAATAATAATAATAATAATAATAATAATAATAATAATAATAATGAGAAGAAGAAGAAAAGAAAAAGAATAAAATGAAGAAGGAAAAGAAGAAAAAGAAGCAAAAAAGGAGAAAAAAAGAAAAAAGGAGAAAAAAAAGAAGAAAAGAAAAAGAAGAAAAAGAAGGAAAAAGGAGAAAAAGAAGAAAAAATGAGAAAAAGAAAAAGAAGGAAAGAAAAAGAGGAAGAAAGAAAAGAAGAAAAAGAAGATGTAGCAAAAAGAAAAAAAAGGAGAAGAAAAGAAAAAGAAGAAAAAAAATAAGAGGCAAAAAAGGAGAAAAAGAAGAAAAAATGAGAAAAAGAAAAGACAGAGAATAAAAAGGATTAGAAGGAAAAGAAGGAGCAAAAAAGGAGAAAAAGAAGAAAAAAGGATAAAAAGAAGAAGAAAAGAAAAAGAAGGAAAAAGAAAAAGAAGAAAAAAGGAGAAAAGAAGAAAAAAGGAGAAAAGAAGAAAAGAAGAAAAATAAAATAAAAATGAAGAGAAAGAGAAAGAAAAAAGAAAAGAAGAAAAAGTAGAAAAATGAAAAAGAAAAACAAGAAAAAGAAGAAAAAAGAAAAAGAAGGAAAATAAAAGAACAAGTAAAAGAAAAATGAAGAAAAAGAGAAAGGAAAAAAAAAAGAAAAGAAGAAAAAGTAGAAAAAAGAAAAAGAACTACCGAGAGAAGTGACAATGAAATGTTAAAGTAGACAAATGGTAAACAAAAGTTATTCAGAATGTAAAGAAAGAAAGAAAAATAATAGATGACATATATAAACTTAAGGGAGATTTAAAAAGGAAAAAAGGAAGAAATATGGAGAAGAAGAAAAAATCAGAAGAGAAAGACAGAGAAAGAGAGAGAATAGAAGAAGAAAGAAAGTGTTAAGGTAAGCAATTTGTACGAACAAAGTGAATATATAAAAACTCAATGAAGAAAGAACAGTTAAAATATTTATTTAAACTATAGAGCCTATAACATAGTCAGGCTCATCAACCAGGACATTTAAATGGTGTCCAAAAGCGAGAAATGTACAGTTTTGTAATGCTGAGAGGAAAACAGGAAGCAACAAAAGGAATTGACTAATGCTACCATCTGAACATGTACAGAAAAGCGGGCTACAGATATCAAGGAATAATTTAAGAGTATTCGATCCGAATGAAATGACGTAAAGGACTCAGAAAATTAGTCTTTTGTTGCTCTCAGCATTGATTCGTTATGAAGATCAGTGCTTCTTAATATTTTCCTTTCCAGAGCCCTTTTTCAGCTATTTAAACGGGCTGGCGCCATCCCCATTTGTCAGAAAGGACATTAGTAAATGGAGTAGTGTTAGTGCAGCAGATTTAACGTGTTTATGTTTTGCTGTATCATAGCAACCGGAAATAAAGCTGTAATGGGAACAGCTAAGCGGCGGGCGGATCAGGCCGTAGAAACTTCCGGCGTTTGGATTGCAAGTATTTTTTTTTCATGTGGTAATTGCATTTTCAAAAACTAAATCTTAAAATCAAGATTTACATATACATACATACATACATACATACATACATATATATATATATATATATATATATATATATATATATATATATATATATATATATATTAAAACACTTTTATGTTTTTACATTGTTTATACATGTTTATAAAAATGTTTATAAAAATGTTTATAAAAAAGATACAAATATTTAAGTAAATGTTCTGTTTTATAATAAACAGTACTAATAACTTTTATCGGCCTGAATGTCCGAGAAATTTTCATAGAAAATATTCGTCCTTCGACAGGAATCAAACCTGTATCCTACACGGTACTGTCATATTAAAATAATTGTCGGACTTTGTCCATTTCATAATTTGTGGCGTCATTTGCTTACATTTGGAAACGCCATGAGCAGATATGAATGTACGTGACAGATTCATGGAAGATTGTAGTTTAAAAGCAGTAAAATCGAGCTTGCTAATCGAACAATCCTCCGTGACTCGATCGGTTAAGGCACGTCAGGCCATATGATGGTTCCGTATAGGATACAGGTCCGATTCCTTTCGGAGGATGAATATTTTCTATGAAAATTTCTCGGACATTCAAGCCGGTAATTGTTACTAATACTGTTTGTTATAAAACAGAGCATTTAATTAAATATTTGGTATTCCTAAGTGGTCATCCATTTAGGTACTGACCAGGATAGATGTTCCTGAGCTACTTCCGATCGTAGCTACTTTCTCAAGTTCAGTAGCTGTTATCGATCTTTCCGATATTGATGGAGGTTTCCTTCCTAAACTTTTGTTTGAAATCGTATGAATGTCAACATCTAGATTATATCATTATTTTCTCTTTTTCAGTTCAATAGCTGTTATCACTCTTTCCAGTATTAATGGGGGTTTCCTTCCTAACTCTTTGTGTGAAGTCGTGTGGAATTCCAACATCCTGATTATGTCTTTTCTCTTTGAAATTATACGTGAGATCCATTATAGTTGTTGTTATTTTTGAAAGTCCTCTATTATTTGTTCTTTATGATTCTGTAGCGCCAGATCAATGAGATTAAAAATGTGTTTCGAGCGAATGAATCATGTAGGCCATAACGAAGACTAACCTTTTTCGAAACTCGTGGACTGTTGTATACAGCCTACAGTCTCGATGTATTTGCACGAGTTTAACGCCATGCATGGCATCCCTATCAAAGCCTCGATCTGACAAGAGACGTGACTCGAGATTGTGATGTCATGTTGTTCCTAAGAGGTTAATTAAGATGTGTGCTGCTTACTTAGCAATCGTAGAATGACGATGTGGGAATTAAGCTAAGAAATTTAAAACGAAAAAAAAAATAGTGAAAATAAATAATAGTTTGATGCAATTAATGCTTTGGAGGCACGGGTGCACCTCGAGGCGGTGTGATGGTTAGCATGCTTGTCGTGCTACGAACAATTAAGACTGAGTAGTGAGTTCGATCCTCACTGGATGCCCCATACTTTCGGCCTTGTGCCACATCTAAGCTACGTTTGGAAAATCTCTATTTGGAGGCACGGTAGAGTTATGGTTGGTGGATGGGATTGTTGTAGAGCCGAGTTCGAATTCCAGTCGAGTTCATTAATTTCACTTACGTTCTAATACTCTTGGGAAATTTATGAATTCAATTCCCCCCCGCTATAGATAAATAGTAGAATAGACTGGGTTCTATAGCCTTGGGCGGCAACCGTTGTAGAAAGAAAACTCTGAATTTAAAAATGGCGGAGCACATACTATGCAACTAAAGGAAATGATCATTCACATTGACTCGATGATCCCGACTACAGTAGACTCCTTTTAATACTCATAGTACAATAGGTATTTACTACGATATGCTTAGTATAATGTGTGTTCCTGACACTAATACTCTTAGTCTACATTTAACACACTACAGTAGTAAAGTAATACTACGGTCACTTAGCTTAATATGGAACAGGTGCACCTTTGTGGGTTACCGAAAAAAAGAGTGAAATCAATAGACTCGCTAACCATTATGTCACGGCAGATTTCCCACTAAACTCGTAAGAAGAATATGCAACGTTATTGGTCCTGACCTGGCCTCATGGCTTCATTCACTTTCTCACGGCCGTAACGTAGCTTCCCTCTGCCTTTTCTATAAATATTTTCACAGTAATTGTTCGGATAAGATTTCCACATTGGTACCTCGACATTTCCATTTGAGAACAATATTTGATCGGCAGATAGGTCTCATAATTTCACTGTTGAATTGGCTAGATGTAACCGTAATTTCTATGCTAACAGTTTCTTATCTTGGACTTCTCGCTTGTAGAATTCTCTTCAGTCTTCTTGCTTTTCTGTCACCTACGATTTAAAGTTAAATGCAATGTCAGTTGTCATCTTCTGTCTATTTATTTCCTGTGCTTTTATTGTCCTCTCTGTTTCTTTGACTTTCAGTAACCCCTTGCATCCCAGTGGCTTTGATTGCCCTGGTTGGCGTGACATGCTTAAAAACATATATACAATTCAATCAGCCCATTCACCTGTTTGTAAAATCTACGCTAGCCTCGTGGAAACTAGTTGAAGGAAGTATGAAACAGAACAGAAGAGAGACAATAACGGACTTAAAAAGGCAACGTTGGCCTTCTTTTCAGGCTCCAACGATTACGTGCCAGGTGGATAATGCAACTATGTTCTAGATTAACGTCCTACAAGATGAAGAGTATATTTTTATGGTATCCTTCTTTTCTGTTTTTTCCTTCCTTGCGTTTTTGCTTCCCAAATCTTAGTTTAGTGACCCATAATCAGGTCAAAAGTTTTCTGGCGATCTTATCTGGCCTACATAATTAGCAGTGCTGAAAAGCCTTCATTTGCCCTCAGAAATCTAGGTAGACCCGGTTTATTATGTATCTGCGTCGTCAACTTATCTCAACACATATTTTCTTTTCGGACCCGCACTGTATCCAGCACGTTGTCATTAAGAAAACATCTATCACATATTTTGCTTATCAATTATACGTTGCTCTTTATTTTCTTAGTAAAAAAAAAAAAATTAACTTTCTTTCTTTCTTCTCTCGGCTGATTTTATTCATTTCCATTTTTTATATGAAAATGGCCTTTCTTGCTTTTTCTTGTATTCATACGCGTTTCTGTGTTGTGCGCCCGTTCCGTTCTTATTTTTCTTGTATTCATACACTTTTCTGTGTTGTGCGCCCGTTCCGTTCTTATTTTTCTTGTATTCATACGCTTTTCTGTGTTGTGCACCCGTTCCGTTCTTATTTTTCTTGTATTCATACGCGTTTCTGTGTTGTGCGCCCGTTCCGTTCTTATTTTTCTTGTATTCATACGCGTTTCTGTGTTGTGCGCCCGTTCCGTTCTTAAGTTGATACTATTTTATAATAATTTATATTTTATTTTTTAAATCTTTCTTTTTTAATGGACCTTTTTCATTAAACTAAATCACCCTTTCTTTTTTTGTCATTTTTTAAATCCGTATTCTTTTGTTTCATTCTTTTTTATCCAGCCCTTTCTATAGACCAAACTGATTTTATTTAGTTATCTTTTTCTATGTGTCATGTTCGTTTAGGACGTGGGTGATCATGGCTCTCCTCAACGTCTTATCATTTGTAGCTCATACTAAGTTTTGTCTATTCGTTATCTCTCACAATTCCTGTCCTGTCATCTATTTACATTACGTAGGAAGGTTGCCCATTGCTTTCCTATTGTTCCTCTTGCCTTCAACATGTCGTCTTATGAGTGTCAGATTCTCCAGATCGTCTTTCCTCATCACGTAGTCTATAAATTTGATTCTAAGTATAAGCGTTCTTTTAGTAACTTAAGTCTGCTATAAAATGAAGTCAAATGAGTAGAGGAAGATTGTATAGACCCAATGATCGATGTATGGAAAGCCTGACGACTTGTCTAGAGAGTTGCGGATGGTAGGGGTGGGAAAATCAGTATTTCACTCAAAGCGCAGCATCTTTGTTATTTTATTGTTTCTTTCTTTGTTTTTTGATTTATTTATTGCGTTCCTTATTCAGATAATAATTTATTTAAAGAATTTGCCTTTGTTTTCAGCGTGTAATAAGAAAATCTAAGGATAGACTGAGATATGGAGAGATTGATTTTGACAGGTATCAATAGTGTAATGGATATACAAATATGAACAAGCTGAGGTAGATATGGACAGACTGAGATAGATTAATGAGACAGATATGAGTAAAATGAGAGAGATAAATCTATCAATGATAGTGAACAGGTTGAAACAGATCTGAACAGACAGACATATAGATAGATAGATATTAACAGAAATAGATAGATTAATGCAACAGATATGAGTAGAATGGGATAGATAGATCAATCTATCAATGATAGTGAACAGGTTGACACAGATTTGAACAAACTGAGATAAATAGATATGAGTAGGCTGATATAGTTACATAGATATAAATATTAACGTATATGAAAATGCTGAAATAGATATAAACATATATATATATATATATATATATATATATATATATATGTGTGTGTGTGTGTGTATATATATATGTATATATATATGTGTGTGTATATATATATATATATATATATATGTATATATATATATGTGTGTATATATATATATGTATATATATATATATATGTATATATATGTGTGTATATATATATATATATATGTATATATATATATATATATGTGTGTGTATATATATATATGTATATATATATATATGTATATATATATATATATATATATATATGTGTGTGTGTGTATGTGTGTGTGTATGTATGTGTGTATTGTGTGTGGACAGATAAATTTGAACGTAGATAAAAACAGTTTCAGGCAGATAAATTGATTAATCAACAGAACAAAAGAAATTTTATTGGAAAGCAGGTATTTTGGGAACTTTGTCCGGATGACAACAAAAAGCTTTTATTTCGTGATGTAAAAATTTATACGTATATACATGAATAACATTTAAGAATTTACACGTACATCTAAAATAACATCAATGTGTTTACAACTCACACTTTGAATCCTCCTGTGTATGTGCGTGAGTGCTAAACACACATGCCAACATACCTACATTTTTGGGGGATGGAGTGTGGGGGTGAGAACCGCTGCTGCATCTCGTTATTGAATCACTTCCCGTATCAGTTATGATTTTGCCGAGGTTCAAATTCTTAACCCGGCGCAATAACAAAGCGTTCTTTTCCAAGTGACGCCATAATGGTTGACTCGTCAAAAATGGCTTCCGAACTCGGATTGGTTAGATTTAATGAAAGCAGACAATATGATTATTCTCTCCGCCAAAATCAACTTGCTCCTTAGATGATCACAAGACTTGTTTTCAGAGGAAAACCAATTTTACTGCGACCCTGAATCGTTAAGTCACGTTTACTTTCAACTTTACCTTGTCATTGCATCTGTTATACGATTTGATGCGGATTTTGATTAGCAATTTTATTTCGTATATCGTTGAAAATGCCTTGAATGCTCTATTTTTGATGCCTTGTGTCAGTCTTTCTTAAATGCAGTAAACGGGCGCTTGCTGTGGAGTAATCGTGAGCAAATTTCCTTTGTAGATTAACTGACGAGGGGAGGAGGGACAGAGAAATCCCAAGGCGCATCGGAATAGCGAAAAATGCCTTTCGAAACTAAGAAAACTATTAAGAGATGAGAAAATGCCTGGAAAGACAAAAAAAAAAAAAAAAAAAAATGAAAAAAAAAAGCGTTGAACTGCTATGTTATAACTAATCAGCTATATGGCAGTGACTGCTGGAGACACTTCTCAGAGATGAAGAAAAAACTTGAAGTGATGGAGATGGGGTTCGACTGATGAATGCTAAGAATGGCAGAGTATCTGAGAAATGAGGTAGTTTTTAAGAAAAATGGAATTTACAAGGAAACTGATAATTATAATTATAAAGAGACATCTGCAGTATTGAGGAAAGAGGGCTTGGAGAATCTAACACTCACAGGACAAATTGAAGTAGGGTGAAACAGGGTGTAACTTATTTGACAAGATTGAGTGAATGGGTGACAAAACAAAGATAAATGAATATTTTAAAGACTCAAAAATTACAAAAGACCGGAAGTTGTGGAGAGGCATGATCCCCAAAGTCCTCAAAGAAGACTATCTGTGTCTGTGGATGATGATATATTTTCTATCATATAGAAAAGAAGCGAACAGCAGACGATGCCAGTGTCGGGAAATGTGTTTTATACTGCAAAATGTGTCTTTTTTTTCTTACGGTTATATCACGTTGAAGCACAGGTTCTCGTTTGATTATCGAAGTTAAGCAACGACAAGCCTGGTCAGTATCTATAAGGGCGATCGCTTAGGGATACCAGGCGGTGTAAGCTTAGAAGTGTGTTAATATAATGGATAACGGCTCCGAGCTTGGAGAACCAATATCCAGTTCCAGTTGGGTTGGGGATATTTATTTACGCGCAAATATTCTTGAGAAAGCTATGACACTAGCTCTTCTCCCCTCCTATCAATGGGTTAAACAGTATTATACTTATTATCTCCATCAAAATAATTACAATCCAAAAATATACTTTGGTTTTCAATATCCTGAAAAAGGTTGATAAGTCGTAAAAGACAAAGCAATAAATCTTTCCTTTGTGATTTTGGACATTCATATTCGTATTCGTTGGTTGACTCCAGAATTAAGCGAGTTGGCTGGCGAAATCAGTTGTTGTAGAAATCTGCTTTAAAGCAGTTCGTTTACCTTCCGCTAACCCGACATGTAAACTATCCCACAAAACCCCACCAGCTACCTACTGAAGTTATTTGGAGTTATTTCTAACTTCTTGTCGATAAGCCTTTACGTTTTTTACCTTTTTCCCACAGACAATAATCATTAAAATTATAATAAAACCTTGTTTACTTTAAACTTAGTTAGTCTTTTGACGTCCTCTTTACTTCTCTTTAGCTTATTTCTTTTGACGCACATGTGACAATATAAAGAGATTGATATTGGCAGGTATCATATTCTGATAGAGATAGGAACAGACTGAGATAGATAGATAGATAGATAGATAGATATGAACAAATTGAGATAGAATAATAAATAGATAGATATCAACAAGTTGAGATAGATATTATCAGGCTTAAATATATAGGGAGACACATCTGAACAGCTTGAGATTGTAGATAGATTGATAGATATCTGTCTATATTTCTGAGATGAGGTATTATGTACATTATTTACATTATTTGGACTATTTTTCTCATCTTTGTCGCCATATTTATTACAACGTTTCTGCCGTTGTACGCTCCGGCATTCTTCAGGTGGTTGGAATGTCGAACTTCCTCAAGGACACATGGCACAGTGGATTAAGGCATTGGTTAGATCCAGTGACAGGACCCAAAGAGTGTGAGTTCAATACCCGGTTAAGGCAGTGGAGAACTTTCAGAGGGAAATTAACAGGAGATAACTGATAACTGACATCCATTAAACATGGCACGTGGAACTAGAGCAGTCTACCCCAGTGAGTGAAATAAAGGGTTAAGTTCGACATTCCAACCAACAGAAGAAGGCCGGAGCGTACAACGGCCGAAACGTTGTAATAAATATGGCGACAAAGATGAGGACAATAGTCCGAATAATGTAAATAAGAAAGAAAAAAGAAAGAAAGGTGGGATAATTTAACATTTTATGTGAGGAGGCACGATGGAGCAATGGATAACGGCTTGGATTGAGGAATCGGAGAGCCGAGTTCGAATTTCAGTCGAATTACATTCACTTACGTGCTAATACCATTGTGAAAGGTGTGAATCCTCTTCTTCTCCCTCCAGCTATGAGTAAATCGCAGGATAGATTTCCTTGGATGGAAACTGGTCTAGAGGGAGGACAACTTTGAATTCAAACCCGGAGAATCGAATTAACTACAGCAATAGTCTTTTTTGAGGACTTTGGGGATCATGCCTCTCCACAACTTCCTGTCTTTTGTAATTTTTGAGTCTTTAAAATATTCATTTGTATTTCTTTTGTCACCCATCCACTCAGACTTGTCAAATAAGTCAATAGTGGGATATATATCGTCATGGTCCAGGTTAGAACCAAGGAAGAACAACACAAACACAAGAGTAGAAATAACGAACGTATATTACACGAAATAATAATACAAGATGTGGAAGGTGTTAGTATAACTGTCAGTCTGGTTTGGAGTGAACTACTATCGACTCGATTAGGCATAGTATACATAGTGTTAGGAAGAGTTCATCCTGTAGTTATAGGTAAGGACCCATGGCATATATATATATATATATATATATATATATATATATAATAATCTTATAAATATAAGTATACTCGTCCGGAAAAAAACCTTAGGTGTATTGGCTTGTAAATGAACGAACCATACCCAAGGAAAAATAAGGAATAAAAAAAGAAAGAACTAAGAACATGTAATTCAGACGAAGACAATCGACTAGAATCTAAGCTCAGAGTCCAAAGAAAAAACCTCCGACACGAGTAATGTAAAAATTACTAAGTAAAGTGCTCAATACACTAAGTAGAGCAAATCTAACTATGAACATAAAGAGCCAGGCAAACCTACCTAGCTTTCACCTACGCGGTTTGCCTGGCTCTTTAGGTTCATAATTTTATATATATATATATATATATATATATATATATATATATATATATATATATATATATATATATATATATATAGAGAGAGAGAGAGAGAGAGAGAGAGAGAGAGAGAGAATTCACCCTAAAATGTATAGACACTTCAGGAAAAGGAAAAACTCGTTTTTCGTAGTTTTATCAAATTGTGATAACACTGTTTATTGTATGACGATATTTTCTCGACAGGTGTCATTGCATTTGTGAACCTTAGACAAGATATTGAAAATGCATGTGCAACAATCCGATTGGCCACTTTGGCCAACATTGCCCAAGTAGCAGTTCTGCATACTAATAAATTTCTGGTAGCTAGAGGCCACTATTTTCAGCATCTTTTGTGATTGGCGAGTCTATAGGTAACTTGTATTATCTCATGATGTCTGAATAAATTTAGTATCACAATATTCGGTTGATTGTGGCATCTAGGAAAACTACTTTCCATGAAAACATTTTCAACGAAATCATGAAAATAAAGTAAAGGCCACCCTGGTGCATTGTCGATAATACTTACATACATACCACACAGTATAAAAAGCCATCAAGAAAAGACCCATCATCTGGTTCAACCTTTCGTACGATTAAAAAATAAATGTAAGAAAAATATTCATGAAACTCATATTGAAAAATTTTCCCCAGCAACCCCTCTCTACAAGATATTCAAATGAAACGTAGGAAAAATCAGCTGCTCTGAGAAAGTGACACAATCAAAAAGTGCATAAAGAATAACCAACAAACCACCTAAACAAAGGAAACCGAACTGTAACTCCAGGGCAAAGAACGATTGTCCCTTAAATGTCAATTACTTACAAAGCAATATAACAAACAACTGTACAATCAGAAAATAACGAAGGAAAATATAAATAGTAGTAACTGCAGAACCCTGGAAACAGAAACTATACGTACAAAACAACATTTAAAAGAGTAAATACGGGAACAGCACAATGCTTTCTAAACATATATGGGAACTTAAAAGCAAAAATAAAAATACACCAAAAATATAATGGAACGTAAAGAAAACAGCATCAGATTACAACAATAAAGACCAAAACTGTAAACTCTTTTTGGAGGACAAAATAGCTATTAGGTTGGTGCAAAAATAATGACCTAATAATGTCGTTTTTTGACGTTAAAAAATACGTCAAAAAACGACATTATTACGTCATTATTTTTGCACCAACCTAATATAATCCCCAGATAAACATAAATTATTAAATAAACTCAACTTATCGCAAAATACAGACACAAAAACAAATTTTTACATTACTTAAAAATCAAAACCCCAAAACGAATAGCTTGTAAAATATCACAATGAAAAATGCAAATATATGCACTATATACAATACAGATATTATAACATTTATAAAAATTCAATACTTTAAACTAAACAAACCACCGAAAAAAATAAAACAAAATAAACAAAAAATCTAATTAAATAATAAACAAATTAACAAACTACGATTCGTCTGATAAACAAAAGTAAATGTAATAATCAACATCAAATAATTAAGTAATCAATAATAAATAAAAATAACTACATTCAGATTCACAATTTTCTCTCCTCAATGCCCTCAAGAATAATTTGAAACATAATTGTTACCGTCCACCTAATAAACAGTCAGATTAATATCATCAGTTATGTGCCATGCGTGATACACGGTTAAGCGATCATATATTTTCTGATACATGACTGACGGGGCAGATTTTTCTCCCGCAGTAGGTTACCATTTCTTTCTGAGTTAGATCAGTTGCCATCCAAGGCTATAGAACTCTGTCCTGCTATTTTCCCATAGCTGGGAGGAGGGAGAAGAAGAAGATTCATGTCTTTCCCAAGGGTATTAGCACATAAGTGAATGTAATGGATGATTAATACCATAGACCTACCATAACCTGTAATGAATCACTGACCAGCATGTATAAATAGTTGAGCCAAAACACAATACACATGGCCTGAAGATTGCGTTTGAAACATGAAACAGACTGTCGTCGCTTGGTGTTGAACTCTGTGTCCACATTTGTATATACATACGTTCTGTCTCTGATATTGAGCACTTTTAGCCATAAAAACAGAATTTCCATCAATCAGTGTTAGTTTGAGGAATTCCCCAAACCTTCAAATAGTTCCTAAAAAAAACAAAACAAAAACAGATTGAAATGAAACTTTGCAACAGGTGATAGTAAGTCAACTCTAAAATCTTCGCTCGTCTGTACAAAGCTACGCCAATTGATCCGCTATATCCAAAAAGAGAAGCAAAGCGCGGAGAGGTTAAAAGACTTGCTGACAATTGAAATTACATGTTCGTTTCTTTGTCAATCGGCTTGTCTTTTCATTCCTCCTTTAAAACGGGAATAATTATAGTTACTAAAAAGTATGAAGTTCTTTCTGTGAAGATTTCAAATGAATTAATACACTCGCAGAAAGAATGAAAATTTTGCATGCAAAATTTTGTTAGAAAAAGGTGGATGAATTGCAGTTTTAAATTTTACTACAATTATTGAAAGTTTCTGTCTATATTTCTGAGATGAGGTATTATGTACATTATTTACATTATTCGGACTATTGTCCTCATCTTTGTCGCCATAATTATTACAACGTTTCGGCCGTTGTACGCTCCGGCCTTCTTCTGTTGGTTGGAATGTCGAACTGAACCCTTTATTTCGCTCACTGGGATAGACTGTTCTAGTTCCACGTGCCATGTTTTAATGGATGTCAGTTATCAGTTATCTCCATCACTGGATCTAACCAACGCCTTTATCCACTGTGCCATGTGTCCTTGAGGACATCTGGGTATGAATTTCTGAGTATTATAAATTATATTATAAACTTCAAGTAACCATTTTTACCAGTGCTCATATTGCAATTTTTTGCTGTTATTATTCCATATTTTACCAGAGCTCATATTGCAACTTTTGTTGTTATTATCGCTTTTCCCATATTGTTCCCATATTGTATTCATTTCTATGCTTGGTCGACTCAGGAGATTTTTGTGGCCTAGCATATGTGCTGATTCCTTAAGTTTACGAATTTTCCAATGTTGAACACCATTGGAAAATTAGGTTTATTTACTGACAATGATTTATTATTAAAGAATAACAAGATGTAATTTAATTTCCATTTTTGAGAGCGATGTCTTATTCAACTAATTTTTTTTTTTAAATCTCTAAACTTCGTCTGTTTTGGAATAACGAATCTTGGCTCAGCTCAATGTCACTCGCGACAAGAGCCACAGTGTTAGTTACACCCGTACAGTTCCCCCCTCTCAAATATAAATACAAGGGTTAAGTTCTATAAAATTAGAGACGGTCGTTTCTGATCGCATATTAAAGGCATTTCTCGCTTCAGCAACCAAAGGAGTGGAGGAGGTACATAAAAAAATTCCTGAAACGATTTAGAGATCAGAAAATGATGACGAAAACTGAAAGAGCTGGTTGCATTTCAAGTAGCTTATGTGCGCGCTATTCGGAGAAATGTTCGTAAAACGAAAAACAGCAACAAAGAAAGAACATATCAAATGTAAAATAATTAAAAAAATATTTCCAAGATAAATGTATAAAAAAGAAAAGACTGATGCTCTTATTTTATGACAAACAGACGTAAGAAGCTGTTGCTATCTTCAAACCGACATGAGGAACATTGAAGTTGCAGAATCAACCGCTTGAATGCAAAATTCAAATTATTTTTTTTATTTCGACACTTTGGGGAATATTATTTATTTTATATTTGTACTTACAGTGTATGCGTGTGTTTGTGTATATTATATTGTTTAAAATTTGCTATATTTATATTAGGTTGGTGCAAAAATAATGTCTTTTTCTCACATATGTTAATATGTGAGAAAACAACATTATTTTTGCACCAACCTAATAGAAGAGTGCTAAAGATTTGAGATTGACACACACATATACACACACATCCATATATATATATATATATATATATATATATATATATATATATATATATATATAATATATATATATATATATATATATATATATATATATATATATATATAGAGAGAGAGAGAGAGAGAGAGAGAGAGGGAGGGTCAGGATGAATACAAGTAAAACGTTTGTCACTTACATGAGTGATGTTATCTTCAGCAACCCGACTCCAAATTTCGTAGACGGACCCTTCGGCAATCAATCCGTCAGAGGATATCAGCTATTAACTGTTTATATTTTTTTTTACTTTTTTATGCCTCTTGAATCCTTGGGGAACATAGGGCCGTAACAAACATGTCTCCAACGGACGCGGTTCCGGGCGATCCTCTTCAGCTTGGACCATATCGTGCCGGCTGCCTTAACCTCTGCGTCAACACTTCTGCGCCAAGTCTGTTTTGGTCGACCTACTTTTCGCTTCCCTTGTGGATTCCAGTCAAGAGACTGCCTGATGACACTAGAAGGCTTGCGGAGTGTGTGGCCGATCCATCCCCATTTCCGTCTCTTGATATCAATCTCGATTGTAGCGTGTCTCTTCCTGTCCTACAGTTAGTTATTGGAGACGACTTACGGCCACCTGATATTGAGGATGCTCCTGAGACATTGGTTGATAAATGTCTGAAGTTTGTCGGTGTTGGTCTTGGTTACACGTTAGGTTTCTGAGCTGTAAAGTAGGACCGACTTGACGTTGGTGTTGAAGATCCGGATCTTGTTGTAAAGAGAGATGGCTGTTGATCTCCAGATTGGCCGCAGAGTGTTGAAAGGGTATCAAGCTTGGTTTATTCGGCACTTGATATCTTCATCTGTGCCCCCATATTTAATGATAACGCTTCCCAGTTAGGCAAACTTATCGACTTCCTGGATGTCTTCTTGGTGTAGTCGCACTAGGTCTTGTTGTCTGTTGTTTACCCCCACGACCTCCGTCTTCCCGATGTTGATTTGGAGGCCAGTCTTTTCTGCTTCTTCTGGGAGCAAGAAAGGATGCCCAAAGAGTGGAAGAAATGCCAACTTGTGAACCTGCCATAGAAAGGGGGCCTGTCATCCTGCAACTACTGGAGAGGGATTATGCTGCTGTCCATCACAAGGAATTGAATGTTTATACTACGATTTTTCTTTTTTACTTTTCATTGGTGTAAGTTTTTTACATTAATCATTTCACCCCAAGCAAAGCAATAAAGCCACTAAGACGCAAGTGTTTACTAAGTTTGAAAACATTATTGAGAGAAAATAATAAAATAATAAGAATTAAGAAGACAGACGATAACGATTGACATTGCATTTAAATTTTTGCAGATCAAAGTTAACTGGAAAGCAAAAAACCGGAAGAAAGTTCCACAAGCAAGAAGTGGGAAAGAGACAATTATGAACATAGAAGTTACGGTTACCTGTAGCCATTTCAATTGTAAAATAATGAGACCTAGCTGCCAATCTAGTATTGCGCTTAAATTCGTCGAGGTACAAAAGAGGGAAATCTCATCAGAACAATTACCATGAAAATATTCATAGAAAAGCCACAGGGACGATACGTTATGGCGGTGTGCAAATGTATGAAGCCGAGATGCCAGGTTAGGACAGATAAAATTCTCTACGGAATTTATCAAGAGCCTTAAATACAGAGCGGAAGCACCAGACCAGATGTAACAACAATATTCAACACACACACAGACGTATATATATATATATATATATATATATATATATATATATATATATATACACAAACAGGCAAAATTATTTGGCCACCCTCAAAAATTTTTATTTTTCATCCTAAGAGTGTTATTTTTAATGAAACAATTTAGGCACCACAATGCTTTTATTTATTATACTAAATACAAGTCTTCTTCAGTTACTTTGACTTTAGTATAACCAGATATCTTTTGAAAAATTGATTTGAAGGCGTTTTTCTTCTTTAGTACTGAGCATGAATAAAACGATTTTCAAAAGTTACATTATACCATCACTTGAACTCAAATTGTGTTGAATTACTGCTTACTAGAGTCTACCTTTTTTACCTCTGCTGCCAATGTACCTTGACCAGTAGGGAAATCTGTTAGTCTTATTTGGTTTAAATTAAAACCTAAATTTTGCAACTTTCTTCTGAATCAATTTTTTTCTTAACAAAATGTCCAAAACACGTAAACTTAGACTTGAACAAAGACAAGAGATCATTACTTTAAAAAAAGAAGGATATTCAAGTAGAGAAATTTAAAAAAAAAAAATTCCCAAAACTACAGGAGATAATTCTATTAGGAGACATCAAGAAATGAGACAAAACCAAACCAAAAGTAGGGCAGGTAGATCAAAAGAAACAACAAGAGCAGAAAACAATTTCATCAGTCATCAGCTTACGTCGGAGAAGGCTGACTGATCCAAACATCACTGCACAAATGAATCAATGTCGTAAAAAAAAATGTGTCAACATCCACTTTGAGGAGAAGACTCTGTGAAGCTGTATGGCAGAATTGTTGTCAAGAAAACATTGAGGAATCAGAATAATGTCAAAAGTCTCCAGTGGACCAAGGATGGACAATAGAGCAGTGGAATAAAGTTCTTTGGACTGATGAATCAAAGTTCGAATTCTTTGGGTCAAATAAGAGGGTCTATGTGCAGCGAAGAGTTGGTGAAAGAGCTGCAACCCCCACCCCGTATCACACCAAGTGTAAATCATGGAGGAGGCTTTGTTATGTGTGAGGTGATTTTGCCAATTGCAAAATCGGGGATTTGCACCAGGTGAGAGGCAAATTGAATCAGACCGGCTATCACAGCATACGTCTTCGACTAAATATATTTTGAATGTGACTGTATGTCTTCAACTACAGATACAATTTATTGCTGGCTATTTTGCTTTAAATATGTAATGATAGTCATTTTACTATAAATATGCATTGTTCGTCATTTTACTATATATATATATATATATATATATATATATATATATATATATATATATAATTTTTATAGAAAAATGTATTGTTGATATTTTTACTATAAAAATATATTTTTAGAATTTCATGGTGATTTGTTTTGGGATTCATTATTTATCAATAGCTGGGAAAATAGTTAACTATTACCAGCAATACTTTTTTGAAAAAATTATTACCAACAATACAATTTTGAAGGTAATATATTACCGGAAACAGATTTTTGACAAAACAAAATATTACCAGCAATAAAAATTTTTGTCAGCATTAAATAACCCATTGAGGTTGATATGCCGTTAAACAAAATAAACCAAACCAATAGCTGGAACCCTAACAGGTATTACCACACTATGGCAAGGGGGAGGTGAGGAAAAACAATAATTAAGTAGTTCCACGCTCCTCAGGACTTTCAGTCTTCCGAACAGAGGCCTTGCTACCGGATGTAGCTTATCATATTCGGGACTAGTATACTAACGCGCAAAACATTTGGACCACCTTGGTAAATTAGTTACAATTGGTAATTTTACCTGCAAATCGAATTAGCACTATAACTTCCAAATTACATTTTATGATTTTTAAGAGCCAGAAAACACCTTACTGCTTCGTTTGTTTTGTTTTGTTTTGTTTTTTTTTATTTTGTATTGTCTTAATTTTCTTTCGATAAACTTTATTTTAACAATGTAAAAGACGCCTTCCAGAAGTTAAGCAAATCATTAAAAAACATGGGAGATTTCGTTAGAAACAAAGAAAAGGGTATTTAACTGTTATGTAATACCGGGCCCCCTATATAGAAATGAATGTTGGATAATCTTGTCACTGATGAAGAAAAGACTTGAAGCAACAGAAATGGAGTCCTACAGAAGGATGCTGAGAATACCATGGATTGAACATGTGAGCAACGACGAAGTTTTAGAGAAAATGGAATCAAAAAGGATTCTTATACTTAACATCGGAAAGACACAGTTGAAATTTCAATGGTAGATGAGGAGGAAAGAGGTTCTGGAAAATTTAACACTCACAGAAAAGATTGACAACAAGAAAGACAGAAGAGAGCAGTGCATAACTCCTGCCTAACTTGTAAAAATGGTTGGTAGGACAGGGATTAGAGATAGAGCAAAAAGTCAATGCTTACTAAGAGCTAGAAAGAATAGGAAAATGTGGAGAGCCACGATCGACCTCGTCCTGAAAAGACATTGTACAAAGAAGAAAAATAAGGATGTAAAATGCAGAAATCTTTCGTAATGCGATAATAGAGTTTATTGAATAGATAAGAATTATGAATCTATAAAATTGCCATTGCAATCGCAAAATTATGGTGGGTAATGGCTAACGGCTCTGATTGAGGAATAAGAGAGCCGAGTTCGAATTTCAGTCGAATCCATTAAATTTACTTACGTGCTAATACCCTTGGGAAAGGTATGAATCCTATTCTTCTGCTGTCAGCTATGGGTAAATAGCAGAACAGACCGGGTTCTATAGCCATAGATGGTAACTGGTTTACCGCAGAAAGAAATGGCAACCTACTGTGGGAAAAAATCTACCACGTCAGTTATGTATCGAAAGGTAAATGATCTCCTAAGCGTTTAACACGCATGGCAATTAATTGACTGACTGAAATTAATATTAAAAATCATTTTAATTTAGAAAACATATTTGGATGTCTTGTATTCGCGGTTTTATTCGAAACTATGAGTGACTACGTTATACTCTGTCTGTAAGTGACGATTTTTTGGGGGGTGGGGATTTAATCTTTTCACTCACCTTCATTATAGCGGACTCGTAATATGCTAGGAGATGGATATATATATATATATATATATATATATATATATATATATATATATATATATATATATAAACTCTAATATTCCATGGTTATAAATTATTCCATTGGAATCGTAATCACGATCCAATTCATCAGACCTACAATTTCAAAAAGAAATTGGAAAATATAACTCCTAGTATAAAAAACAAAATTTTAGACAAAAATTTTGTTTTTATATATATATATATATATATATATATATATATATTCTTTTTGAATTTGTACGTCTAATGAATTGGATCGTGATTCCGATTCCCATGTAATAAATTATAACGATGGAATTGTTTGAGCCTTTATATATATATATATATATATATATATATATATATATATATATATATATATATATATATATATGCTATGAGATACCTCTACAAGTCAGCCAGTTACTCATTCCTTTGTCGAATTTATTCCCTTTGTTTGATTGCTGGCGTTTTAAACTGAAGTAGTTTTTGCCGTTATAGAATGAGAATAAATAAGGCAGGCTATTAACATTATTTGATTTCCAGCACAGTTTATATTTAAACATAAAGATTGTCTGATTCAGCAAACTGAGAAACTGAAGATGTTAATGTTTTGTCACGTATTTAAACGACGAGAGAAAGGAAGCCCAATAACCTTATTAAATTACCTCAGTTGTCTAACAACAAAACCGTTTCATATAATTATTCCAGTCTTTGATGACACCTTCTTAAAAGCTATATTAAAAACCGAAAAGAAATTCATTTCTTTTTCAGTATTTAATGTTTTTTTCCATCGTCTAATCGCTTTTTACAAAGGTCATTTTAACACTAGAAAAGGAATTGTTTTGTGGAATAATCGGTTATTTTCTTCTTTATTCCTTTGTTCATTTGTTTTTGACTAGATAGGAACCTTTTTAATATCTCATGAATGTATATGTCACGATATTGCATGATAAGAACAACATTTGTTGAAATAAAACCTTGAGTGACAAGAGGAGACCATGAGTGTTGCATAGGATTAATATTGTGAAAAATAAATGATTGGATAATATTAATCCTTTGCCAAGCTGAAATTAATTCTAATTTTTGCTAATTTTATGGGAACTCAAATTTAATTTAATTTTGTAAAATCTATCTGCAAAATTTAACCTACTATTAATTATACTCAGTTGAAGAATTCTTACACGTGGATATCTGGTTTTACTGGTTTCCATGGAAACCAAATGCAATAAAATTGATAAAATATACTGCAAAATAGATATTCTACATATAATAATATGGATTGTGACCAAGAGTATAAGCACTTGGTATACTAACAAAATGCTATCGAAGTTTGAATCAACATCGGAAACAAATTCATCTATTTTCGCTACTTCAAATTCGTCATCAAAATCAAGAGTATCCTGTGAGGTTACCTAGAGATTCATTCCTCCATCTATGGGTTAAATAGTAGTATAGAATGAGCTCTTCAGCCTTGATTGGGAAGCAGACTAAGAGAAGAAAAAGTAAGAGTTCAAAACTGGTTGAACATGGGGTTTCCATCCCATGAAGAATCTATTTGCTTTGGAAACAACGACAGCAACGCCTAGCTTGTAGTGGCCCCAATACCCGACACCTGTAGTAAAGGGGACAAGAATGAGAAAATGAGATGGTGAGGGAGAAAGAGTTATTCCTAAGTTTATGCCTCCTTATCAATAAAAATGAAAACTATGTTGCTAATTTTGAAGCACACATCGGCCGCTTTGAAGAGAATGCAATTAGCGCGAAAATCGTATAAGGAAATCCGGTTGTAAACAAATGCATGATTTTTCTTGGTCAGTCCGACTGGAAAGAATGAAAAATTGTCGAGTTCACTTGGTAAGAATAAAAAGAATAAGGGAAAGTTTTTACAAGAATGAAAATGCGAATTAACATAACACACACACACACATATATATATATATATATCCATCCTAATATGAAATCACTTTAGATAACTTTGACAAAAATATGTAATTTAAAATTGAATTAACAGAATTGAAATCAAATTAAAAGTTAAGAATAATGCGTTAGCAAAGAGGATGTATATTTTTAGATTTTCAAAAGGAGAACAGGCGTTTGTAAATCTAGGAAACACAGATATATAGTGTTGTGGATTCCGGGTTGAAATCCGGTGCCAATAAATAACAAACGCCAAGAATGAATATAGGAAGATAATGTATTAACATAATAATACAAACTGGTAATGCAGGTTAGTAGTTCCAGGAATACGGGTTAGTAGCAAAATATATATATAGAGTCTTTGGTATTGAAGTATCGCTGTATGACTCTTTACTGAGTCTACGTGCCCGCTCACTGTGACTCTTACTCGCTTCGTTCGTTCGTTCTGTCTGTCTGTCTGTCTGTCTGTCTTCACCCTCTCGTCTCTCGGGTCTTCACGTAGCAGTAGTATATGTATATACTGGGTGAGTCCATTTGTGTTAAAATGGGAGAACACCTGAACACCCACTCCTTAGATCCCTTTTTGGGGGGAGTTAATATCTTTTCCTTTTATGATCGACTGTAAATTTTCTTTTCCTGTTAGTCCTTCTAATTTCTGTCTCTTCTTGTGGTCTTTCAATCTCAAAAGCTTCAAAGATCGCATTCATCGAATCATCATTTTCAGTGGGTGACACGCTTGGCTCTTCAACCCGTCTTTTTTGTATTTGGTCAATATGTCTTCTGCGTGTAATTTTTTCGCCTTGTATTGTGTACGTGATGTACACAATACAAGGCGAAAAAATTTTCCTAGTCTGTTAATTATTTTTTTCTAAGCTCTCATTAATTCTTTGTCGACTTTCTCTATGGTAGCAAACGGCACGTTCCGCTTCTTTTTAAATACTTATTGGACATTTTCTTTTAATTCATTTCTGGCTGCAAACTTGTTGCATCGTCCCAACCTGCTCGAAAATACCTCGGGAAATTGATTATGTAATTCTTCCTTTAACTTTGTCGCTTCTGATGGTTCGCACTCTATCTTTTTACAAAAAGAGCTGATAGGTAAATCCTAAACGCCGAACTTCTGCATCCAGTCTGTGCCCACCAGATTTTCTGTATCTTCCATTACGAATATTTTGAGTTTTCTTGTTTTCCCGTGAAATTTTACATTTAGGATTATTTCTCCTTCGAATTTTATACGCTTTCCTGTAAAAGATTTAGCAATTTTCTGTGTATGTAACATTGTTGGTCTATTAAGCTTTCTCCATGTTTGTAGGTTAATTATCGTCAGGTCTGAACCTGAGTCAAGTTGTAATTTTATCTTTTTATTTAAGATTTCAAGTTCCACATATTTCCTTATGTTAGTATTGTCTTCGTCATGCATTCTAGTAGCTCTTATCCTACGAGTAAATTTTCTCTTTCTACATTGGGATGCCATGTGAACCATTTTTCCACACGCAAAACAGTTTTTATGTTAAAAACGACAATCCTTATTCCAGTGTAGTCCTCCACATCGATAACATGCAGATGGGTGGGGGGCTTATATTTACTTTTATTTTCGTCATTATTTGCCTTGTACGTTGTACTTTTTTCATTATTATAGAATTTTTCGTTTTCTTTCCGGGGACGGTGAAAATCTTTTTTCATTATTATAGAATTTTTGTTTTCTTTCCAGGGAGGGTGAAAAACGTAAACTTTTGTTTAACTTACGTATATGTGATACTCCTGACTCTTCAATATACTTCGAGTCTTTCTTTATACTCAGACATTTTTGGCAGTCTTCCGATAGTTTTTGTAGTGTTAATCCAGGTTCATTTTGCAGTTTTGAAAGCATTCTTTTGCGCATTTCACTATCTTTGGCTGAGACATAACCTTGTACAAAAATAAGACACTTGAAATTGTCTGGAATTAATTCTGCCAACTTGAAGTCGTCGCAATGTTTATTCACAATTGCGGCGAACGTAGAATAGTCCTCATTTTCATCCTTGACAAGGTTAAGACATTTCCACCTTTTGTGAAAAAGTGACGTTTTCGGGCTAAAAAGCTCCGTCAGGCATGTAACTGCTTCATCAAACGTTAATCATTGGTCTTTTTTGACAAAATTTAATCCACGAATTTTGTGTATTCTTCCGTTCCTAATTTTCTGAGTAATAGTCGTAGCTTTTTTGCTTCTGTCCAGTTTTAACAATCGATGTTGAAGATGTCTTCATGACGACTGAAAAAGTCCCCGAAATTTTTATCCTCTTCTAGGGAATATTTGAATGTTTCTATCGTGTTCTACACTGCGTCTTGAGAAAAAGTCGCCTCTTTTTCAATATTTTGTTGTTGTGTATTACTCGCTACTTTTACAATTAGCTCCTGGAGTTGTAATTGTCTTTCTTCATTTTGCATTTGTCTTTCATGATTTTCCTTCTGCGTTTCTAGTAATATTTTTTCCATTCTTTCTTGGAATTGAAATTGCTGTTCATTTTGGTGTTTACCAAGTTCTACTAAAATACTTTTAAAATCCTCCATGATAAGAGTCTTACGAAAAACTCGATTTTCCGTATTTTAATCCCCGTAACTCTTTGTTACCCAGTTGTTGTGGATACTGGCAAAAACGACAATTTTCTCTTTTGAGTCTCAGAGAAATGCAAATTCTTGTCGCCCAAGCTGTTGTGATGAGAAGAGAGAATTTTTTTCTTTCCGTGTAGATCCCAATTTCTCAACACCATGTCGTTGTGGTCGGCAAGGGAGAATTTTTCTTTGTACTCTTCATGTGTGAATTCGAATTTACTCGTCGCCAAAGTTGTGGTCGACGAGAGAGAAATTTTTTTTTTCTTCCGTGTGAGTTCGAAGTCCTCGTCGCCAAGTTGACGAGGGAGAATTTTTGTCTTTTTTGTTGTTCTTCCCGTGTAAGTTCGATATCCTCGTCGCCAAGTTGTTGTGGATTCCGCGATGAAATCCGGTACCAATAAATAACAAACGCCAAGAATGAATATAAGAAAATGATGTATTAACGTAATAATACAAACTGGTAAAGCAGGTTAGTAGTTCCAGGAATATAGAATAGTAGCAAAATATCGATACAGTCTTTGGTATTGAAGTATCGCTGTATGACTTCTTACTAAGTCTACGTGCTCGCTCACTGTGACTCTTGCTCGCTACGTTCGTTCTGTCTGTTCGTCTGTTACCTTCACCCGCTGTTCCTCTCGTCTCTCGGTCTTCACGTAGCAGTAGTATATGTATATACTGGGTGAGTCCATTTGTGTAAAAATGGGAGGTCCCCTCAACAGATAGATAGATAGATAGATTGATGTGACAGACTGTGATAAATAGATAGATGTGAACAGACTGTGATAGATAGATAGATTGATGTGACGGACTGTGATAGATAGATTGATATGAAAAGACTGTGATAGATAGATAGATAGATATGAACAGACTTTGATAGATAGATGTGAGTAGAAGAAAATCGACGTGTGTGTGTTGTTTGGCTTTGTTTGTTCTCTTTAGTTTTTACTAGCAGCATGGCCGGCGTTGCGCGTGCTTGATTAAAAATCGTACGACTCAAACAGCAATCGCTATCACTTGACTTAAAATATTTTTGCCCTTCCTTGCCTTTAAAGGAGTGCCCTTTGCCGTGCTGATGTTTCTACATGCCTTACTTCTCACACTGCGAATTTTTTTCTAAGCTCTATACTAAACATTAAATCTGTTACGAAAAAATAACTAAACAAAGTGAACACAAATTTATCATCTTTAAAAAACGACTCGTAACTGGAAGAACCGAATGAAAAAAGAATGTTAACAACAAATACTTTTTCACACCCAACCCAGTTCTGCGGAATCAGAATCAACGTTGAGTTTAAGCAAGCGAATGAGCCAATTGGAGTAAAGTGCCATGCAGATTTAAATTTTTCCCACTTGTGACGAATGCAGCTATCATTTTTTTTTGCATGCTAGCATGCTAGTTAACATTCGTGTCAGTCAGCTTTTGGCTCTCACGCTGGCCAATAGAATCTTCCTGCCTATTCGTGGCAGCTAGCTATTGGCTCTCACTCTGGCCAGTAGAAAATGGCCGCAAACTACATGAAAACTGCCGTAGGAGCATGAAAAAATCAATTATTTCCACTATCGATGAGAGTTGGGAAATGCAAAGTTGGTCTTGTTTCTCCCGCTAACTTGGAGCATGTGCATGTAACTTTTGGTGCAAATCCGTCGAAAATTGCAGTCGTCCATTCGTTACACACACACAGACGCGCGCGCACACACACACACACGCACACACGCACACACACACACACACATCCTGCCTTTTATAGATAAAGATTCGTAACAGGAAGTTGTTTAATGGGAATAAAATCGCCGAAATAAAACGTGTCTTGGCATATATTGAAAGAAAATAAAGAACAGACCAGAGACAGAAAGATTTAGATTAATATACACACGCGGACGAGTGCATACATATATATCTATCTATCTAGTTATAAATCTTTATTTATACGTGTTAAAAAGACATACAAACTATAAACCAGATTAATACTGGTAAATGAATAATAATATAGAAAAGCAATCCTATGCTCCACGATACTTCCGAAGAACTTTTCATTTTGTCATTCAATTACCTATATATATATATATATATATATATATATATATATATATATATATATATATATAAAGAATTATATATATTTATTACAGACATTTTTATGTTTAACGTTCTTTTTATAGATACAAGTATTTAAGTAAATGCTCTGTTTATAATAAACAGTATTAAATAACATTTACCGTCTCGACTGTCCGAGAAATTTTCATAGAAAACATTCGTCCTTTGACAGGATTCGAACCTGCATCGTAGTTTAGTTTAACACAAGTCCACATGTGAGAATCATAATCCCCATACACAAGTAATTATTTTCTCTATAAATATATAAAGCTCTATAAGGTCTCTCTCTCTCTCTCTCTCTCTCTCTCTCTATATATATATATATATATATATATATATATATATATATATATATATATATAAAGCTCAAATTCGTGTCAGTATCCGCTCGAAGTTTAGAAAATTCAAATATATAGAAAATAGATTGTCTGTGTGTCAGTGAAACGATGCATAAAACTTTGACATAAAATAAATGCGAGTTTATCACTTATAACTCTAAGCATATGTTTTATATCTTGCTCAACTTCGCAATTTTTGCATAAAACTGAAAATTTGTATATTCAACTTTAAAAATCATTAAAAATAACTGTTTTTATTCTTATCTAGTCTGGTCTTGTGTGTTCCTTATAAATTTAAATTGCTTAGTCATTCAAAGGAAGCCATTTTTCTATTCTGAAATCGGTAACTACCTTAGCATTTAGATCTTAGTAAAGTGAACTATGTGTTCGTCCTGCCTGGTTTTTACAGGTCGAGAGCAGTGCTCTCGACTGAGAAAAATACTGGTGTTATATAGTTCTCCCAGTCCTAGACCCACGCTGACTATTATTGGCTAATCCCTACCCAGTATCGTTAAGATGCAAATAGGCAGCGCCAACGACTCAAAGTAGGTCTTCTCTTAAGAGCCCATTGCAGAAGGGGACGCAACTCCTGGTGCTTGCCGGACTGACGCGATTGTCTGTTAGAACATGTTGACATTTCTAACAGCATATTTTATAAATCTCAGAAACGTTATAAATCAGACTGCTGCAAATTGCGACAGTTTCTTCAATAACCTTTTGCAGCATAGTCAAATCTCTCAAAGAAAAAACTGCGTAGCGCAATAGAAAAAAAATGAAGGACTTAGGTCGGACAACTCCGGGTAACATTGCTAGTTTTTTTTTTAATAAGCACAAAAACAAATGATGAGTCATGTTATGAACTCCTGCATCGTTCATTTAATTATGATCTTTATTGTCGTTTCTGTACACGCGTCCCAGACACATGATCATTGGTCAGCCCTTGCTATAATCATAACCCTAAAGTGATAAGATTGATAATACACTAAATGAAAGAAGGCGATAGAATACGAACAGTCTCAAAGGATTATACAATATTCCCAACAATGTAAAAAAACAAATCACTTTAGAAATATCATCTGTCTACAACAAGACATTGAAGAAGTTGGTGTAACATAATTTGTCATGCCATGAGATTGGTTTTTTAAACAGCAAGCCACAACTGGTATTATTTTTCTTTCAAATAAATAACGTGCTATTCTTTAAGCTGATGAGATGCACTCAAGAGACCTTGTTTTCCTAATTATCTACTGAAAGCTATAAATCTCTCTCCTGTGTCTACGTAACAGTGTTCCTGTGCCTATACGAAGAGTCTCATACAACGGCAAGTGCGTTCATCGCCTAAAATTTAATTAAAAATATCTGTTAAGTATTCTGTCAAAAATCACTGTCAGAATGGAAAATAATGACATTTTGGTTACAAATGGCAAACATTTTATGATAAGAAATGCTGAATAGTATAAGCTGTGATAAAACAGAAATATAATCTTTAACGTGCTGATCATTTACGTCAGGTCAATAAATTTGGTATCATGTAATCCAGTAGTACTTTGCCGCCTGACGAGGTCTTCTGCGACTAAACCGGTTTCCTCACCACGTGTTCTGAACCAAAGCAAGCCTTCAAGTTGGGGTACATCGGCTGTGATTTGACCTGGAGAAGGATGGATTCGACAATACATACTAAGCATGAAAAAATACCTCTCAGGCTTTCAACCCACATATGTGGAGGGAACATGTCAGGTGATCAGCTGTGTAGCGAGTCTATGATGATAATTAGCGTTGCTTATATACCAGGCAGTTGAAAGTTTGCTCGATACCCCATTGATTGTTCTAGAAACGTCTCCTTGAACCCAAACTAAGTCTCCCGAGCATATTAGGAGACATTCAAGTTATGCATGAAAAGATTTAATGCGAGAACAATAAAGCTGTTGGTGAATTAAAGGCTCCATGTTTAAAAGTCAGGATTGCTCCATGGGGTAAAGCATTGGTGATGTAGTAATTGTGAATTCAATCCGTTGGTCGGGTAGTGCAGATTAGAATCAGTGGAAAGAGGGCGAGAAGGAATAACTGTGTAGTACTAAACGAGGAACTGGATGCAATATCCTTAGATATGGACAGCGGAATGAGAACACAGATTAAATAAAGGGTTCAGTTCGAAAGCACCTGATGAAGGCCGAAGGGTACAATAGTCGAAACGTTGTGACAATAACAACAAAGATGAGGACATAATCCGAGTAGAAAGAATACAAATAAATTATTAATCTTTACCCGTTGCAATTCCAGGAGAAACATTTGCTGCCTTTGAGTTCTCACTTTACTTGGGGTAAAACAAGGTTCCCAGCATGTAAATAAACTGAGACACGAAGCCGTAATGTCTGATGCAACCGGGGAATGGTAATATTAGCCGTTTCCTTATAAGGAAACATTCAGCATTCATTGACAGATCAACCAGAGTTACTCTCGGTTAAAATTCATCAAATTTTAGTACTAAAATAATTTTTCAGTAAAAATAGGTTACTTAAGTCAAATAACTGTTATCACTCTTTCCATTATTGAAGGAGACATTTTTTCTTACCTTTTGTTCGAACTAGTATGGTACATCAAAAATCTTGACTATATCATTATTTTCTTTCCGAGTAACAACTGTTATCTATTTTAGGTGTTGCTGCTGTTGAAAGTTCTCAAGTGATAAGGTTTCTCTTATTTGCTACAGCTTTTTTTGTGATTCTGTAGCGCCAATTCACGAGGTTCGAAGAAGGATGGTCCTTGCTAAAACCTACAGGATTCATTCGCAGGAAGCCATTTTAGTCATTGATCTGAGAAAGCGGTTACACAGTTCTGAACGAGTCTGCATGACATCCAAACTGACGAGGCTATATACGTTCCTTAAATAAGGGCTTCCAAGAAGTGATGAAATATTTCGAAATCAGGCCATGATCACTCTTGTCAGATAAGTACTATAGAAATATGATTTTGTTTTGGTCTCGCCGAACAAATACAGCCGAAGTAATGGTAAGCAAGTGATCAAAAATCTGGTATCTCACAATGAGATTCTTCTTTGCTAAATGTTTGAAAATCCGAATCGTTATATAAAAGCCGGTTTAATTCAAATATTGAATAAAGAAAGGGGAGTTAATTAGTTTGGTTGCTGATTGTCATTCCGTGAAAATATAATTCGGAAAGGCCTTTAATTCTGCCACTCTGGTTCCAACGCCAGTCATACTGATATATATTTTTATAGTACTGTATTTAGGAACATAAAAATATATTTGTAGTGCGATGTAATTCGCAAAATAAAAAAAAATGAAACTAATTTTAAGAGAATTAAAGTCGTATATCGAGTCAATATTCTTTTTTCTTTTTTCCTAAAAAGCTCCCTTCTATTTGAACTCAGTGGAATCAAGAAAATTTTTGTTTTGTTTTCGGGCGAATTCTAAATGATATATAAGATATGCAGATGACACAGTGTTGATGGCAGACAGAAAGGAAACTAGGAATTCCTAGAAAATGTCATAAAAGAAAGAGAGAAGAAAGGACTAAAGTTCAATTGCAAGAAGATCAGGTGTATTGTTGTCAGCAAGGGTAACAGCCCAAGATGCGAACTTCGAAGTGGAGATGCCAAAATCAAGCAAGTACAAACATTTAAGAATCTAGAATGGGTTTTATCAAAGGACAGAAGATATGACACCGCAATCTGAAAGCGCATTGGAATTGAGAAAGATGCCTTCTAAAAGCTAAGTAAAGTACTAAGAAACAGGAAGATTTATTTAAAAACAGTGTTGAAATTTTATACAATATCGCACCCCCCATGTGAAAGTGAATGCTGGACAATATCCTCGCAGACACAGAAGAGACTTGAGGTAGCAGAAATTTAGCTCTATAGAAGGCTACTGAGAATCCTATCGACTGAACATATGACTAATGAGAAAGATTTAGTGAAATGGGAACAAAAGGACGTTTATATTTAGAATCAATAAAGAGAGGAAAGAGGGCTTGGAAAATTAAACATTCAGAGGGCATATTGAAGGCAATAGAGACATAGGAAAACAGCACTAATCTACCTAAGGACCTTGTGTAAATGTTTGGCAGAACAGCAAAAAACAAATCTTAATAAAAGCTACAAAGGATAGAAAAATGTGGAGAGCCATGATCACCCACGTCCTGAAGAGACACGGCATATAGAAGCAGAGATAAATGGAAACCTGTTGTACAGCAACAGTTGGCAATTTCTGTCACCAGTGAATCTGTTAGCATCCAGACTCTGTGTCAGTCTAAAGTATGCTAAATAAATGCCAGCATCATATGACATTTTACTGAGCGACTTTGCAATGTGAAAGTCTAGAGCAGGTGCCAAGGATTCTTTTGTTCGGTATTACACGAAATCTGTGTTAAATGATACCCACCCACTCTACTTCAAAGTAAACGAAAACATAGCAAAATGCACTTAAAATGAAGAATAAACTCTTTCATGGCCAGGAATTAATGAACATATACACCCTTGTGCAAATTAATTGAAACAAAACGAATAATTCCGTTATTATTTACATTTTTTCGTATTTTCCAATGAAAATCACCCAGTGCACATGTTAATACTTCATATGTCCATTCAACAAACTATTAGGTTGGTGCAAAAATAATGACGTAATAATGTCGTTTTTTGACGTATTTTTTAACGGTAAAAAACGACATTATTACTTCATTATTTTTGCACCAACCTAATAGTTCGTGGCAGATTGACTACAGATTCTCGATAAGACTTAAATCCGAAGAGCTTACGGGCCAGTCTGTAGTATTTTGATTTGCTCACTGGTAAGGCTTGCCAGTGTATTTGTGCTGCATTACAACTTTCGTACGCTTCCTTGGAATAATTTTCATCGCAGACAGTGGCCGTAGGACAACTAATCGACAATCGAGACAATAGTGTCTGGGCGTGATAAAAATCAGATGCAATCACGGATGACGCAATATTTTTCAAGGTCAAACAAATTTCATCATACACCTCTAAAATAGATTCATATTACTGCACACCACTGCAGATGACCTAATCTGAGGAAAAAATAGAAATCGATTACACCCTGTTACTCGAGTGGGTCTAAAACTGACCATATGGTTAAAGAAAGGAAACTAAAGCGGTTGTTTCAATTAAATTGCGCAAGGATGTATGTTTTGGGGCTATGTCCTTTGGATGTGTTTATAAATACAAATTTACGTTACCTTTCGCTAATTAAAATCCGACAGTTCCCAAAAAAGATACTATCAATATATTAACTGAGGTAAGATTTTAGAATCTGGATAAGGATGGATATTGTAACCCGAATATCACACGATATATTTCGCATATAAATATAAGAATATCATGAATGATTTACTAGCAACAGGTACTTAATACCACTTTTATTGTGCAGAGCTTGATTCGAATAATAAAATTTGACATAATGTCCATATTTTACGTGTTAATTTCGTGTCTGTCATCAGTGTTTTAGTGACTTAATCCGAGGAAAAATAGAAGTCCATTAAACCCTGTCACTCCAGTCGGTCTAAAACTGACCGTATGGTGACGGAAAGGAAGCTAAAGTGGTTGTTTCAATTAATTTGCGCAAGGATATACGTTTGTCATATTCAGAAAACTAAGAACATTGGCTAAAATCATGGATGTAACCAAAGTACCACATTTAAGTAAACAACACAAAAAGAAAGGTGTAAATTAGTCGAAGAAATACAGGATTTTTCAGTAATAATTTGTTGTGATGAAGCAATAGTTAATTGGATGGACGCTTAGAATGTTTGGTAGAATGTTTGGTAGAATGTTTGGATACTTCGTGAAAATAGTCATTCGACACAACGAATTTAGAAGTGGATTTAATTTAGGGTCTGGTATTGTAAAACATTAAACTTACATAATTCCTTTCAAAGATGAAGTACAAGACAAATGTAGAGAATGATTGTGGTTTCGTGGTGAAGACAAAACCAACAATCTTTATGCTAAAGATTATATTCATAAAAGACAATCTTCATACTTATTCTGTAAAATTAGTGTTTTCAAAAATGCTAAATCATTGGAATGGATACCAGTCTCTTCACATATTAATACAATAGAAAACGTATAGAAAACACCATCATTAATAAACCTGAGAATGAAAAATAATATTCATGCAAAGATGTCTAAGAAGCAAAAAAACAAAAAAAACAAAACAAAAAAAAACAAAACACAAAAAAAAACAAATGTAAGTAATGTTAAATTCGAAACAGTAGAAAATTTAAGAAAATTGCGGTTGAAAGACTAATAAAGGTTTTAGAATATTAAGAAGAGCATCGAAAATGTAAAACGCTACTTGCAAAAAACAAGGGAGTTTATTTTTTATAGAAATCTTAATAGATGAATATGAAACAAAAAATCTATATCAGTTTGTTCATATCTATCTATCTATCTATCTATCTATCTATCTATCTATCTATCTATCTCAGTCTGTTCACATCTATCTATCTATCTATCTATCTATCTCAGTCTGTTCACATCTATCTATCTATCTATCACAGTCTTTTCAAATCTGTCTGTCTGTCTGTCTCTCTCTCTCTCTCTCTCTATCTATCTATCTCAGTCTGTTTCCATCTATCTGTCTATCTTGGCCGTTCGATCGTCTACAGTAGGTCATCAGTGGTGATGATGATCACACTCACTTAAGCATTTGTTGAGCCTTGAATGTTCTCGACTTTAGACATTGTGAAAAACTTAACTCTAAAGTGTAATCAACTCCAGGCACAATTTTTTTTTATATTTCAACACTTTCTTTAATTGTCTCGAAAATAATTTTATCTTTCCAAGTTCGGATTATTCAAGCCCCTATTTTCTGGATTTCAAGTGATTCAATTTACATATTTTTTTCCCTTTTTCTCGGTTCACTGCGTTACTTAAACATGAAGCGTTTATACGATTTTTTAAAATCATTTCTTTCTATTTTCGTTCTCTTTCAATTTTAATTTTACGCATTCGTCTTCTTTTCACGAACTTTTCAAACTGGTGATCTTTTTGCTCTTAGAAGGTTTTCCTTTGAGTTTTATCATTTACTTTTCTCTTCTTATTTCCACGTGTCGGCCATTATAAGACTTCTAAGGACTCTTTTATTTTTTATTTTTTCCTCTTCTTAATTTGTCAACTGCGTGATAATATGATGCTGCCCTTTTCCTTTGAGAAGGAAAGGGTTAAAAATGCCTGTTTTACGACGTGTATACCTTTTCGATACGATACCCCAAACCGCCAGGAGACGAATGATCATCGACTCACCAACAGCCGCTTTTTATTGGACATTCGAACAAATGATAATGGAAAATTTCCTTGTCGTCCTAAACCGGATTTTAATATTTCTGCACATTAGTTTCCTCACATTAACATCACCCTATGGGTTCTCCAAAAGATGAATTTTTGCAGTTGATTTTTATATCTTTTAAAATATTGTTTGTACAATAATAATAATAATAATAATTTCACAAATGGTGATGGAGTGACTATACTGAGGAATTTTCCAGTCCCCACAGACAGGAAATTGATGCAAATAGACTAGAAATAGTCATAAAAGATTTAAAAAAAAGAATCTGCCAACTTACTGATATGACTTGACCACAGGATTCCAATGTTTCTGTTATATACCTATGAACACTAATGGGTATGTCTCAATCTTCATTAATACGTTGGACACTATTGTAAGTGGGGGTAAAATGCGTGATCTGTCAGCATGAGAAGTTTTTGCCGTGTCGAACTCTGCCTTTGGGCAGTGAGGAACCCAGACGAGGCTTCGCCGAAGGCCAGTGTCTCGTTCGGGGAGGTAGACTGACCCTGAACCCGTTTATACGGGTTCGAAAGGGAATATTTTTGGCCGAGCCTACGGACTCGGAGAACCCACGTTAAACTGGCCTTGTGCCATATGCAACAAACGTGGGGGGGTAGCTAAATATACTATGCTGCATAAGCTGGCAGCGTGAGGTGTCAGCGTGAGCAGTTCTTGCCGTGTCGAACTCTCTGCCTTTGGGCAGAGAGGAACCCGGACGAGGCTATGCCGAAGGGCAGCCTCTCGTCTGGAGGGGTAGATAGCCGATCCAGCGTATCCGTGGTCTACGGGCAATTTTTGCTCGAGCCCACGGACTCGGATTTCCCTACATTTAATTTGGCCTTGTGCCGTGGGGAGGCAGGTAAATATCGTAATATGCTAAGTACTCCACCGCTAGCAGTGGTTTACCTACTTCACGCCGCTTGCGAGTATTGTATTTTGTTGATTTTGTTGATTGTATCTTTATAAGATTCCCATTTCATTTCCAAACTGCGTTTTCGTTATTCCTCATTCAGTAACCCTTTCTAGGTTACAACAGTTTCCAACAAAGGCATTGCAGACACGGTTATGCCAGTTGTATGTAAGGTAGGCTTTAAAATAGTTGAAAAAAATTATGGTAGAAACATCTTGAAATAGAGATTCAAAATATATAGGGCACGAAAGCCATTAATATTTCAGCCTTGACAACAAGAGCATTGGTCTTATAACCAAAGGAACTGACAAATACCAATTAACTCCTGTCTTAAGGAATTTGAAATAAACCTTAAATTTTGATAGGGGGAATTGGGTATGATAAAAAAGGGTACCACAAATCATGTGAGTAAAATTCCTGGAACATCTGCATCTCAGAACTGCAAAACATTATTGTTATGGGACCTTACCCATAATAATAATAATAATAATAATGGACTATTCCATACTTAATAAATACTGCGCCTCAGGAGTAGGCAAGGAGTCAGTAGGATCAGTAGTTCAAGTCGAGTCAAGAGTCGAGTAAAAGGCAGTCCAAAACAGAGTCGCGTTCAGACAATTACTACAAGACATTGGAATAGTGATACTGGTCGAGACTACATTGCTCTCTCTACTAAACCTGATTGTTCGTACTAACACTTTATATTTCTCTGTATATATTCCTGTTTGTAATATATCTGTGTTATTCCATACCTGTGTTCGAGTTCTTCTTTATTGGTTCTACCTTGGACTATCACCATAGTACAAGGAACCGGACCATAACAATTATTTTGTGCAGAAGTGCACATATCACATCCGAAAAGCCCTTGAAACGAAACATCACATACATGTAGAGATAACTCTACCGCAGTGCCCGTTTTACTCATAAACCCTGGATGGATTTAGTAATTAGGCACTTAAAATTATTTTCTAGCAAGATGATAGCACGAACAGTAATAATAATGAAGCATCGGGAAGTGCCAGTGAGCGTTGCTGGTGTTATAAAATCTCTCGACAAAATAATAATGTCTAATGCAACGAGGATAAAATCATTTGCTTAATAAAAAAAATATTTTCTATTTTTTTATCCTCTCACATCTCGTGTTTGATACCAGAAGAGCTATGTTTCATATTCTGAACAGACTACTTGTTGTACGTGTGATTAATCCACATTAAATTACATGTCCATATTTGGGACCCCGATTTCGAGTACGGTGAAGTGCGTGCCTTCTTCTCCTACCGCGCTTTGCATATGTATATTATAGCACAGTTGACGCATTAAGACAGTATTTTGAGTTTCGCGTTTGGTTGGTTAATTTTTTTAGCGGTATATCAACCTCTACGGGTTATTTACAGATTGCGATATCTATCAGAGAGATGAAATTTAAATTTTTATTATGGCATTATTCCAAAATTTTTACACCAGCAGATAGCTATTAATGTCAACAACTGAGCACAAATAGTTATTAATTAAAAAAAAATAATTAGTAATTAATGTATAATATTATCCATAACTATATGTACGAGAATATTTTTGATAAAATTAAAAATAACATAAATATTTAAAAAAATACGTAAAAATAACGTGGAAAATTCCTTTTTTTACAATATAGGTATTTTTACTATATTATTGTTGTGACCAAGTAAATAGTTAAGTAATAACAAAAACCAGGTTTGCATATATATCGTATGTTAAACAGTAAGTACAACAGAACACCAGAAGAGTAGTACACGACTAGTGAGAGTGTATCGAATGAACTAGCGCTCAATCTATTCAATGTTATATTTGACATCCCCCCCCACACGAGGGATGTATGTGGCACAAGGCCGAGTTTACCGTGGGTTCACGAGCCCGTAGCCAAAAATATTCCCTTAGAACCCGCATAAACGAGTTCAGGATCTGTCTACCTCCCCGGACGAAACTTTGCCCTGCGGCAAAGCCTTGTCAGGATTCCTCTCTGCTCAAGGCAGAGAGTTTAACAATAATGAATAATCTATTCAACTGTTAATATTTAGCAGCCCCCACCCCACGAGGGTGTATGTGGCACAAGGCCGGTTTATTGTGGGTACTCCAAGCCCGTAGGCTCGGTCAAAAATATTCCCTTTGAACCCGCCTAAACGGGTTCAGGGATTGTCAACCTCCTCGGACGAAACTTTGCCCTGTGGCAAAGCCTCGTCCGAGTTCCTCTCCGCTCGAAGCAGAGAGTTCGACAGAAATGGACAGTCTGGTCGACCGTTCTCCAATATGCTTCTCTCCTACTAATCTTATAGTAGGCGGAAGAGTCTAACATAGACATTTTAGAGGGAGGACACCCCAATAGTTATAATGCTTATTACCTAAACAATAATAATGCTGAATATTTTTTTAAACATTAAAGTATATTTAATCACATCTCCTGAATAGCTATCGCGATCTGTTAATGCTAAAACCTAAATATTTTGAACATGTCTTCATCTACAGGTAAAATGCATTGTTGGTCATTTTACTATAGAAATGTATTTTTATAATTAGTGTTTTGATTCAGTTTGAGAGAACTCATTATTTACCCATAGCTGGGACCCTAACAGGTGCTACCCCTCTGGGTTACAGTGAACCTGGAAACAACAGCAATTTAGAGGTGGTTCCACGCTCCTCAAAACCTTCAATCTTTTGATCAGAGGCCTTACTGACGGATGTAGTTTATCGTCATACCCAGGTCTTCAGTTTCTCTGAGGGAAATGTTCGGCTAATATTTATTTTTTACTTGCAGTTCCGTAAAAACAATAAAAATACTTTTAGCACACTCAGAGTATAGCTGACTGCTCGTATCAGATTATGAATGCCTGTAAGAGTAGTTCCTGATGTAAACGCCTTCCCAGGAGCATCCACAGAGCCGATTTGTGGTTTATACTGTAACTATGCTGATCGGATCCTAGTTAGAGTTTTTGATGATCATTCTCGGTCACGATGACTTGTGACGTTGTGCTAACGCAACCATTGACGACTTCCGTACACATTCACCTACGTAATTTCACTCACAAGTCTTGAGTCAACTCGTGGCATGGGTTCCAGATATTTCCCAATAGTACCACAGTTGTCTTCCCAGACTAATATTACCAAAAAGTGACAAATCGACCATGGTGAAACTCGAACCTGGGTATCATGATCGGAATATAGAAGAATATATTAAATTACGCATTATATTTTTTGTGTAAAGTATTTTTAAAGAACAAATCTGCTATGATTTTATCCTGATTTTTCAACGTCTTTCTTATACGGTGGATGGTTATTGTTTTTCTTTTCTTTTCTTTTATTATACAACGGGACTGTGTGTATTGTGGTGTGTGTGTGTGTGTGTGTGTGTAAATATTTATTGATTTGCAGGACTGTGTGTATTTTGCGCACACTGAAATGCAATTATTTGGGTTGGAATTCTTAATTATCAGGGCGACTCCCTGGGAACCCGAGTAGGAATACACGTATTTGCTCCGTGCATTTTGTAAACAAAAAGAACCAAAATTTTAAAGGAATCGTTTTGAAAATGCCGAAAAAAAAAGTCACGTGATCTCTATGGAAACAGGGAACGCTAACGACACGCGCGCGCGCGTGACAAAAATGAATCTTACCATGTTATAATTTCTATCTATAATCAATAATGCGATTTAGGCAAATAGCCCATTTTATCAAAATATAATTTATTTAATACAACACTATACATCCATTATTTACATTATTCGGCCATATTTATTAGAAAGTTTCGGCCGTTGTACGCCCGACCGTCTTCAGGTGGTCGGAATGTCGAACTGAACCCTTTATTTTTACTGGGGAAGACTGTTCTAGTTCCACGTGCCATGCTTAATGGATATCAGTTATCTCCTGTTAATTTCCCTCTGAAAGTTCTCCACTGCCTTAATCGGGTATTGAACTCAAACTCTTTGGGTCCGGTCACTGGATCTAACCAACGCCTTTATCCACTGTGCCATGTGCCCATCTGTGTATGAATTCCTGAGTATTATAAACCTAATGTCTCAGCAAACAATTTTTACCAGTGCTCATATTGCAATTTTTGCTGTTATCATTACATGTTTTTACCCGAGCTCATATTGCAACTTTTGTTGTTATTATTGCTTTTCTCTGGCACTCCTTATTACTGGTTCCCATATTGTATTCATTTCTATGCTTGGTCAGCTCAGGAGATTTTTGTGGCCTGGCATATGTGCTGATTCCTTAAGTTTACGGCCGAAACGTTGTAATAAATATGGTGACAAAGATGACAATAGTCCCAATAATGTAAATAATGTACATAATACCTCATCTCAGAAATATAGACAGTATACATCCATATCTGATAAAATTATTCTGTTATTTATTTATTTTATTTTTTAAAAATATTTCACCCCAAGCAAGGCAGGAATGCCACTAGTACGCAGAGTGAAAGGGAAAGAGAAAAGACTGAGTATAGGGAGGATTGAGGAAAGGACAAAAGATGAACGGGATTCAAGAAGGTAGAAGATGGCGATTGACGTTGCATTTAAATTTTGTTAATCATTTCACCCCAAGCAATGAATGCCAAGAATGCCACTAGTGCGCAGGATTTACAGGGAGTGAAAAGGAAAGAGAAAACTGAGTATAAGAAGGATTGGGAAAAGGACAAAAGATGAAGGCAGAAGTTGGCGATTGATGTCACATTTAAATTTTTGGAGGTTGTAGTCATTAGGGAGACATGGAAACGGAAAGGAGTTGCACAGGTGGGAAGTGCGAGAAAAATACTATTCGAGTAGAAGTGACGGTTGACTTTAGCTATTTCAACAGTAAAACGGTGGGACCTAGCTGCCAATCTAGTAACACGTTTAAATTCATGTAGTCAGGGCAACAGTGGAAACAGCTCGTCAGAGCAGTTGTCACGAAAATAGTCTGTCGAGCTGAGTATGGCACAAGGTCACACCTATGCAGATTATACCGTTGTTTATGGATGCACTTCCAAAAACCAAAATGATTGGAACTATCCTCTGACCTAGTTCTAAGAACTTAATGGGTGGGAGGTAACTGACTTCTAATTTTCAAAGCTTCAAAAATAAGCCTGTCTCGTTTTCCCATCACCGTTCAGATCCTGACTCCGTTAGTCATGATGAAGAGTGACACTCCAAATGAGACTCCCTGCTTTGAAAGTCTCAAATATTCCTTGATCTAAAGTATTAGGTTGGTGCAAAAATAATGACGTAATAATGTCGTTTTTGGACGTTAATACGTCAAAAAACGACATTATTACGTCATTATTTTTGCACCAACCTAATAGAATATAAATATCTGAAAAAAAAATTAGAAGCTGACGCCTGCGATCGCGAACGTTTACAGCACAATAATACTATGCTAGAAAAAAAAAATGGATGGCCACTTGAAAGTGCATTATCGAGAAATTCCTCCCGTTCGGGAACAAGTGACAACAATTTCGATATGAAGGTTAACAATAAGACAGTGAAGGAAACAAACAAAAACAACGCCCAATGTTTATAGAAATAAGAGAGAGAAATTATATTTACAATAAAAACATCAGTTGGATTTGACATAAATGAATAATACTTAAATTGTACTAACAACAGGTCTAAATGCTATGGGATGATTCCCAGACATTTAACATCAAACATGTAAATAAAGCAATTTTTTGTACTTACTAACGGAACGAAAAGGATATTTCATCTCTTTTCACCAGAGTTGTTGTTTTAATGTTTCATGCTACCACTAACGGGCTTAATTAGGTACCTCTATGAGATCTCTAAAAAAAGAGCATAGCATGATGAAAAGGACGCCAAACTTGAAGAAAACAAAATTTTATCGTCTAAATGCTTATGTTATTACTAAGACGAAAGACCAAAGTTTTTTTTTAATTATTTTTCAATTTTTTTCTTTCTTTTTAGAACATTCTAAATTTTGATTAAAAAAAACCTTGTTTCTCTTTGTATCACCGGAAGTAGTAAAATAACATATACAATTTTTAGCACGTTTTTTTTTTTTTGTATGATACACATTAATTTAGAAAATCTTGCAAAAATAAAAATGTCTATCGGATGAAATGAAACTTTCAAAAACTATTCACAGGTGATCGAAATTATTATAAATATGTTTTTTTTTTTATTAAAGTCATGTCAGAATTTTTTTTTTATATTTATTACCCCACCTATAGCTAATTTATGAAAACGCTAGAAATTCGACCGAGTCTAGTTTAGTGATTACAATAGTGATTACAAGGCTTTGAGGAATGCAAATCATGTTATTTTGTTTGTTTTTAATTGGATCCCCCCTACCTGAAAATCAGCTCTGAATTGTAACATTCAAAACTCAATAAAACACAAAGATATTTAATTTCAAATGCTTTTATTTGCTTTTAGTTGTTTTTATGAATATGGACAATATTTTCTGAAAGCAAAAAAATTTTCGATGTAAAATGAATTTTTATTTGTTATTTCTTTAATTATAATAGATTTTTACATTTAAATTGTTAAAATATAAAATTAGTTAAAAGCCGAATCAGGTTTCCTAAGCGTCCTTATAAGATAGATCCTTTTTTAGCGCGTTGTAAATTGTATCATTTTAACTAATCAGAATATCCGGAGTAATTAAGAAATGTAATTTTGTGTTTATAATTGGGCTGTAATTATAAAGTACAAAAGACCAACCAGAATACAATTAAGTTGCGTTATTTGAGTTAAGCATTGTTCTCCGCTGTTAAGGCCTTTACTTTTGCGAAACAGGTGTGGAGAAGTCAATTTCAACTTAGAAGGGTATCGGTATCATCTTATGAAATTTATATTATCTTATTTTTCTATTAATCTCAGTTATGACATTTTTCCATTAATGAAATATCAAAATTAATACTAAAATGAATAGAAATACAAATAACGCAGTAAAATGTAATAAATGTACATAAAATTATAGTATTTTATGTACACTTCTGATAAAATTTCATAAGATTTTGTACCTATAAATTAATTAGATACCTTTCTTATGAAATATGAAATTTAATCTCACTCTTAACAGTCTTATTTTAATTTCTTTATAATATATTTTCCATAAAGCATCGTAAACGTAAAGATGAAAGCTAAGTACAAAAAAAAAAAATAAAAATAAAAATAAATAAATAAAAAAATAAATAAATTAGAGCGCTGAAAGTTTTCCTTAAAAATAACGAGGTAAATAATTTGTTCACTTAAATCTAAATAACTTTACTTTTCGCCTTCCGTAGAACAAATTATGATCACGTAATCCGTCAATACCGTCATTCAACACCTGTCAAGTGACGCAAAACGTTATGACCTGCTTTAATTTATTTTCAAATTACATCTTTTCGGCGCAGAAGCTAAGTTAAACTTGGTCCAAAATATTTAAAATAAACATTATAATTTCTGATTTCCTTAAAATAAGTTTTGAAAAAATGATAATTGATTTTTAAAAGAATTTCAAAGTCAAATTTTCATTTTTTTTATAAAATAGAAAAAAAATGGATGCCATCATTGATTAACTGTCAACTTTGCTGACTCAAAAAAAAAACAAGATTTTTAACGAAAATTTCCGACGTACTCGGAACAATTAAAAAATGTAAAAAATATCCTCAAGATACTTTGATCTTTCCTCTTAATAATAATATGAACATTTAGACGATAAAATTTTGTTTTCGTCAAGTTTGGCGTCTTTTTCATCATGCTATGTTATTTTTAGCGATCTCATGGCTTAATAACGGGTTTCATATTTAACTATTTAAAATGTAAACTTTCTCTGCCGGATATTTAAAGTTTTGACTAACACGAGAAGTTGCCTTGAAAGGACCAGAAACCACTTTATTCGCAAAACGAAGTATATAAGCATGGAGAAATCTCTCGTTCTGTTCTATAGTTGTCGGTCGTCATGGAGATGTTGATGACTCCAGTTGCTGCACCTTGACAAACCTCCTTGAGTTGAGGGAGGAAGCGGTGATGACGTCACTCCCCTGTTTGGCTAAAGGCACAGACTAAAGGTCCTGGGCTGTAGGCAAAACAACTGAAATGGCTAACTTGCTCTTTAAATAAACTCAAACGAGTCAATTTTGCATACGCAGAAATGGCAAAAATAAACATCAATTTTCTTTTCGTTCCTTTTTCCGCCAGTATATAAAAAATAATTACTAAATCTGACGATAATACACGTCTGCGATAAAAGAAAATCATTAAATTAGCAGACGACAACACGTCTGTTAACAGCTTGACACTTGGGTGCATTATATTTTAATTTTAAAATAAAATATAGCATATTTACAAAATAAGTGTACATGCAAAAAAATTAACAAAATATGTTTTTTATTATTTTAATTTTCAACATATACATTGCTAAAAATAGTGTGAAAATGGTCGACTCATTTTACCTTTTCACGAAGTACCTGGTTCAGTCTTTGTCTTTAAAAGAGATAGATTAGAACAGGATTGGAGTATCGCTGCTTTATCTTGGTTGAAGCTAGTCAAGCACCACTTTTTTGCCTCCATGGAGTTCAAAATCGTATAGTTCGATTTGTTTTCTGAGAGAATGATTTGTTTTCTGAGGGATTAGTTTCTTTTCTGAGGGGTTAGTTTCTTTTCTGAGGGAATGATTTATTTTCTGAGGGAATGATTTGTTTTCTGAGGGGTTGGTTTCTTTTCTGAGGGGTTAGTTTCTTTTCTGAGGGAATGATTTGTTTTCTGAGAGAATGATTTGTTTTCTGACGGGTTAGTTTCTTTTCTGAGAGAATGATTTGTTTTCTAAGGGAATGATTTGTTTTCTGAGAGAATGATTTGTTTTCTGAGGGGTTGGTTTCTTTTCTGAGGAAATAATTTGTTTTCTGCGGGGATTAATTGTTTTCTATAGAAATGATTTGTTTTTTGAGGGAATGATTTGTTTTCTGAGTGGTTGGTGTCTTTTCTGAGGAAATGGTTCATTTTCTGAGAGATTGATTTGTTTTCTGAGGTGATGAATTGTTTTCTGAGGGAATTATTTGGTTTCTCAGAGGATGATATGTTTCCTGAGGGGATGATTTGGTTTCTGAGGGGATTATTTGTTTTCTATTCCGCAGCTTATTGCCCAAAGACTTAACATCATAAGCCGATCTCGATGTTATGTCACAATTTTCATGGCAAATGTTCGGATGAACTTCATTTATTATTCCCAAATAGCTTAGACCTTTACAGCTAGGACTCAACATGCTATGGACACGGAATCGAATCACCGATATTTCCTCCGTATTTCATTTATAAGAAGGAAGTCCATCCATCTTTTCCTGAATAATGCTACTTTTTGAAAAAGACTCCCACGAGGATGCTTCTCTGAACACTACAATCTTGACCGCATAATCTACACTTCTTACCACTTTATTTTCCATCAGTCCTTATCATTTTGACCGTATATTTCTATCTTGAGTGACTATCGAGCCTTGTAGTGGTTGGATTTCAGTATATAAAAAAGACCTGTACTCGGTAGCTTAATGCGCTTAAATTGAAACCATTTATGAGGTTGGGCTATTTTCTGACGTCAATATTAAAAATTGGAAGGGCCTGAATTGCAAATCCTCGTTGAAACCTTTTGTTTTTCTAATCTCAGCGACAAAAACTGAGATCTTAAGCTTGAATTTATTAAGCTTAGCTTGCTATGACACAAGGTCAAATTGAATGTAAAAAAAAAAACTTACAAAGTGAAAGGATTTGAATGCCTTGAAAATCAGCATCCATAATCCTGATTTATAGCTAAGCTTAAACAGACAAGAGATATGAAATGATCGTCGTCCCTTTGCGTCTCATTTGGCAATAATAAGTTTTTACAAAATTTAACCAGTTTTAATAATAAAATTTAATAAAATTTAAATAGTTTTAATGCATTAGCTGAACTAATTTTACGAATTTGTATGAGTTGTGGAGCATGACTCTACGAGATCCGGGTATAACCATAAACTATATCCAGCTCCAAGGCCTCTAATCGGTAGATTTTGAGGAGGGTAGAACCATCTTTTAATTATTATTGTTCCAAGTTCCACCCTAACCCGGGGTGGTAGCACCTTTTAGTGTCCAAGCTAAGGGCAAATAGTGCTCTCCCCCCCGCAAAAAAACAAACAAACAACAAAAAACAAAACATTATGAAAGCATAAAAATACATTTTTATAGTAAAAAATACAAGCAATACATTTTATATAAAAAACGACCAACAATAGAAATTGAGAGTAAAATGACCAACAATACATTTTATCTTTAGTTGAAGGCATAACAATTGTGTTTAAAATATTTAGATTTCGGTATTAAATAAGGCGTAGAGGTTGATATGTCACTAAACAAAATATAACAAAACAAAACATAGGTCTATATCAGTAGTTCCCAACTGATTTTGGGTCATCCCCCACTTTGGTATTTCTAAAATTCTGTTGCCCCCACCTGTAATATTTAATTTTTACATATTCAAAATTGTACTACAATTCACGTGAAGGAAGCTTAAAAGGTCATTAAATTGATCTCTAAACAAGCCTCCAAAGACCATGGCGTCTATGAAAGAGAAAAATTCAAAAATTCAAAAAGACAGTTAAATATAAATAATTTCAAAATACAGGGTGTCCATAAAGTTCGTGTGCACTTTAAAAAATTTATAACTTTATTTGTATTTGTGATAGAAATAATCTGTAAAAAATGTTATAAAGTTTAATGTACCTAGTTTTAAGTATAGCTAAAATAACTAATGTGATTTCAGGCATTACTGTAAATCAGTTGGCAAATGTTTTCCGTGAACTGCAAAATCGTATTACCCTTTGTATTACCAATGATAGAGGACAAGTGGAAACTTAAATAAAATTTCAATAAAACCTTAAAAAATATAGATTTCTTTCTTTCTAATCCTTTTTACAAATTATTTCTATCGCAAATACAAATAAAGTTATAAATTTTTAAAGGGCACACGAACTTTATGGATATAATTTAAATATATATATAATTTCAAAATATATAATAGAGAACTGAAAATAAAATATTTGAATGAAAGTTTATTCTGTAATATACTTTGATCATTTTAATCTTGAAATAATAATGCAAAATGAAATTTGAACTTACGCTGGTATAGTAAGCCGAAGGGTCGAACCTTCTACGTATGGCCTACCAGAATATTACCATGTTGTAGACTCGTCCTTTTTCTTACCTATCAACCCAAACAATTAAAACTGTACTAGACGAATCAACCAATCTCATTGGTTCATCACTGAAAGTTCACGTGCAAAACGAAATTGAGCTAAAACTCAAGTGAGCCAACTTCGGACTTTCAGGACTTATAAAAATAAACGCTGACCGCCCTAGGCAGTCAGTAACAAACACCTACAGAGAAATTGCCAACATACTCCACGTCACTCGAAATTACGATTTTACCGCGCAAAGATACATCATCGCTGACTCACTCACGATCAAAAAACCTCAATCAACTCTGTGGACATCGATTCTCAAACATTGCTTATCTAAAGTGAATTATATTCGCTACCTATTAAGTAAACATCAATGTGCGAACAACCTTAAAAACATTACAGTCAAAGGTAGATCACTCTTTAAAAACTCCTTCTAAAAAGACACTTAATATCGACAATTATTAATATCAATACAAACTTAAAAAGACTGTAAATGAACGAACAATTACGAAGAGAGACATTCTGAAATCTAAAACATCATACACATTTTGCCAACATAACATATACCAATTATCCTGCTTGTATATTGTTTTGAATTGTATATAAATGTTATATTAGTTTCTAATTGAATATGTCTTGTTCTTAATCGTATTTTAAATTTCGTTTATTTATTTGTTGTCGATGCAGAAAGTCACGCAACCTACACAAATTCCTTTTGATTCTTTCAAGCATAATTAATAAATTCTGCACGTCCCCAACAATGTCACTTCGTAAAAGCCAGTTTCCGTTGCTTGTTTAGCACAACAATTGGCAAGTCATTACAAAAGTTATATGTATTGAGTTAGCTTTTCCTTACATCCTCAGATGAAAGCCCGCTTCTGAGTCTCTTACCTTTTAAATCTGTTTTCATTATCCATCGCTTAAATTTACCGGCATCCTATAGGATTGCTGAAGTATGGATGACAAAAAATGAAAACTATCCAAAATGATGAAAGTACTTTCCCAATATTGATATACCTTCATATGACGGGAAACATTCGAACTATTGATCTCTTGCAAACTTACCTGAGTCTGGATTAATGCTACAAACGAGGAGCATAGAAAGAAAATTGAATTCATTATTGTAAAAATAAGCATTTAGATAATTCAGCAAGTCTGACACAAGGCAAAAATTTTTTGGTTGCTAACAGTCAAACTCTACGGGTGGATATTTAAAGCCAATTCGTTAAATATATCTCTTCCATGAAACACCTAAAATTATTTCGCTTAACGTAGTCTGGTTCAAGGCCACAATAATTGGGCACTGAGTGAGAATCGAACAAACTACAGTCGCAGTCTGTTATCTATCTATCTATCTATCTATCACTCACTTAGTGTAGTCTGATACAAGGACACAATAATTGAGCCCTGAGTGAGAATTGAATAAACTATAGTCGCAGACTGTTCACTATCTATCTATCTATCTATCTATCTATCTATCTATCTATCTATCTATCTATCTATCTATCTATCTATCTATCTATCTATCTATCTAAACACACAATATAACTGCTGTAACATTGAGAATTATCTAATAAGAGACGGAAGTTTATTGAAGATGATGTGCCGACAAGAAGCGCCCACAATTCATCTGGATAAAAGAAAGCAAAACAAATAATCCTGAACTAAAAACTGTAAATAGAAAAAACAAAAAACAAATAAGAAACAAAATAAAAACAAATATAAAAACAGTATAAAATGAATTAAATCGAAAGATAAGAAAAACAGTAAAGAAAATATCAATCTATTTGTCAAATTTCCGACAAGTTCCTTGGGAAAATTATCCAGATTTTTCCAAATTACTCTCAGGGAGAAATGACCGAGAATTTTTCCCCTAATTAACTTATAACAAATTTGATTATCTTAATGGCGCTTCATTGTACTTTATACTATTTTTTTTATTTTAAAATGCAACGAAAATAATTATTCAACTCCATTACTAATTACATGAAGGAAGCTTGCTTGTCTTTTTCAGCTCGAATTATTCCATTTAAATCACAGTTCTTATGCTGTAGTTCAACCGGAAAAAAGATATTGCTTCGAAAATCAAGTGAACTGATATCGCGACTCGGGATAGGGACTTAGCCGGTAAAACCCAACTGCAAGATACTTTTGTTAAAATAAAGAGATCTTTATGAGAGAGGAAAATTTCACAAGTTTTGAATAGTAATATTTCGATTACGATGTGGAGGAATATGACGAGAAAATAATTATTTAAATAAAAAAACAAACCCCAAAACCAAAACAACATAAGTACAAACTGAAAAGATTAACAATGGCGGCAATGATGATGAGAAAACTAATGTCAGTAAAAATAAAAGAATAAAGGAAAGACAATAATAGCAACAATAATGATTGATTTTATGAAATGTGTAATTTACATTTTAGTAATTATAATTTTTTAAACGTGTACTGTGTTGCAGTAAAAGCTTTTCGTTGTTCAATCTTCATCTCATGACTTCAATTTAATTATATTAACAATGAAGCAAGATTCTTTCATTTTGAAACTGGGCATCGATTGAAATTTAACTTCGGAAACTTCAAACACATTCTACCTTCGTTCATCCTCAAAGCGAAACTTTTTGTTGGATTATAGATTTTAACTTGATTCAGGCTGCAAATATAACCAAGTAATCGTAATTGGAACGCAGAATTTAATTCACACTAAATATGACAACGTTCTTAATTTTAGAGAAAAAACATTGCTCATTAACCAGATCCTTGAATCGATGGAAATCATTTTGGTACCTTTTTTTTTTTTTTTTTACGAACTATTCAAATACCGCATCAATTATTCCAAAGTAGCGGAGTTTTAAGAAAAACTGCATTTTCTCACCGACGAAAAATTCAATTTGCCTTTTTTGTTTAGGATCAAAATATTTCAACCTTTTCTCCCAAACGGTTAGTCGTGTATATTACTTTAGCTGGGCTCGAAATTCTATCAATTTATCAACTTACAGCTTTAATTCTATAAAAATTTGATATAAGGAAAATTAGCAATTTGAATCTTAGCATTTTTAGGGATTTTTGTTCTTAATAGACTCAAATTTCCCTAACCAGTTGAAATTGATAGTTATTTAATTATTCTTCCAACGTGCTGGGTTAGAGGGTGTCGTTTTAAGGGATTAATGAAAGTGACACGACATTTAAGGTCTGTTTTTGAAGAGAAAAACTAATCAATTTTTCTATACTTCCGTGAAAATTATGGACGTTAGATTATTTATTTTGGTCGACCAATAAACGCTAAAATTTCTTTCATTTTCTGATGACAAAAGAGTGTTTTTTGAAGATTAAAAGTTTCGTTTTAGTTTGATATCTTTAAACTTTTAAATGAATTTTCTTTCTTTCCAAATATAAGTTACACGTTGTTTTTTTTAAATCATAGTTGGCCTGCGATTTTTCGTCACTATTCTTCTAGATCGGTGCCGGATCATCCAGTTTGCCGGATCATCCAATTTGCCGGATCAACATAAAGCATATAATAATGATAATGATAATAATAATAAACTATTAATGAGAAGATTTGTGTTACACCAAAATGCAGATTCTGTGATAAATATCCAGAAACAATTGACCATCTTGTATCAAGTTTCGCAGTATTGACACTCACTGAATATAAAACCCGGCGTGACAGAGTGGGCCAATATTTGCACTGGAAAATATGCAACTTTTACGTAAAGGAAATTGCAAGAAATTGGTATGAACACAACTCAGACCCGGTTACGGAGGTAGGACCTGCTACAATTTTATGTGACTTTCCAATATACACAGAGAGAACAATCAAAGCTAACCGCCCTGACATCGTGATTAGAGACCGCAAAGACAAAATGTGCCTCATTATTGACATGACAGTTCCTGCAGACTGCAATGCATCTTTGAAGATCTTCAAAAGTCTATCAAAATACAAGGACCTTGAAATTGAAATCTCAAAAATGTGGCACATAAGTACATCAATAATTCCAGTTGTAGTTGGAGCCCTCGGATTGATTAAAAAAGAGTCCAATACTCATTGAAAGGATTCCTGCAACTTGATGCCTTAAAAAAATTATTGTTCTCACAAGAACAATTCACACCTTACGAAGGGATTTATCGATGTAAAATATATGTGAAAAATATCCTGATGCCATTTATGACGTTATGTTTCTGGTCCTAACCCGGAAAGAAATGTGTACACATCAGAAATCAAAGGAAATAATAATAATAATAATAATAATAATAATAATAATAATAATAATGTTAACTAGAAAAACCCTTGAAAATGTCATGGTTTTCTCTATTTCAATTTTCTGATGAATCGTCATTCCTAAGTTAATGATTTCGTAAACCTTTAGCTCGTTCTACGACTATAGATTAAGCATGGAAACTCCCCAGTTGCAAGATTAAATATTTAAATCTAACACCTTTAGCCAAATATTGCAATAAGAATCCCAACTTTTAAATTCAGGCCATTATTTAAAGAAGTAAGAGGGTACAAATGAAAAGCTTTGAAATTGACAAGTTTTTTCCATTTCACTGAAGCAGACATACGAGAGCGTTATCACTTTTTTTTTACCTTCCCTTTTTTTATTACTTTCTTTTTTATTTCTTTTTTTGACTTCAACCAAACAGCGTCTTTGATAAAGCTTTTTCGCCTTTCCTTACGATGAAAACGTCCATTATTTATGAGGTGTTGGCAGGGTGTAACGTATACTCTACCTAGCTAAGAGACGAAGGATTAAGCAGAATTATAATCTGATTATTCAATACTCTAATCCATTAATGAAACACATCTCATATCTTGAAAGCATTAGGACTTAATGTAAAATATGAATTAAATTGTCACATACAAGAGCAGACAAGAATTTCAAATACAGCTTAAAAGAGTTGTCGGAAAACTTGTGGTGAACAATGTTGAATGAGGGTCAATTGGCGGTACCCGTCTCTTTTCTTCGAAGATTATACAGATTTATATGGTAGCCTTAACACGAAACAATCATTGATATAGCCGACTGCGTGAAGTGTATTCATGCATTTCATCTGGGCATTTAATCAAATTAGTTCATATCATATATTTTGGGGCTACCATATTAAATTTTTGTTGGCATTTTTTGAAGTATTCCGAATGACTTGTGCCCGACCCTCTTAGTTGCATGTAACATGTTTTACTGGTTTACATGGCATCAACAGCAAAACATTTATCCCTAACCTGTCCTTATTTTTTTAATTGAGTTCACGAAGAGCAAGGCAATAAAGCCACTGAGACACAAGCGGTTACTTGGTGTAGAAGCGTTAGAAACAGAAACATTACTAAAGAGCGCAAACAAAAGAAGTTGTAATCAAAGGAACTGGAAATAGAGATTGACATTGCAGTTAAATTCTTGCAAATTAAATTTGGCTGAAAAGCATGGAACCGAAAAGGAGTTCCACAAGTGAGAAGTGCGTGGAATGAAACTGTTAGCATAGAACTTACGGTTACATCTAGCCAGATCAAATTTAAATTGATGAGACCTCATCGCCAGTACTGCGCTTAGATTCCAAGAATTTAGGTACTATAGCGAAAAACTCACCCGAACAATAACCAAGAATGTATTTATAGAAAAGACACAAAAAGACAGCCTTACGGTGGTGGGTAAAAAGCTGAAGGCGTGATGCCAGAACAGGGCCAATAATATTGCTTATTCTTCTTTGGATTTTATTAAGGAGATCTAGATAAATAACAGGAGTACTGGAACATATGTAGCAGCAATATTCTAAGCATGGAGGAATGGTAGACTTATAGATATTTGATAGATTCTGAACAGAAAAATTGTCTAGTCCGACACAGTGAACCAACTTTCTTAGCATCTGGCCTAGCAATGGATTCAATATAATCTTTCCACTTCATATCAGCCGAGAATGTTAGCCCGAGAAGGCGAAACGAGTCACTTTCCTGGAGGTTAGCATCAGCCATGTTGATGGAAGACAGAGAGGGATCTCTCACATGATTAATAGAGAGCAGCTTAGGTTTGCAAGCGTTAAATTTAACAAGCAATCCTTTGCCCCAGTTAACAACAGGAAGGACGTTTTGGATATTTGCTGCCATTTTGATCTTATTGAACTGATAAGACTTACTATCAAGACAGGATTAAATAGTTCTGTCATCTGCGAAGATACCAAGTTGAGAGCTGATGCCATCAAGAAGGTCATTAATGAAAATTAAAACCAAAGTATGACGAAGGATAGATCCCTGGGCGACAGCTGCATTAGTACAAAAAGATCTAGAAGAGTGGCCATTCAGGATAACTTTCATTTCACGATTCGATAGAAAAGATGGTATCTTTTCAAAAACTTTTCCGGACATGCCGTAACTTTTCAGCTTGTGTGGAAGATCTGTATGCCAAACCCTGTCAAAGGCTTTCGAGATGTCCAAAGCTACAGCCTGAGCTTCACCCTTCTTATCTAGAGCTTGATAAACTCTTTCCGCAATTATCATCAGTACATTAGCAGTTGACCTGGAGAAACGAAAGCCATATTGCTTGTCTGAAAGAAGACTCTGTGATGTGAGATGCTTAACCAACTGAGAATTTATTAGGTCCTCTAGTCAACCCCAAACAGGTAGAAGGATAAAAATTCAATAGTGAGAAAGGTCAGGCAGTTCATTTGAGTTCTTAAGGACTGAAACAACAAAAGAGGATTTCCAACAAGAAGAAAAGCAAGAAGCATACAGACATTTATTGTACATTTTAGAGAGAATGGGTGATAGTTTGGGAGCACACTATTACAGGGATACCATCAGGTCCACATACTTTGTGGAAAGCCAGATTAGAGATGAGAGCATAAACCATGGAAGGGGCTTATATACATATTATCTACAGCTTGATAGTCTCTTTCTACAATGATTGTTAATACACCAGCAGTTGACCTAGAGAAACAAAAACCATATTGCTTGTTTTAAAGAAGGCTCTGCAGTGTGAGATTCTTAACTAATTCTGTGTTGATTAGGACCTCTAGTAGTTTACCAAAAAGAGGTAGAAGGATAATAGGTTAATAGTGAGAAAGTTCAGGCGGTTCATTTGAGTTCTTAAAGACTGAAACAACAAAAGAGGATTTCCAACAAGCAGGAAAACAAGAGGCATAGAGATGTTTATTGTACATTTTAGAAAGAACGAGAGCCAGATCGGGAGTACATTTCTTAAGAACTATTACAAGGATACCATCAGATCCACATGCTTTGTAAGGATCCAGATTAGAGATAATAGAAGAAACTATGGAATGAGTTATATACATATCACTCAATAGAGACTCACGTTTAAGTCAGGTAAGAATACTCCAAATGAGTTAAGAGTAGAGTTCGAGGAGGATTTACGGACAAAAAAGTTCACTTTATCAGCACATGCTAACACCTCAAATTGATTGAAAAGGGGAGGAATAGAAAATTTACTTTTATTTAATACACTATTACAGAGCCTCCACTAATCATGAGAGCCAAAACAGACAGAAGGCTAATAGGCCGACATTTGGAAAGGTCGAACGGTTCACCGGAGTATTTAAAAAACTGGAACAACAGATGAGGACTTCCAGTAGGCAGGAAAGCAAGAGACAGCAAAGCACTTATTATACAGTTTAGAAGTAATTTCTTTTTCGCAGGTCAATTGTGAAACGAATAGCGATATTAGTCGCTTCCTTATAAGGAAACATTCAGCATTCATTGGCCAAACAGCCAATGCTATTTTCGGTTCAAACAATTTTTGCTGTTGGTTGAAATCGGCAAAATCTTTCCCTTAAAACAATTTTTCATGAAAATAGCTTTCTCATTTTCAGTAGCAATTATCGCTCTTTCTCGCATTGATAGAGGTTTCCTTCCTAACCTTTTATTTGAAGTAGTGTGGAATGTCAACATCTTATGACATTATTTTCTCTCGTCGAGTGACATGTGATATCCGTTTTCGTTGTTGCCGCTGTTGAAAGTCTTCATATGATGTAGTTTCTGCTATTTGGTAGAGGTCTTCATTTATGTAGCGATAGTCTGCTAAAGTGTCCATTCAGTTGAAACCATTCTAAACATTGGTCTGAGAGAGCTTTCGTCTATAGTTGACCGTTTACCTGAATGGTTTGGGCGCCATGCATGGCATTCATATAAAAATCCAGACCTGACAATTTAAGAACATGACTCCAATTCACAGGTTAATGCTTTGATTTTATAGCGCCTTGTGGTGTTAGACAAAAATTTCCTTAAACCAATTCTATCCTCAATTTCATAGTCTCCTGTACTAAACTTATTTTAACAGATCCATACACCAAACTTTTTGAAGTGTTTAGTAATTATTAATTCCACATCACGAATTTGATGGATTCAGGATATGTGCCCTCCCCACTTTCATTTCAACTACATAAAATATCAAAGCTGGTAGCGTCCTGGGTAAGACAATAAAGTACATTCGGTGTCCTGGGTAAGACGATAAACTACGTCCAACAGCAAGGCTTCTGATCAGGAGGCTTTGAGGAACATGGAACCACCTCTTAATTGCTGGTGTTCCCAGGTCTACCCTGACCCGGGGTGGTTGCATCTGTTAGGGTCCCAACTATGAGCAAATAGTTAACCCCCAAACTAGGGTTAAAACATGATGAATGTGTAAAAATAGGTTTTAATACCAACAATACATTTTTTGAAGGAAAAATTATTAACAGCAATGGATTTTTGAAGAAAATAAATATTACCAGCAATATATTTTTGAGGAAAAATGTTACCAGCAATAGATTTTTGAGAAAATATTGGCAGCAATACTTTTTTGAAGGAAAAAAAGTATTACCAGCAATATATTTTTGGAAAAAATATTACCAGCAATAAAAATCTTGTAGGCATTAAATAACCCATTGAGATTGATATGACGTAAACCAAACCAAACCAAACCAAACCAAATCAAATCAAATCAAATCAAATCAAATCATTTCGTCCATTACAACGGTAAATATCACATTTTAAATTAAAAAAAGTGGGATTTTGTATTACGCTAAGTAAGTTTCAATCTATATGGATAAAAAAGCCAGTGTGTTGGTTTTGACCTCATAAAGCATACAGTGCGATGTAAAGCAAGTTCAAAGGCGAAATGGAGTCAAATTTCTTTAGCTGAAACATGAAAAACGGCTTAAATTTACGAGCGTCAGTTGAGGTGTGAGTTACCAAACATGACAAAACCTGATGTTACCGACAATGACAAAAGTAAATTCTGAACATTTCATGGCCGAGTAACACTCTAGCATAAATATATTTACTCGATTGAAGATCGAATGAAGATCGAACGCGTTGTTCGAATTCTGTCGCAATCCTGCTGATGTCTGACGAAATCTGTAAGAGACAGGCATGTCGTGGCATGGCAGCTGTAGAGTATTTTAGTAACACAGGTCATCCTCAACACTGGTTCTATGTTTTTAATAAGGGTGATAGCCTTCACAGCTAGGACCCACCATGACACATAGACATGGTCGAATCATCTTTATTCTATTGTATTCCATTGGTAAAGAGGAAGTTCCACTCAGACAGCTTCTTTCACAGAACTGTTACTTTGTAGAATAGTTTCACGAAATTATGTTGACCACATCAAGTCCTTGGGCCTTGTGTAGGATGAACAACAGTATAAAAAAGTTTGGAAGACTGTCAACGCCATGTTTCCCCATAAACAGTTGGTTTGTACTTTCGTGTTAGTCGGTTGATGGGCAACATGTCAGTACATTATTTACATTATTCGAACTATTGTCCTCATCTTTGTGGTCATATTTATTACAACATTTCGGCCTTTCATTATCTGCCTATATTTTTGAGATGAGGTATTATGTACACTATTTACATTATTCGAACTATTGTCCTCATCTTTGTTACCATGTTTATTACAACGTTTCGGCCGTTGTACGCTCCGGCCTTCTTCATGTGGTGAGAATGTCACTAGGGTAGACTCTTCTAGTTCGACATTCCAACAATAGTCTGAATAATGTAAACAGTGTACATAATACCTCATCTCAGAAATATAGACAGATACGCTAGTACTTATAGAAATATTTTTGCAAGGGTACAAAATTTAATTAAGGCAATAAAAATGGTCGTATTTAAACAAAAAGACAAATTAAGCAAAAAAAAAAAAAAAAGGGAATAACAACAAAAAACAAAAAAACAAATAAAAAACAAAAAACCAATAACATTAACATAAAGTTTAATATTGAAACACGATTGACACAAGTTAATTAGCCTGTAATTGTTATTTGCGTCCATTTTAGTCTTTGTGTATATTTCTCCTCGGTTGATACGAGCTTTACTTGACCCCCCCCCGCCTTGGAGCCAGATTGTGACACAAGGTCGGTTTTTAACTTAGGGACCCATTTGTTTTCACTCTGGCCGCTGGTCTAAGCTGGCCAAAGCTCGTCTAAGCTATCCATAGCTTGTCTAACCTAGTCATAGCTCGTCTAAGCAAAGTAACAGTTTTATGAAAGAAGCTGAGTGGAACTTCCTCCTTACTAATGGAATACAATAGATTAAGGATGAATCGACCATGTCTACGTGGCATGGTGGGTCCTAGCCTGTGAAGGCTATCACCCTTTTTAAGAAAAAAACACAGAAAACAGTGTTGAGGAGTTGAGTCAGAGCTGTATGACCTGTTTTCTGTAAAATCCTCCTACTGCTTGTCTAAGCTAGTCATAGCCGGTCAAATCACCACTACGTAACAGATGTCACGCAACGGTGTCTGTTTGGTGGGGGAGGAAGGCAAAGGAGGAGAGAAAGCATCTGACCCAGAACAGATACTATATCTACATCATCCATACCGACTTTGGTTAACCCGATTCTCCTCCTCAGTTAATCCCTGCGACATAATCCGCAAAGAGAGGCTCCCTCCTCAATTGAGCTCTGATGAAATAGAAACGATAAACCGGGTTAAGCTGCCTTTTTGTTAATCGTGTTTAGATTTACTAATTTACAATAATGTTATTTTATTTTCACCGCCTTATATTTTTCTATATTTTTCTTCTTGCATTAAAATGTCCGTTTTTATCGTTTTAGTTCTATTTTAATTTTAAAGAAGCAGAAACAAAAGTTGTTTTCTTGATCATTTATAAATCATCATTTTTAAATGGATACTGGCCGGAAAATAGGATTATGTCTTTAGATTTATTTGTGAGGGAATTTCTAAATGTTGCCCGTAAACATACACCTCCCACCAGAAGGAGTAAGAATCTGGGACAGCATTAGAAGTAGAGTTAGGATATTTGAAAGTAGGTTATATTTGCCAAGTAAGTCAACTTGGAATAAGCCAATTTTTCTGTTGTGCAATTAATCACAGTCAGTAAACTTTCGCGACGAATTTTGATTAAAACACATCGTTTGCCAGCAAAACTCAAAACTGATATTCAATTACAGCTTAGTTCTATTTATTCAAAAATTGCAAAATATTTTTTTGTTATTTTAAGAATATAATTTCTTTTCGGAAAAGCATTTACTTAAATATGATTGAACTTTTTTCTAAATGTTAGCTTACAAAACAATGTTCAAATCAGATTCATGAAATTGTGAATTAGGAGGAAATTGATTCAACAGTATATCTCCATGGATTTTCATGATTACTTCTATCTATCTATCTATCTATCTATCTATCTATCTATCTATCTATCTATCTATCTATCTATCTATCTATCTATCTATCTATCTATCTATCTATCTATCTCGGACTGTTCATTATCTATCTATCTATCTATCTATCTATCTATCTATCTATCTATCTATCTATCTATCTATCTATCTATCTATCTATCTATCTCGGTCTGTTGATATGTATGGCTTACGGTCGCATCACGTTGAAACACCAGTTCCTGTACGATCACCAAAGTTAAGCAACGTCGAGCCCGCTCAATACATGGGTGACCGTTTGGGAATACCATGTGCTGTAAGCTTGGATGTGCATTATATTTACTTACGCTCAAATACCCCTGGGATAGATATGAATGCACCTCTTCTCCCCTAACTATGGGTTAATTAGTAAGATTTGTATCACTAACCAATTATTATCTAGAAAAATCAAATCAAATGGCGTACAAAATATTTAGATTTCAGCATTAAGAGGTGTTGACATGCCAGTAAGCAAAAATAGCCATGTTCATATGTATGTATGTATTTTAATGTTGATGATTTACTTTAAGAACCTATCACAGTACGAAATGGTTGAATTTGTAGCACTTATATTGTTCGCTATATTCTTTGTGTTGCCTTTCTGCAAGCCTTTAAGTTCTGTGACCAGGATATATACACTGGTGTTCTATATCGTATAATTGGTAAACTGTTGAACACCTGAGGTTTCCTTTCCAAATCTAAGACATTCTAAGCTCTTGTCGGAGATTTTCTGCATGCTGATGACTGTGACTTGATCAACTAAACAAAACACGAAATGCAAGTCTTCGATGGATAATCTTTCTCGTTCATCGAAAACTAACACTCATAGCCCGAACAGTGCTTATGTTTCAACCTGCTCCGGGTTCATCATCAATATTTGGGGGCGGGTCATACACTAAAGATGGTAACCAAATACTCATACCTTGGGAGCACTAGAAATAGATACAGCACTCTTGACGATGAAACATCTGTTCGTGGAAAGAAAGGAGCTGATGATTTTACAGCTCTAAAAGATCGAGTCTGACACAGAAAGGCGGAAAGATCGAGTCTGGCACAGAAAGGCGGAAAGATAGTAGTCTACAATGCCTGTGTGCTGACGTACCTGCTGTGCACATATGAGACATTGGTTGTATACCGCAGACAAACGCCCTGGAGAGATTCCATCAACAATGATTAAAATCGATTCTTGATATCCACTGGATATCTCACATGTCAGACGGTGTTTTTAGAAAAAGGCCGATACAAACAGCATCGAACTACATATTCTCCGGCAGAGGATTTGCTGGGTAGGCCATATCATTCGTTTTGTTGACAGAAAAATGCCTAAACAAATCCTCTACGGCGAGTTGCTCTACTGCTTCTATCTATCTATCTATCTATCTATCTATCTATCTATCTATCTATCTATCTATCTATCTATCTATCTATCTATCTATCAGAGTTTGTTCATATTTATCTATCTATCTATCTATCTATCTATCTATCTATCTATCTATCTATCTATCTATCTATCTATCTATGTCAGTCTTTTCATTATCTATCTATCTATCTATCTATCTATCTATCTATCTATCTATCTATCTATCTATGTCTTTTTATTCTCTCTCTCTCTATCTATCTATCTATCTATCTATCTGAGTCTTTTCATATATATCATATATATATTCCAGTCAAAATTTATTACCAACAGAAGCCATTCCAAGAAATGCAGACATTCAATCTGCACAGACCTGACATTCTAATATTGTAACGCAAAATCGACAAAACACCTGGCGGATTACACTAATTGTTCCAATTCTTAAAGCATGAAATCTTATGGCATTATCAGTTGACAGCTTCGTCGGTGGTATGTCGTTTTTCTTTACATATAATTTGTCTATTGCTTTTCTTATGGATATATAATGTGCTATTTTAAATACTTTGCAAAGGACTTTTTAATTCACATCAAAATAAAATTGTTAATGATTTATCCATTGTTACACGATTTCAATGCGAGCTTCAAAATGGGTGGTTAATATCCTTGGAGACTTTGAACGCATCGCTTCTTTTACTGTTTTTTTTGTTTCAAGATCTTTACAGCTCGGCTTTGTCCAAAGTTATTAAACAGGCATTTTGAAAATAGCATATATAATATATATAGTTATACTCGTTTGGGAAAACCTTAGGTGTTTTGGCCAAGTGGAAAATAAGGGATGAAAAGAAAGAACTTGTAATTGAGGCGAAAACAATCGTCCAGAATCCAAGCTCAGAATCCAAAGAAAAAAAAACCCTCCAAAATGAATAAAGCAAAAGTAACTATGTAAAGTGCTCAATATACTATGTAGAGCAAGCCTAAATATGAACCTAAAGTCCAGGTCAACCTACCTAGGTTTCACCTATACGGGTCGTCAGGGTCAACTGGCCAGTTGACTCTGACGTGCGTATATGTCTATATATATGTGGATATAATGACAATGAGAAACTCGAAAAATGCTCTATTATATGACAAATATCTGCTTAGCGATCGAAAATAGCAGTTAGTTTCATTAGCATTTCTATGTTTGCATATTTCCTCACAAAACAATCAAACTGAATCTGTATTTTATTTCTTGTTATTAAAGTAATGATTATCCGGCGTTATTCTGAGCGGAATTAGTTTAATTTTCCAACAAGTTTTTTCAATATTTTTCTCAGAATAGGCTTGCCTATATAAACAGCCTGAAATAGATATGACAAGACTTACATAGACTGTGACATATATATATATATATATATATATATATATATGTAATTAGGTTCTGATATATGGATAACTTTAATACATCAATAATTCTGAATTATCTCTTTCATCTCACTAAGATTATCACTTAATGTTTTATATAAATTAGTTTTTTTTATTTGTTCATTAATTTCTGTGGATCTCCGTTGAATCAAAGTTCAGTCGTTTTACTATTAAGATGTAGGTCAGCTCATCGGATTCCCCTTCTCTCTCTCCGTCCACTCCGACCTCCACGATATCATACCCCACATTATTTCCTGTAACTCTACATTCCCCCCCTCTCTCTCTGTTCACGCTGACCATCATTAATTTAACACTAATTTATGTCTCCCTTACTACCTCCAGGTTTTTTTTTCCGTATTTTGTTCTCTCTTTCTTTCTTTCTTTCCTCAGCTAGCCAATCCTGAACACCATAAACAGTTTGAAAAATCCTATGAATTTAAAATTTAAAATTCGCGGATGAAAATGATGAGTCATTAATGGTATCTTAATTCCAATTGTATGAAATATTTTGCTCTGTTTAAGGGAAATAAACATTGAGCGCTCTTTGTGAGATTTAACATTTAATATTCAAATTCTATATTGCTTTAATATATATATATATATATATATATATATATATAGACGAGTATCCTCGAATATAGGTGCTGGGGACTCGTATTCGAGGATACTCGTTTACTAGGGCGGCTAGCCAATCCCTGTTGCAGACGCTTGCTCAGGCACAATTGTGTTTATCCAACACCCACAGAATACAGCTGTGGTTTATACTGCAACTATGCTGAGCAGATCTTAGTTATAGTTTCTGGGAAAAAGCATGTTATCTACCCCGATCAACAATTTGAACAAGGCCAGCACGCTCAAGCCCTCGGCCACGATGACTTGTGACTTCGTGCTTGAACAGCTATCGATGGTAACCGAGTTTGCTGTGTACTCAATTTCACTCACACGGCATGAGTCAACATTATGGTCGACAATACTTTCAAAAATGGGAACGTTACATAATATATTGTATACATAAAAAATAAAAAACTATTTGAAAAATCTTGATGTAAAATAATTGCTATTAAGCTTTTCAATTTTTGATTAGTAAATATATTTTTCACTTAATAACAATATCAACTAGCTAGATGAAAATTATGCAGAATTTTAAAATATTTATATATTATAAATTATTATAATTAAAATAAAAAAAACGAAAACAATTCTTGTAAAAATTCATTATTAATCGAAAAGTGTCCTTAACAAATCCTATTAAAGCATTTAAAGGCTTTTCTAATCAAATAATATAGTTTTCTTCCATTATTTTATTTTGCGATTCGGAACAGATTTTCGGTAAATTCGTAGTTTGAAAATTTTTTTTTGATAAATTCCATTCTCCAAGAGGTCCTATTTCAGCTGACGAGTATTGTATTTTGTTGATGTTATAAAGATGACCATTTCATTTCCAACCTCCATTTTGCTTATTCCTCATTCAGTAACATTTTCTAGATTACAACACACAGACATTTTGTAAAAAGAGAGTTTTCCACCTTCTCTGCTGTAATATTATTGACTAGATTGTTGAAATTCATATCGATAAGATTCCTGTCGGGTTCAAAGATCAAAACTAACTGCATTCGGCACTCGATTGTTTTGTTTGTTTAACGGCATATCAACTCTTTATGGGTCATTTAATGTCGAAACTTAATTGAAATATTTTTAACAATTTTATGGCTTCGACTAAATATATTTTGAGAATAAATTCTATGCCTTCAGCTACAGATAAAATGTGTTGTTCATTTTACTATAAAAATATATTGTGAGTCATTTTGCTTTAAAATTTTATTGCAGGCGATTTTAATATAAATATGTATTGTTCGTATTTTTCATATAAAAATCTATGTATAATTGTATTTTTATCATAAAAATCTATTTTTATACTTTAATAATGTTTTGTTGAGTGATTTCATTTGTTTAAAGGCATATCAACTCATTTATGGGTCATTTAATCCCAAAATATAAATTTCTTGGGAGCTTTGAAATCATACAAATATGATAATCTGTGTTCACAATTGAATACATGGTAGATGATATTAAGTTTTTGTGCATATATATGTTTGGGTGGACATAATTACTAGAGGCGGTGATATGTGTGTTTTTATGTTGTAGTTTTATTGAAGTTATATTTTGGATGTATGATATGTATGATATATGATTTAATGCCCTAAAAGAGTTATTTCATGTTGGTTATTTTGTAGTATTTAAAACGGATTTGGCTGAAGTCTCAAGAATTTGTTTGTATGTCTTTTATTGTGTTCCTATTGGTTCTTGGCATGTCGCACAGATTGGAAGTGATTCTTGTTTTAGGATATAAGAATATGCTATCTTGAAATGCCCAATATGTAGTCTGTTTTTATATGTTTTTAGTGTTTGATGCCATTCTTCTATGCTAGGTTTGATGCTGTATAATTTGTTGTTTGGGCAACCGGAAACAGATATAAATATATAATAAACAGTATTAATAACATTTACTGTCCTGAATGTCCGAGAAATTTTCATAGAAAATATGTTCGATTCCTGTTGGAGGACGAATATTTTCTATGAACATATCTCGGACATTCAGGCTAGTAAATGTTGTTAATACTGTTTATTATAAACAGAGAATTTACTTAAATATTTTTATCTATAAAAAGAATATATAAACATAAAATCTCTTAAAAATAATTTTTGGACTTTGTCCATTTCATAATATATATATATATATATATATATATATATATATATATATATATATATATATATATATATATATATATATATATATAAACAGATACATATATATATATATATATATATATATATATATATATATACATATATATATATATATATAAATATATATATTTTTTTATATATATATTATTTTATATGCGCAGTACTTATTGGAAAGTGCTCAATATCAGTGACAGAGTTAACAAATAGTTTCGACACCGAAATAGAATTACAATTGCGTATGTATATATGCTCGAACGCATGGGTGTGTATCTGCACCTAATCTTGGATTGTTTATATCGTTGTGTTTATGTGAACTAAAATGCATGCACCTGTATGTATGTATGTATGTGTGTGTGTGTGAGAGAGAGAGAGCGTCACCCAAAACGGACACAGAGGAGAATTTCTCCCTCCTACCACGAAACATAATCAAACACAAAGAAGCATAAATAGATTCAATTTTTTAAAAATAAACCAGTCTATCTGATGATTGCAAAAGTGTGGAACCTAGGGTCACAATCTCATATCCGTACAATAGAATATATATATATATATATATATATATATATATATATATATATATATATATATATATATATATATATGTGTGTGTGTGTGAAGAAGTAATCGAGAGTAAAAAAAAGTCTCTCAATTTAGTCAGCACGCTGCGGACATTGATGGGGGCTGATAAAACGTGACGCATGCGCAGATCATTGCATTCGTCGAGTGGTCATTCATTTATAATGTTCATCTTGCCGTACACAGATATTGCCGTACACACAGAGAAGGCACGACCCGCGCTTCTCACATGTCAGTTCCGCTGACACATTTCATTACGGAGTTGCAATCGAGTATCAAGTGAAACATCCATAGATTAATCCTTCACCTCAAATTCGTAAACTTCCTTGACCAGCAATCAGACTTTCCTTGAATTGGATCGATCTGAACATCAGTCATGGAAAGAACGTGCCATGAAAACAGTTTCTGGTATTTTCGTAATCTCTTAATTTAACGAAAATAAACTTTCTGTTTTCGGTGCTGAGTTCCTGTCCATGGTGTTTCCATTTGGCGTCTTTTAGGAGGAAACGGCTGGAAAGCAAAAGAGCAGAACGCCAGGCATGAAAACATCTGTATCTGTCTATATTTCGGAGATGAGGTATTATGTACATTATTTACATTATTCGGACTATTGTCCTCATCTTTGTCGCCATATTTATTACAAGGTTTCGGCCTTTCAGTATCTGTCTATATTTTTGAGATGAGGTATTATGTACACTATTTACATTATTCGGACTATTGTCCTCATCTTTGTCACCATATTTATTACAACGTTTCGGCCTTTCAGTATCTGTCTATATTTTTGAGATGAGGTATTATGTACACTATTTACATTATTCGGACTATTGTCCTCATCTTTGTCGCCATATTTATTACAACGTTTCGGCCGTTGTACGCTCCGGCCTTCTTCAGGTGGTTGGAATGTCGAACTGAACCCTTTATTTCGCTCACTGGTGTAGATTGTTCTAGTTTAAAATGCCATGTTTCCATGTGTCCTTGAGGACACATGGCACAGTGGATAAAGGCGTTGGTTAGATCCTGTGACAGGACCCAAAGAGTGTGAGTTCAATACCCGGTTAAATCAGTGTAGAACTTTCCGAGGGAAATTAACAGGAGATAACTGATAACTGACATCCATTAATCATGACACGTAGAGCTAGTTCTCCATACATCCCGCCCAGGGTCGTAGCGCAAAACGCTACTCCATCCGTCTCCCGAGACGGACGGATGCCGACGACGACGACCATCTGTTCTTATTACCAGGCTTTCTGAGCTAGAAAAATCAATTAGGTTTTCGGACTATTACTTTGTGTGTGTGTAGGATTAGGACACTTTTCTACATAAGATTATAATATCTGACCCGATCATCAGGCATCCTATGTCAGTGGTCGGCAATCTTTTGCTATGTTCCAATTTGTGACTGCGTGTCATTGGAAACTGCTTGATGTGCCACGTGTGGCACACGTGCCGTAGATTACCGGCCCTTTTTCTAAGCTATTAGGTAGTTCGGAAAATAATGACCGATTTTAGAAACAACTTTTATTCCTGAATTAATGGATTTAAACAGTGTTTTTAAATCGGTCAAAATAGGAACTCTTACAACGTTATTTACATCTTTACGATAAAAAGATTTGGACGTTAAGAAATCGTTGCAACAAAATGTCTTTTGGCTTAAACCATTGTCAAGATGCTTGAAAAATTGATAGTCAGTAGGCGTGAGATCAGGGAATTATGGTGGATATGGTAAAGTCTCATATCCAAAATAGGTTTGATTCTGTAGAATCATCATCCTGGCAACATGTTTCAGAGTATTCTCATAAAGCAGAATTAAACCTCATCTCTTAACCCGTGCGGTTGCATTTTGTTTCACTGAATGTGCATTTCAGCCAGTCCTTGGCAGTAAACTTCGACCGTGATGCCACCGTTAGGTTTTAGAAATCTGTAAGGAATAACGCCAATGGCAGACCATCAGAGAGTCACCATAATCTTCTGTTGGTCAAATTTGTTTTTTTTTTTTTTGGGGGGGGGAGGTTTTCCGGTCCTTCATCATGATCAAGTCATTGAGACGATCATTTACGATTGTCCTTAAGGAGCCATTTCTCATTACAAGTTTCTATTCGATCAAGAAATGGATCATTCGAATTTACGAAAAGCTTCTTGAACTTCTTAAACATGTGTTAAAGTTGTCAATGGGATTTTGATCCTGGGAGAATGTCGGTTACAACATAAGCCTGTCGCTTTAGAAGTATAAGCTGAATTTTTGTCGTGTTTGAATGCTATTGTCGTCTTTTTAATCTATATCTGAAGGATGGCCTTTAATTTAATGTAGATAGAAGCGGTCATTTTAACGATATTGTCCAAACTCTTTGGGGCAACCAATTCATTTTCATGAGATTTCAGCTTCAAATATAACTCCACCAGCTATTAGTTGTCACTTTAATCAAACGTTGATCCTCTAGGCACCAGACATTTCGTCAACTGCTAGCTCCATCCAGCGTCGACCCACATCCATCTATAAATAACACTTTTTGGAAATCCAGTTCATATATTGTTTAATCCACTTGGAACGATCGTCAAGGGGTTCGAATTCAAAGGAAGGCCGACAATTAATTTGGTTTACGTTTCCAGATGCTTTCGTATGCGCCATTGTGATGATTTAGGCAAATGTGGAGCTCTAATAAATTTAAATAACTGATAGTAATTGTTTGCATATCCATTTTTTTTTTTACCTTTCTGGAATGAAAGTCAAACCACTGAATGTAACCGGGTTTGTAACATATTGCATAATCGTACGATGGTCTCTTGCAAGGAATTTAGAAACTTATAATGCTGTTTAATGATCATAAATCATTTGAGCAATTTTTGCCTTGACGACATCACGCAAATATGCAAAACAGCCACTGCTACATAAAAAATAGGAACGATTCTCAACAAAACTATGACACCAAAGTGGCTGGCAATTTGTTTACCATTGCGCAGAAGAGAATGTCATCGTATATTAATACGTATGATGAAAATTCCAGAATGAATTTAGTCAATAAGACGAGGAAGATAAATTATGACAAAATGGCATCAGCTTTCGTATAACGCGTTTCGTCCTCAAGGACTTCATGGGACTATAGTACGAATATAAAAAATATAAAAATAAAACTATATATATTATTTACATTATTCGGACTATTGTTCTCATCTTTGTCGCCATATTTATACATACTATGTGTCCTTGAGGAGTGGATAAAGGCGTTAGTTAGATCCAGTGACAGGACCTAAAGAGTGCGAGTTCAATACTTGGCTAAGGCGGGAAAGAACTTGGAGAGGTGAATTAACAGGATAAAACTGATAATTAATATACATTAGACAGGGCACGTAGAACTAGAACAGTCTACCCCAGTGAGCGAAATAAAATATAAAGAAATATATATATATATATATATATATATATATATATATATATATATGTATATATATATATATATATATATATATATATATATGTATATATAAATATACACACATATATATACATATACATACATATATATATATATACATTTACATATATGTAAAGATATATACATATGCATATATATGTATACAAATAGATACATATACAAGTATATACATATATGTACATATACAGACATATATATACATATATATGTATATGTATATAATACATATACACACATTAGCGCGCACACACACACACACATATATATATATATATATATATATATATATATATATATATATATGTATATGTAGTGCATGTCAAGCCTGGAGTCGCCTTTCTAAACCCATTGGAATGAATCACCCTTAAGTATTACTTAGGTAAGAAGGTGTTCCACAGCAAAAGCTTATTTCTAAGAACGGCTACTTCGTGTAACATACTCTCGCATAGATTCTTTTAGGGTCAATCGTTATCTATATCGCCATAACCTCGTAGACTTTACATCCTACTTACCATCTTAAGTTCATAATACACACTTCATTCAGTAACCCTTTACACTGAGTCTCTCTCTCTTTCTCTTTCTTTCTCTTTCTCTCTCTCTCTCTCTTTCTATATATATATATATATATATATATATATATATAGTGCATGTCAAGCCTGGAGCCGCCTTGCTACAGATATTGGAATGAATCACGCTTACGTATTACTTTGGTAAGAAGGGCGTTCTACAACAAAATCATATTTTTATGACAGGTTACTTCGTGTAACATACACTCGCCTTTAGAGCCAATCGTTATCTATATCGCCAGACCCTCGTAGACTTTACTTCCTACTTTCCATCTTAAGTTCATAAAACACATTTCATTCAGTAACTCTTTACATTGAGTGGCTCTTGAGCCTTCTATTCATTGAGCTAGGATAGCTGATTCACTGTGTCGTGCTAGATAATTATTCTTGCCATTCATCGTACCCATCAGTCTATCATTCATTCACGTATTGATTTCTTTAGAGCTTCCTCATTGATTACGTTTCTCTAATTCCACTAGTCAACACAATTTTTCGTGCCAAGAAACAAAACACATATTTAATCTCATTTGATGGTGCTGATTCCGAAAATAACATTATTTTTTTATGGTTAGCTGTGCTGAAATTGCTAATTTTGGAAAAAAAAAAAGATCAATTTACGATCTTGGCTGATCACAAAATTTAGTTAATAAAGGTCGTAGAAACCCATCAATTTTCAGGTGGGCCATACAATGTATATCAGCTACCTTAAATAAGCAATTTTTATAATAAAAATGTGCTTTTTGGGTCAAAAATTTTAAAATAGAAGTACCGAATTTTTCCAATTTATCACCAAAGTTTAAATTAACTGATGACCTTCATAAGTAATACACATTAGTAAACGTGATAATTAAGGTAACATAAAAAAAAAAAAATGAAATCCTAAAATTTTCTGTTTGATATTCATAAATTTATCCCATCACTTTTACCCCCTCACTACGGTAATTGGTTACTGCGATTATTTTAATATTTACTGCATTTATATATTTCATTTAATTTTTTGTATATTTTTCTTTTAAAATTTTTTTTTTGACGTTCATTAGATTTAACTTATGAGATTTTATTTAGTCTTATTTGATCCTAGTGTGGTTGTGGGTACCAATGAGGTAGTTCAAAACATAACAGAAGCCTTTTGCATCCGTTCATTATGATCTCTGATAGAGTGAGACATCATATAGATTCCCACAATTTTTGTTCTCAAGAGTACTGGCGACACCGGAAGAGCATGTTGAACAAGAATAAATCCTCAAACTCCCTTCTTCAATCAGCTTGAAATGTTGTCATCTACTGCTTATAAAGGAGAATGTTTTGCTCGGAAATTCTTTTCCACGTCCATTCTCGACGCTTGTCTGATCCCCTTATCCCCTAGAATGGTGAGCTGCGCATAACTTCATCGATGGTTTCGGTTGTCATAAACAGCATCACTGCAATTGTCTCAAAAAAATTTGCTACCGTACTGAATTCTGTCCTCCCCAATCTCTACAAGAATGCTTTGCTGCTTCTTGATTTCCAACTTGTAGAAAATCCTTTTCTGTAGTTCTCGTTTTAAATAACTATAGTGAACCGTCTCTTAAATTATGGTCCTATTTGTCTTTTATCTTTTGGGGCAAGTACTAGATGTTATAATCAACTCCGAATTGGTCAACTACCTCACTTCAAACGTCCTTCTTAACAATAAACTATATGACTGCCTTTTTCTCTAGGTCAACCAGCGATGAGTTAACGGTTATTACTGAATGTGTTTAACGAGCTTTAGATAAGAAAAGCGAGGTTCGGGCTGTGGCTTTAAATACCTCGAAGGCGTTTGACAGGGATTGGCATGCTGGTTTTCTTCACAAGCTCAAGAATCTATGTCCAAATATCTGACTTAATCCAATCGTTCTTAACCAATCGTGCAATTAAACTTGTGTTGAGCAGACACACACCTAGGCATTTATATTCATCAACGACCTTCCTGATGTCTTCAGTTCCCAACTAGGTATTTATGATGATGACACAACTATTTACTCCTGTTTTAATTGTAATTCTAAATGGTCCAACAAAGTAAAACTGGGAGCTGCTCTCGAAAATAACTTCCAACCATTTGTTAACTGGGGCAAGGAATGGCTTGTAAATGATAATGCCTCAAAAATGAAACGGCTGTCTTTTAATCACCATAGAGAACCTATTTTGCATTCTATCAACATGGCTGATGTTAACCTCCAGGAGAGCAACTCGTTGCACCTTTTTGATCACAGGTTTTCCACTGATATGAAGTGGAAAGATTATATTGAATCAATTGGTAGGTTTGCTGCTAGGAAAGTTGGTTCTCTGTATCATGCCAGAATCCATAAATCTATCATTCATCCGTGCACTGAATATCGCTGCCATATCTAAATACTCTGGACTACTATCTCTGGGACATCATCAAAAGAAGTATCCAACCAGTATCTCCACAATATCAAGGACGTGTTGAAATCTGACATTGTGGTCATGATAGCAAAACATGAATAAAAAATACCAAATTTAGCCAAATCAGATAAGGTCTCATTGTTTTATTACTGAAATAACTATATATGTAGCTGTAAGTTCTATTTTAAGTTTCTTTTCTTACACTTCTCACCTGTGAAACTCTCTTCCAGTTTCTTGGTTTCTTTGCCATCTACAATCTCCCAAATTTAAAACCAACATCAAATGCCATCTTCTGTCTCCCTGAATCCTGTTCTTTTATTATCGTTTCTCCTTACTATCCCAGTAATCCCTTGCATCTTGCATTAATGCTTTACCTGGGGTGAAATGATTAAAATGTATATTCAAACAGGTTTGGTTAAATAATTTAGTCATATCATGTCAATTAGTTTTTATTGTGATCCTTTCAAGTTTAAGGATTAATTTTTTGGTATACTTAGAAAATTGAGTAAGAAAAAAAATAAGTGTGTATGTATATATATATATATATATGTATATAATTTGTTTACAATTACCTGGAATTGCCTTACTTTTATCTTTTACATATGGTAATATTCACTCAATTTCGTAGCAAGTTGATGAAATAAAAATATGTTACCTCGTTGATTTATGCAAATTTTTAAAATGTTAAAAGAAATTTAAAGGAATAATATGTTGCAAATGCAGGTGGAATATGATATTTTATTTTCAAAAAATGTGTCAAATTGGAATATTACCAAATTCAGGCAGGCAATAATTTCTGAGGCAACACCAAGGAAATTCTCAATGCAAAGTCCAGTTTTATTGAATATCTTTTTGCTGTTTTTTTAAGTTGAATGTCCATGCCATTTTTTAAAAAAATATACCAACTGTTTTCAATTAAATATCTTTGCTTTTCTTTATATTTTTGAACCTATTTTGTTTGTTATCTTCGTCAACATCCTTCCCGATGTCATCAGTTCGCAACTTGGTATTTATGCTGATGATACAACTATTTACTTCACTTTTAATAGTAACAACGACAAAGTAAAACTGGCAGTTGTTAACTGGGATAAGAAATTGCTTGTAAATTTTAACTTCCCCAAAACGAAGCTGCTGTCTTTTAATCATCATAGAGAACAATTTTGTCTTCAATCAATATGGCTGATGCTAAACTTCAGAATGGAAAATTCATTGCACTTTCTTGGTCGCACGGTTTTCGCCAACATGAATTGGAAATAGTACATTTCCTTGTTGAATATTAATTCAATGTGTCGTGTCAGAGAATTCTTATCACCAGAATCCATCTTGCACGTTTTAAATGGGCCATTCATCCGTATATTAAATATTGTTGGCATATCTGGTCTGGTGATCGATGTCTTGTGATTCTTGAAAGAATTAAAAAATGGTCTGTAATGTTATTGGCCCTGACCTGGCATCTCGACTTCAGTCACCTTCCCATCACCTTGTTATGCTTCTAATCTGTGTTTTTTATAAATATTTTCATGGATATTTTTCTAATGATCTCTCCTTTTGGTAGCATGAAAAGTCAATCCTCATGAGGACCTGTTTCACGCCTTAAATGATCTTCAGATCTTATTATGATGACTGCTTGAAATCTGAAATAGACAGTCATCATGCAATATATATATATATATATATATATATATATATATGAATGATAGAAATTATTTGGAGGATTTAGGATATATATATATATATATATATATATATATATATATATATATATATATGTATATGGCCTGACGATTGCATATAGCATGAAACAGACTGTCGCCTTTAAGTGTTGACTTCTATGTTCACTTTTGTATATATATATATATATATATATATATATATATATATATATAGATACGAAGAAATATAGTCTTAAGGTGTCCTATATTTATGGGATAATGTGCTCAATATCAGAGATAGAGCGTATGTAAATATAAAAGTGAACATTAAAGTCAACACTTAGAGGCAACAGTCTGTTTCATGCTAGACGCGATCGTCAGGCCGCCGATTGTATCTAGCATGAAACAGACTGTCGCCTCTAAGTGTTGACTTCAATGTTCACATTTATATATATATATATATATATATATATATATATATATATATGTGTGTGTGTGTGTATAAAATTTTAAACAATATATTTTTATAGGAAAATTGAGATAAATAGAGATAGATAAGATAGACAAGATGCTTTGATTTAGTTTTTATACAATTTCTTATGTTATCTAATAATTTTTTTCTTGTTAACAGTTAATATATTTCAGCATTGAAAATGGCTGAATGTAAAGCCGAAAGTGCTTGGATAAAAAGAACAATTGGGCTGTTTTTATATAACTTATCATATGAAAAGAAAAAAAAAATTAAGATCACATGAAAAATTGTATAAAAAGTAAAACAAAGGACCTTGTCTGTTGTATTCAATGAAATGTGCAAGAAAGAAGGATTACTGCCTAAATACACACACACGCACACACACACACACACACACACACACACACACACACATATATATATATATATATATATATATATATATATATCCATATATATATACACTGCGTGCCAAATTATTATTGAGATAACTTTTTTTCTGATATTTCAAAAACCCTCCAATCAATTCACACAATGTTGACAACACAGACCTGCGCAATCACTGAAATTTTCGTACTGAGCTGCGCAATGTAAACAAACTGGCGCCGTATTTGTTATCAGCACGGTGATTTGACGGTGCCAAATTATTAGAAAAGTGTAAGAATTTAGTGAAAGCAGTTTAAGTGATGCTGAAAAGAAAACTATCATCTCAGAACTCTCAAAAGGTAAGTCTACCCTAGAAATTTCTAAAATGATAGGGAGGTGTCATCAAGAAAATGTTCACCGCCGACCCTACACAAGTACGCAAAAGGGCAGATAAAGACAAGCCGAAGGTTATTTCACGTCGTCTCATGTCACGACTTAAACGAGAGGCCACGAAGGACCCCGGACTTACCAGTCAAGAGTTTTTCAGTCGCATTGGGGTTCCTACTGTGCCTAAAAGTACTCGGTGTCGGTATCTGAGGGAAATAGCAACAACAGTCAAACCTGTATCGAAGCCTCCGTTGACGAGAAATCACATTCAAAATCGATTGAAATGGGCCGAGGACAATATGAAGATTGACTTCTCTAAAGTTTTGTTCACAGACGAAACTCGAGCAACACTTGATGGGCCAGATAATTGGTGCAAAGCCTGGGTAATGAACGGACAGAATCGCCATCAGCGTTCGAGACGCCAACAAGGCGGTGGAGGCATACTGATCTGGGGTGATATTATTGGAAAAAACATTAGTGGGCCCATGGAGAGTAGCAGATGGCGTCAAAATGACTGCTGATGCATACATAGCTTTTATGAAGGAGCATCTTGAACCGTGGATGAAAAGGCAAAGACTTGCCTTCAGAAGGGCAATTGTTTTTATGCAAGATAATGCTCCCTCACATGCTGCTCACAAGACTACTGAATATTTGAAACAGGCTTCGATGGACCTCGAAAAATGAAGTGGCCAGCAAATTCTCCGGATTTGAACCCAATCGAAAACCTTTGGAGCATCATGAAGCGAAGACTGTACGCCAACTGACGACAATTCAGGAGCAACGCTGAGTTGTGGGAAGCAATTCTTGACATATCGCGCGGCATTACAGCAGATGACATCCTACAATTAACAAATTCTATGGATCGTAGACTTCGTCAAGTAATTTCAAAACTGGGAAAACACATTCCCAATTAATTTGTTTAAAACTGTGCTATTGTTTGTATCTGTCATTATTTGTTTGATTATCTTATTTATTACGTTCTTTTGATCATAAACATTCACGTGCAACATTAATAAACGTTTTGTTTGCTCAATTCTGAGAATTTTACTAAACCTTTCTAATAATTTGGCATGCTCAAATCCCCGTGCTGATAACAAATATGGCGCCAGTTTGTTTACATTGAGCAGATCAGTACGAAAAATTCAGTGATTACGCAGGTCAGTATTGCCAACGTTGTGTAAAAGTTTTGTGCGAATTTATTGGACGGTTTTTGAAATATTAGAAAAAAGTTATCTCGATAATAATTTGGCACGCAATGCATATATATATATATATATATATACATACACACACACACACACATACACACACACACACACACACATATATATATATATATATATATATATAAGGATGGATGGATGGAAGTAAACTTTCTATATTTTATTAAACGTCGACAAGTACTAACACATTATCAAAGTTTTATTCATGCATGGGTAACAACAGAATATGTG